>JACATO010000348.1:0-600000 GCA_018389105.1 Nautilus pompilius | reverse complement strand
AAAATCAAAAATTTGGTATATTTTCAAAGTGTTGATAAGCATTTTTTTGATTTGGTATATTTGAAAAAACTGGTATATTTTAACTTAGGTTTCAATTTATAATATTTACATCCTTTTGCACATTGGTGTTTTTCCTTGATCTCAACCATGGCTGATAAAGCAGAACCTGGACTTTCATCAACTTCAGAGTCAGACTCTAAAGCAAGACCAACTAATAGACCACAATCAACTCCTTGGACATGTAAAGCAAAAACCATATTTGGGCTTGGAAAAGGCATTATTGATGATGATTCACAAATAACTGGCTCATGACTCCCAAAATGTAGACAAGTACTAAGCTGTATGATGTACCATCTTCAAAAGGGTGCATCGAAGAACCAAACAAAGTGGGAGTGTGTAAAAATTGTGCTTCTCAAAGTTGTGCCATTCTATGGGAAAGCCAATATTCCCATGATCACAGAGCGCAAGGCATGTGAAAAAATAATAAAGCTTGTGGATGATAATAACAAACACAGAAGCATACCTGTTAATCATCATTCTTCACCAGCTACTCTCTCTAAATTAGAACAAGTTGAAACTAAACTGGATCAAACTTTTCAGCTGTGGCCAGCTAATGCAGAGAAACTGATAAAAAAAATCCTGAAGACTTGCAGTTTCTGCAATCAATGAAGACAGACCGTATTGCTACATTTGGACCCAATGATAAGGTGTTGGCTCAAAGAATTCAGTGGAGTGAAGAACGTGCTAAAGCAGAATTAAGGAGAAGTGAGAAAAATGAAGAGATATCAAGGGCATCTACTACTTTCCAGAGCTTTAATGAAACTGAAACAGACACAAGTGATATTGATGTGTGTGCTACTGCATCTGCATCTGGTGATGTTACTGCATCTGGTGATGTTACTGCACCTTCCTCCAGTAGTAATATGACGCCTGCTAAATAAACAATCTGAACATTGTAAATAAGCAGAACAGAACTTTTCCACATGGATTATTTATGCATATCTGCAGATCTGACAACATCGATGTTGTCTTTGTGTACAGTGTACCGTATCTGTAAGTTGACGTAATGTTAATGTAATATAGATGAAAATTGCATAAAAATGTTAAAATGTTGGTAAAGTGGTCAAAAATCATGTCAGTTGGGCTAAAATATTGCCATTTGTTGTTTATTTACTTCCTTTTATTGATTTCATAAGTGCTATTTTTAAAAAATGCCTATATCTGGCAAATAGCTATGAAAAATTTTAATTTTTAAAAATTGGGTCTCTGAACCTGCCAAATTCGGCAGCTTTGCAGCTCAAATTTTCAAACGTCAGGTGGCCCGCATAAACAAATGTGAATTTTGCTGAAATTTTGCAGAAGTTATTTTTTTACATAATAGAAAAAAATTTATCTAGGGATAAGTCAAAAACAAACACTTTTAAAACTCATGGGGTGTTTGATGCACTCTAATGGTCACTTCATGTGTTATTTAGATTAGATGTATAACCAAAATACTCCTTATTCTGCATATGAAAAGGAAGTCCAACTGTAGGAGCCAGTTCAGATTGAAATTTACAGGCCAGTAGGCTAACCACTGGACTATTGCGCTGTCCCTTTAGAAACTAGAAAAATCATCAATCTTTGATTTTTCAAGTTTTAAAAAAAAAAAAACAAACAAAAATACTGCTCCCAACATAGAAAATTGGTCTCATTACTGTATAAAAATATAAAACAACCCAAAATATTTGTATGTGGAAGATAGTTTCATTTTTTCATTTTTGAGCTGTGCTGCTCCAATTCAACATTTCCTTTCAAAATTTACAAAAATAAAATTTTTTTTAGATGTTTTTTTTTTCTTAGTAATGAATGTAAAAATCCTAATATAGAGGAAAGATAGCCCACTTATTAAATTAAAAACTTTTTATTTTCGTTTACATTCAGCAGCCGTTTAATCAATAGAACAAGTCTCTCCAGATGTGCAAAGGCCAGCTGTGAAATGCTTTTTTGACTGCACTATATAAAAAAAAAAGCCACCAATGCGTGCACTTGTCCGCCTACATCGTTCTTTTGGTTATCAAGTAGTAGAAATTCTAAGTACAAAACAGAAGAAAAACAAGGCTGATTATACACGTTTTTCTGTTCCATACTCCGTGGGTGAGAATCATTTCCAAAAAGACACCCTGACACTTGATCATGTTTACTTCAATGGGTCTTTACTCTCTTCAGACTAAACACAAAATATCCATTTAATTTGCTACGTGGGACCAATTCATGTTAAACATTTAGCTTTAACTGAGCAGCCAGCATCAGATTATAGCCATTAAACCATTCTGATACATAATGTCATGAGTTCATGTTAAAAGTAGCAGCTTCACTTTGCTATCCATCTAAACGTTCTAGAACTTGGTGTAATAGCGTGTTTCTTTTCACCAAATATTTGTTTGGGTAAAAAAACAAATCTATTAAGTGAACAAAAACCATCTAATCCAGTAATTCTCCATTAAGAAATTTGTCTGCATATTCGTACACCTGTATATATGCATCGTGCACCTGTTACAAATGTGGAATTTTTGGTTTTGTATTCTGTCTGGAGTTCACTCTGTTGAGGATGAACACTGGTTATTTAAAATATACAGATTTTTTTTGTTGTTGTTTTTGAATGTTTGTATTCTTGTTGAAATTTAAGTTATGTGGTACCAAATTTCTATTACAGAAATAAGAGTTTGTTCACATCTGGCTAAAACGCTGCAGTTAAAGCTATAGTTGAGATGCAATTGTCAAACCTCTCATTTTTCTTTTTTCCTCAACCAACTAACCAAGGGATCTTGTTGCCCTCTTCTCCACTAAAAACAAAGTCTAATTAAAATGCTATTTGATTTCTTTCATACACTTTCATTCCTCAAATATGAAAAATATTTTTTTTTTAGCTTTATCATACATTTCCATACATTGGGTGCTGAACTTGAAGAGTCACATCTGCTCCATAATTCATTAAAAAAACAAAAAAAAAACACAGCAAACAGAAGGGTTAGCAAATTCTCAAAGAGCACAGTAACTGTAATTTGATATCAGATATCCTTTATCTACATTTAGTACTGAACATGATTTAATGCAACAAAAAAGCATTCCACGATAAACTAAATTTCAAACTGGGATGGACATCTTCAAAAGAAATATGTAGGCTATATTACGCTGGGGCAGATGTTACTATTGGATCATGATAAAACTATGGTTATTAGATGTATTATTAAAATTACTCTATGCATATTTATTTTTGCTTTCATTTTTAATGTTAAAAAAAAAGCAACACACCAAATAAACAATAGATATAATGAGGGAGTTTTGGCCTTATCAGAATCAGAGAATTTTTCTAATGTACTGATTTTGTTTTTAATCAAGTCTTCTGTAATTACATTTAGGGATAGTAGTAATTAAATGTTCAGTTCTCAGTAGAGATTTAGCATTATTAAATGGATAAAACATGTTTTCACTTCTTTCAACTTCACAGTGGCTTTTAAAGAGACTGAAGTGCAATTTTAATGAATATCACCACTTCATTTTAATGCTAAGATTACCAATCACAAGTTATCAAATGTCTTGTGTTATTTTCTTAAACTAAAAATTTAGTAAAATTCCCATGAAATTTTTGATATAGCTAAGTTTTTTAATGTTTCTAGTTATGGAGTAAACTAAGTCAGTTTATTGAAAGACTTCAGTGATCAAAATCACACGTACCAGGAAGTGACAAATCAGAGTATAGAATGTGTAGATCACAAAAAAATCACACATTAACTTTGCTAACATTTCTTTTTTTTGCTAAAATCCATCATTTACAAGACATTAAAGCAACAGCGATGGGATTGAAAACAAATGCAAGATCTAATAATATGACATGAGATTGTGTACTTAATACACGAATTCCAGACAAAACCAAGGGAAACAAGGTGTTTCACCTATAGATAAGTCAACAGAAATATCTTACAACACATATCCTTGACACTAAGGCAACCAACCTTCCTATGCTAGAATTCATTTTAACAAAGCCCCTCCCACTTCAGTAACACCTAGAATGTTGGAAGTTTCTAAAAGTTAAAAATGAGTTAAACTTGTCACTTTTGCTGACAATGGTCCTGACATTGATAAGCAAATTCTTGGTGTGATAAAGAATCATCATATACACAGATTTATTTGTTCATTTCTTAAAAGTATTTTCTTCGGTGTTGTCAAGTAAAAACTGTAGGAGAGTGCAATTGTCGTCATTCTTTCTAAAAACATGAAAATCTTAATTATTTTAAGGGTTTCATTTACTAGTAAATCATACTTTTCAAAATGTCTAGATTTTTAAATATTTTTTTTTTGCTTATGGTATTTTTTAACCAACTAGTAGCAACATTCTGGCTTCTACCAAATCAGATTCAGGACCATAAATTTGCATCTTTCTCTCATTAAATGCTGTTGTTCAGAAGCTGAATTGTTTGTGTATTACTGGTCGGTTTTATTTTATGAGTAGAAATATTCTTTTCTTATGTTCACAGATCTAATATTTTCATTTTGCATCATTGCACTTCAATACAAGCAATGACTGGTGCTAGGTGGTTTTGTTAGTATTAAAAGCAAAATAAAGAGTTCAGCTTACCAAACAAGAACTATATATAAAATTTTTCATTAACACCAGACAGAGTCAGTGGCCTCCAGTTTTCAAGTACTGCTGTGCAGTCTCAAAGAAAACAATCCAGTTTTTGTTTCAGCTCAGCTAAGAACTGCAGGTGCTATCACATTTCCTCTCCACTCCTACCATCAGCATTAGCACAAAGTGAAACTGAAACATTAGCTATGAGAATGGCCAGTGGCTAATGTAGTGCTAATTTTGATTGTGCTAATAAATAAAGAAAGTGTACACGCGCACACACAAACACCTTAGTGAGCTGATGTGGAAGAGGTAAACTTGTGGTACTGGACCATGACCACAGTCACTTTGAGAATCAAACCACAGCCACAATCACCTTGAGATTAGTGTGCCACTACCACAACGAAACACAGCATCCAAAACAACCAGAGAGACAATCATTTTGAGTTTAGCAGAACTCTCTGCTCATCATGACACCATATTACCCCTCCCCTCACCAATAATAAGAATAATAATAATAATTTGTTTCTCTAGAACTTTTTATACCAAACCAAAAGTCACTGTACATTTATCGTAACTGATCCTTTTGGCAAGTATCCGAAAAAATATTCATTATTAACAAATGCAGTTGACTCCCAAGTTAGCTTGTTAGCAAACTACCTTCAATTTATTTTTAAAAAACAATATATTAAATGGAGTGAAATATCCCAAAAATATTATCAATTTTATTATCAATCACCAATGGGAAGCTTGAATAACTTAACTGTAATTCTTCTTCTAACCATACTATAAATAATAACGATTAGTCTAGAATATTAACTGTTTGAATTTCATTCTGTCTATTCATATGGTACTTTTATCTATTTTTATAGGAAGTAGTGGAAACAAAAACAATTTTTGACAATAAATAAGAATCATAACACAATTTAACAAATTGAGAATTTCTAAATGGGAAATATTTTATATCCATTTGTTGTTGTTGTTAGTAATCTTCTCCATTTTTCTCTCATAACCAATCACATAAAGATTCGCTTGCCCATAAAGATGGTGCCTCTTTACATCCAGTGATGTTAGTGCATCTACAGCAGTAGTCAACTGTTACAAACAAATTGTCCAACTTACTGAGGTCAAAGGCAAGAGATTCAATGGCACAAGGGTATAAGCTTTAATTTGGTAACACAATATATGTAAACTGCCAGCATGAAAAGCCATTTTAAAAACCAGACAAGCAATTCTTGTTTTAATCAAGAGCTGTTACACATCTTCATACTTTCAGAAGAGAAGATAACTTTCTAGTCTAATACCCACAACATAACTGAACTTAATAATTTCTATTCAACTTTCTAAACAATATCTAAACTTATCAAACTATTACTATTTGTATTCTAGATATCAGGAAGCACTAATAATGAGTAAATAGCATACATATAATACCAAGTATTACATTATGGACTAACATTTCCAAAGCTGGCCATTACACTCTTACACATACACACAACATACAATCCAAAGTATATCCTCATCTTATAGGAATAATGAAGTCCAAACAGTTTTAATATAGATATTTGGCTTTTATGCTAAAATTTGTAATCACAAATTATAGAAAACAAATATAAATTACTCAATCACTGATATAGATACCTCAGAGACTGCCATCTTGTGCTTTCGAGCTCCAATGAGGTGAAAGGAGAATAATGTAGCAAAGGAAATTTTACATGAATGCCATACAGCCCTACGCACAATGTCTCAACAAGAGAGTAATGCATTGGCCATACATGTTAGGAAAGTATACAAGGTTTAACTTTACTAGAATTCACTTGAAATTAAAGTTGTTTTTTTTTTTCATGTTTACTAAGGGAATAAATTAAATCTGTTTAGTAGCAAACTTTGGGTTTCCCTTTAATAATTTTCTAAACTGATGATACATTTTGACTGAACAGTTTGCAGAAACACCCAAGCTATGGGAATTTTTTTTTTGTGAAAAAGCACCACCAGGAGAAATGAATTAAACAGAATTAATTCTTAAGCTTATAAACATCTGGAAAACATTCAAAGGTATCTGTTTTTAAATGTATCAGTCTAATTAAATCTATGCAGTAGCTAGAACCTAAACTGATAAAATGCAGTTACACCTGATAAAGCAATTAAGTTATATGGTAGCCATGCAAGGTGTAAAAACTGAAGAAATCTACCTAATTTTTCAAAATACAATAAAATAATTATGTAGTAGTCAATAGGGACAGGAATACAGAGAACTCAAGGTCATTTCTTTATTCAATTAAGTCTCTATTGCCCTCAAAATCCAGTTAAATATTTCAAAGAAATGGAAATTCCCTCAATTCAACAGCCATTAATACACCTGCTAAATAAATAGCTTTTTTTATAAACACAAAATTAGAACCAAAAGTGTTTCAGATTTTTCTTGTATCTGGATATATTAGCAAAGTTCGGGCAACTGAATACCAGTAGTTTGGATTGCAGATTTTGCAGGCTTTTACTATATGTGATTTAAAACTTTTGAATCTCTTTCAAAATTCAAAGACAACTGATTATCTAAACAACTTAGTTCAGATGATGCCAATATTGTTTATCATGTTTCTCACCAACCTTTTTCATCTGAAAATTATTTACTTAATTTTACTGTTATTTGAAAAGAAAAGAAAAATGTTATCGGTGTTTGCTTTGTTCTTAATTTTACTACAAAGGGGTGGCGCGCGCAAAGTGCTTTCTGAAATATCAAAGTAGGTGGTTATAAAAACAGCTATGGCCTTATGTTAATCACAATTAAGTTTTGATAAGTCCTAACTAGCTTTGTATATAAGCAATACCACAAATGTTAAATGGAAAGAATTAGATACAGCCATCCACAGTACATTAGCACAAAAGAAAACTACATTTAATATCCCACAATTTAAAAATTAATATTAAAGATATAGATACTCTTCGATAAACTGGCGGGTAAAACAAAAATAATTGGCAATGTCTTTACCAATACACTCAATATTGGTAAATTCTTGTTGAAAAATTGCCAGTCGGTTTCGCAGTTGGATGATTTCTTTCGTTTTATCTAATCAACTTTCCACAGATGTTTACTCAGGTAACATCACTTTCAATCTATGCATCCCTACTACACGCTGCAACCTTTCTGGTTCCAATACTTAGAAACTTTTGGCACGATTTTTTATTTCCCATCGGCGACTTCTAAACATAAGAATATTTCATGTTCTGAACTTCGAATTTGTCGTCGTTCAAATCTTCTAACATTCTTTACATTTGCAGCGATGCCGCCTCGGGTTCCACTTCCGCGGGAAATCAGTCAATGCCAGATGAAAATTGAGCTGATTTCCATATAATGTTAATCGCAGACTGAGGTGCGATCCAACACTAGCTCTTGTACCCGCAAGATTAAGACGATAGCTCGGTTTGTAGTAGTTTTTGTTTCGTTTGTTTTTCTTTCTTTTTTTTTTGGCGCGGAAAAACCTTTGCTCTCGTTCTGTTCTGTTTAGCTGTCTGTTATTATTGTTTCGTGATTTTGTATTCCCCCCCTCCCATCTTCTAAATCAAGAGTTTTATATTTTTGTCATTCTTCCATCTTTGCGATTCCTCCATTTGCCTTCACCCGCCAATTACCTAGCGCAGAGATACTTACAATGGACACGTCTGACTGCATGAAATAAAACCGAAAGCGCCTCATTTTTTGCCCATAACTAAGCGATGCGGAAAGGAACCGAGTTCGCCAACCGAGCAAAACTGGAAACGAAAGCAGAAATTCGGCCCGGTTAACGTTATTATTTTTCGTCTTGGAAGAAAGCAGCGGTGGTCCGCGGGCAACTTACCGTCGATCAGCCATTCACAATGCGTCTTCTCGGGATATTTATCAGGTCCGTCCGTGATCACTCCTTGTGTAGCATTCAAAACCCTGCCTCCGCTGCAGTTCGCCCCGACATCGGCGGCATTAAGAACGATCCCCAAGGCACACATCAACACCCTGAAAGACGTCTCCACTTTGACAGCCATCTCTCTCTCTGTCTCTCACAACCGATGCGAGCATGGGCTCGTGTTTTCTATCCGCCAATTTAACGAACCTTCCATAGGTTTTCAAGCGCATCCATCGAGTCCGAAGAAACCTAGGGAACCCAGAAATCTTTGCGAACCACGACTGAGATCAAAGAAACTCGTCGTGAAGCGATGCCGCAGCACAAACCTTCCATGTCTGTATCCACACTTCTTGCGCAAGGTAGCGCCACTAGACGAATGTGTCGAAAACGAAGAACTGACCCGGATTCGGAAAGAAAACAAAAATTTGATTTGCTTTTATTAAATAAATTCAAACTGTCTTTTGTTGCTGTTGTTGTTTATTTGACTCGTGTATGTTTATTTTATTTTTTTAAAGCATATAATAGGTTAAACATTTAAATAACTATCTTAATTTACTATTACAGTTAATCGCATTAATTGCCAAGAAGTTATGTTGCCAGGATATAAATTATAATCATGTTTATTTACATTTGGAGACGTTTACAAACCAAGATATATTCATGTACAGTATACAGTTGTTGGTTTTTCTATCTTGGCAAACTTCTTAAAAATCTCGATAAAAATAGTGATTTAAAACAGTTATTCTTTTTAAAAAGGGGATAATCATGCTTATAGATGATTCTATCTTGTATACCATTGCTGTGATTACAAATTTCTACATATACTTTAAAAAAAAAAAAACTAATTAGATTAATTAACGATAATTGAACAAACTTTGCGGAGATTACTGTACAGCTTGTTTGCGTACCAGTAAAATAGCAAATCCTGCACACATTCGAAGATAGAGACAGAAGGGGAAACCAATAGCTCCATTAAAGGTGCAGCAGCTACCACAACGCTACTCTTGTGGGTGATTTAACAATGACACCCAGCGTTTTAAAAGAAAAAAATGTATTCTGACATAAAACTCGTTTGTTTATTTTTTTAAAAGGATTTTTTTTCGCTTCATTGTTTAGAAAACAATGAGTTCCCAGTCCCTCTGTGAAAGCACCAAAAAAAAAAAAAAAGAAATTTCAGAAGAAAATTACCGTTAATCTGATAATTTATCTTTTCTTTTTTCCTGATAGATGGTCGCAACCAATGAATGTCCCTTCTTTTTCGTGTAGGCAGACTTTAGAATTTCTATGAGAAACTTAAGAAGAAAAAGAAATAAAAAGGGGATCTATTGATTAAAGTTCATTGGTCGCGTTTTGGACATTTCAAGAACGAGAGCACTTATAAAGCGAAGTTCCCGACTCATCACAAACTTTGCTCGACTTACGTTGCTGAAGAAGACTGTTTTACTTTCTGATAAATCCAAAAGAACCCCAAAAGTCTTATAAAACGTGTGCTTTAAAAACCTATAAAACTTTCCAGTTTCCTATTTTTTTTTTTTTTCGGGCTAAACCTAATTAAAGCACGGCATTTGCTTTGAACTGTCAGTTCACCTTTCGATTTCCGAGTATAAGAGTGAACGGAACACGAGGACGGTAATGGTGTATGTGATGTATACAGGCGTTCAAAAGAAACCCGGCTGAAATAGAAAGCATCGCTATAATGGCATTGTTCCGGGCTCTGAGGCATCGCACAGCTCATTAAGCAGAATTTTAAAAATAAAAATTCTCGTGCAAAGCCCAATATTTAGCTATCAACCACCACCCACCCACCCCGACTACTTTCATTTTAAACTCTTCGGAAATTTTGGTATAGCATCTTGGTATCATCACCTACACAAATCTACCGTTTCTTTAAATATGTTTTCTTACTCTTCACTTAAGGAGCTATTATAGGAAACTATCATCTAAAGTATAACTTAGCTTATCAAACTTTTCATTTGAAATCTTATAATCTGTACGTGGCTTTAGTTTACTTGATATTGTGGTCGCTATGAAAGAAGACAAGTCAGGGGCGGAAGATAAGATGAAAGTGAAATAAATAGCTGCTAAGGCAGACGATACAGGGGATAATGTAATTCTACACAAAAGCGACAACGTAATGCATAAAATATAAATCTATTTCTCTTTTATGTTTACGTTTTCTTTCCTTCTTAGAGATATTGCTTTTAAAATCTACAAGCTTTTTTTCTGGAAACTATTTTAATTCAGTCTCACTTATCACACGAGGTTGTGATTACGCGATTGTTTCCGTCCATTTATAAAAGATAAATACAACTGCTGACAAAAACTTATTTAGTATAACCGTATTTAAGAAGTATTATACACGACGTTACCTCTACATTTTTATATATAAGGCGAAAACTTTAGTAGAGGAACTATCCCAAATGATTCAAAATAATACACATTAACTGCTGACAAAAACTTATTTAGTATAACCGTATTTAAGAAGTATTATACACGACGTTACCTCTACATTTTTATATATAAGGCGAAAACTTTAGTAGAGGAACTATCCCAAATGATTCAAAATAATACACATTTTCATTAATTTTATACCAACAAGTCCAGTGTGTACCAGAATTTTAACTGAATCTAAATTTAAAACACCACTTACTTTTTTATTAGGTTTACTTAAAAGAGTATCTCTCATAAAACATCCTTAAAATGCTTTAATTTTGTACCATATTTCTCTAAATCAAAATTAGTTAAAGGTCTTGATTTCATAATTAAGGAATAGCACCAATTATTGAAACATTTTTAAATTGTGAATTTTGTCCCCAACAAATCTATTTTTCTTTCCACATCTACTAACCTATTATCCACTATTTTTCGTTTGTTTTATACCTTTAGCGGTAATATTTTTTAGCCCACACGGCAACTAAGCAAACAAATATAGACCTTATCCTGCAGCCTTTTTTTGTCCATCAGCATGAGCCTAGTCCTTCAAAAAAACTTGCAACTACTGCACTCAAAGATGATAAAATACTTTTTCCATTATTGAATAATGTTGGTAAAATAGCCCAAGAAATCTGCTAACTTTTTCACCTTTATATCTTCATCAAATATTTCATTAAATTTAGATAACCCTTTTGGATGAAATGTTTTCAAGACACTATAAATGTTGATAGATGTTCAGTTTGATTAGAATCAATTCCAGAAAATAATCTGGGTACATGACTACACAGAACAAATCCAATTAGCACAGGTTAAAAAACTCACTTGTTTTTTCATATGATTCATGTGATGTACTAAATTTTAGATCAAAACTTTTACCTTTTTAATCTTTGCTTTTGTCATCTTGTAATAAGAATTGGAAAATCACCATGTAATTAATCTTTATTCAATCTCAAAGTAGCTTCCTCCTTCAAGAATTTTATCAATTTTTGCTTTTGATAATCAGTCAGAAAAAAACCCTTGAGAAATGTACTGGTTCATTTATTTAGATAGAAATTGTATAAAAGAAATAAGTTTGTTAAAACTCTGCAAACAAGATTTTTATAAACAGCATTCAATTTATTACCGTCTGATTGTACATTTACAATTCTATCAGATAAAACAACAACTACAAAAGCTTGAGTATGTGCAGGAAAATTCTGATTAAAAGTAGCCTTAAGTTTTGTCATTTATACTATTCTTAAACTTTTCTCAATGCTGATTCACATCAAAAACTATCAAAGGATATTTAGTTTTTTAAATTTAATAATTGTAACTTTATTACCTGAAATCATATCATCTATTCCGTAAAACTTATGATTAGTCTACCATTTCTTTATAAATACCAATAAATGATTTTTATCAAATTCTAGATTAAGGTCAAGAGTGAGGGTATCTAAAACAATATCATAGGTTGCCATATTTCAAGCATCCTAACAAATTTTAGTTGCTTTTCACCTCAAACCTTTATATGAGGCATATAGTGTTACCTTCAGCAAATTAACTTTTCCTACTTCTGGCAAAACAATCTGATGCTCCATACAATAAATAATCTTTTTATGATCTTCACAAAGCCCAAAAATGTGCATTAGCAGGACACAGAAGCTGAAGTTACCCCAGTAGTTTACTTCTCTATTATGTAATCATATCTTGCTTTAAATCTTAAATTATTATCTGTAAAAACTAGGCTTTTATTGTACCAGAATTACTTTAATATTTGAGACTTACTATAATTATTTGGATGTTATCAATCCTTTCATAATTGTTACTTGACCAGGATAAAGACTAGTTTCAATTTCCTTACAACCAAGAATACATTTAATCTGACTGAACAGATGCAAAATCCTGTTATTTACCAAACTTATGTTATTAGCATCAGTATAAAGAGCATCAACATGTTTATAATCCATCTTTATGTGGCAACAAATGTAATAATGATTTCTGAACTAAGATTGTTGAGATTTGCCCCATTGATTGGTTTACATTCATGAAACATATTTATATATGGTTTTTTTAAAAACCAAATCTTCTGTGATGCCAGTGTATTCTATTTAATATACTAAATTTTCTAAATTTTTTTTACCATTTTTATTTGATATAAAAGCTTTTTTTCATTTCTCATTAAGCATTTTACTACTACATTCAACAACTAAAGCATTTATATTGTTTATAACCACCATTTACATCTTAAATCTATTTTTTTCCAACTTTAGTTTTTCTAATAATTTTAGTTTATACAAATGATTGGCAATTCCATTTATTTCATTAAAAATATTAGTGTTTTCTGCTTGTTTAGATCTTAAAAGCAAACTTACTCTTTCAGTTAACTGATTTAGATTTGGGAGCAAAAATATAACACTTCACCAAAATATGGCTGTCTTATACTCTGTGTTCTAACCTGTCTTAGTCTAGATTAGCCTTTTTCTTGATTTCTGATAATTTATCCTCCTCTTAGCTCAAGAACATTATATTTATTGCATTTATAATTTTTACTTGAATGTAATTTATTCTGTAAAGCATCAATATGATGATAAATAGCTGAAATGTATATTAAAATTGACATAATTTTGGATATCTTCTAAACTAAGAATATTTTTTATATGGTTTTGTTTTTGTTTTTTTAAAGTTCCCATAAAGCAGGAGTGGTGTCAATTTTATTGTCATTGTTTGAATTACTTCTATGATAGATAATCCAACTGAATGTTCATTGGATTCCAAGCGTTTTAAAGTAAATGCAAATAATCTACGGCAGCTGTATCTACTTTTATTTTAGGACTGCTGTTAGCCTTGCAAGGTGAGGCAACTGAAGATAAGGATGATGGAACTTGAATACATCAATGATTCTTCTTGTTGACATTGATTTTTCAGGTGTTATTTTTTATTTCAGTCAGTTTCATATTTTTTACAAAAAAATTTTCAAAATTGTTAAGTTCTATTTAGTTTTGAGCTCGTTCAGTTTTACATTTACTTCCTTCCGCGAACTCATGACTATCAGAAAAACACCCTGATAGTCTCTATACGCATCACTACCAGTAAAGCTGACTACAGAACCATCATCAAAATCTTCTGGTGCTTCAAAGAATGAGAATCCGTTGAATATATGCTCTCCTGGAATTCTGCATTTAGGCATCACTTATATTTTTTAAAAAAATTACTAAAAATGATTGTTTAAAATGTAAAACTTAAAATAATACAACAAATAAAAAAAAAGAGGTTGTTAATAAAAATAATAATGAACTAGTTTTTCTTTTAATGTTCTTTTGTAGGTACAACAACTGGATAAGTTATTTCATTCATATTTAATTCATGTTCAAATGGTTTATATTTTGCTATTCTATATGGATGATCTTTACAATTTAATGGATGTAGATTTACTAGTGTAAACCAAATAAAACATATTATATGTTTTTTATATTTAAAAAACATTTTTGTTTCTTATAAATTAAAGTGTTTCTATAAAAGATTATGCTTCAAGTAGATCATATTTATTAATTTTTACAATAAAGTGTAACTCCTTCATGTCCACTTCAATGCTTTATATATCATATTCTCTAAATTAGCAGCTTAATCATTGAAGATTAAATTAATTAGATAAAGCTTATACACTATCTGTAGAATATTTTTTTCACATTAGTTTCAGTATCTTTAAATTCAATATATAATATGTAGTGAAATATAAAATTGAAATATTTAGCTATAAAAGAGGTCTTTTCTAAATTTGGTTTTATATGCTCTAAGATTAAAGTCTTTAGCTTTAACCTTAGATGAAGTAATTTCTTTCCATTTAAAGCAATAATTTTAACTTTCACATTTATTTTATTTTTATTATAATGCATATGATTTCTCTTCATTTTATCTTCCCCATCTTGTTCATCTTCATCTTTGTAACAAGTTTTAATGTTCTAATAATTACCAAGATTGCCATAGGACTGGAATCTCAAAGTCCTCCACTTTTTAATACAATAATAAACCAGCTTTTATTTACTATTAAGGTGTTTTTTTAAAGACTTATTTGAGACCTTTCATCAAGGCTTTCTATTATATTATTATTACATCTTTTTATTAACAACTTATTTTGTAAATATTTATTAAGTCATTTTTCCATAATAATAAAAAACGTGGCTCAAAGATGAAGATCAAAATTTGCAGGCTAAACTCAAAAATAATGAATGTGTCAACAAATTTTTGTTGCAATATCTTTTGGGAAATTTCTCTCAAAATTGTAAGTCAACTTTATTTATGTATGTACACTTTTATTAAATACATTTTCCCATTAATAAAATGAAAGCACAATCAAATCTTTTCTCATCACTAAACAGCAGAACTGCATCACATGAAAATAAAATGCTTTAAGACTTGATGTTTCTAAATGAACCTAAATATGTAATGTCTAGTAAAATTGCGTTGTTTGATTACTATAAGATAACTGCTTCAAATTATGCTAATGCTAGACATGGTAAGACAGTAGTTGTTTATCTTTATGATAAATGTAATAGTGAAGTTGGCACTTATACCTACATCCCTAAGAGATTTTCTGCTTGGTTGGCTGGAATCTAAGTAATTATGGAAATGTGACAGGCAAGTATGATTTTAAATTTTAAAATTTTGCTCAACAACCTATAATGAATATTCACTCCTCCAAGCTTTACTGTCTTAATTATGCACTGGTTTTTGTATCTTTTGCCAAATTATCTTATTGCACCAAGACAATTTTTTGGCTGCTCTTTCTTATTTATGCTTAGGTGGTTCTTTCTTGTTTTTAATCATGCCTTTTAAATATTTTTTCATGAGTTTTGAGACTGTACCCTTGGAAACTTGGCATTTCCATGCAAAATTTAAAACTTTTATTCATTATGATAACTAGTCTTATGTTTGAATAATTCTTTATGTGGAACTATAACAGTGTAAACTAATATCTAAATTAAAATGGCTATTGTTAAGTCAGGTAAGCACCTGATTATTATTATGTAATGATTGTAAATAAAGCAAACAGAACAATGAGTATACCTTTAACAGGTTAAGCATGAATATATACTTCTGTTTGTGTAATGTATTTTTCATGCTAAGTAGAAGAATCTCGCATAGCAAAAGAATTACACAAAAATATTCTTTTTATCTTCTGGTTCGATAGATTGATGTTAGTGAACCTTCTGATTCATTTCCATAATTTGGTAGTGTACTGAGTGTACATATGTAGGTTTCTTCTTTTATTGTGTAAGATGGGGCTCTTTTGAAAGAACCTTTAGTTTTGTTATTATTTTTCATTGGTAAATTGCATTTATTCAAAATTTCTGCTATTGGCATTCAAATCTTGATGGCGCTATTCAAGATTGAAATAACAAACTTTTGCACATCTTCACTCATGGCATGCACCTGGCTGCTTTGTCATTAGCGTTTCTGTAGTCAGTCACCTTGTCTACTAAAACTTGCCAGCCATAACGTTTGGAGGTGTTGCGTTGAGTCTGGTGAACTACCAGGAATTCCTCTTTTCCCATCTATTGAGTTTCAGGAAACCTCATGTATGAGTGCACATTTTTTAAAGAACTCAGTCTCGTTGAAACTGAAATTTTTTTTCATTATCAGAGATTTCTTTCATCCCAGCCATGGTTTCAGCTTATACAATAAATAAATACATTAATATTATAACACTTTATATCCATTTTACTTTAAATAAAAATAACAAACTCTGATCTTATTTTAATTTGATGTATAAAAGCAAAGACTATTTTTTACCAAAGAAATACATATCCTTGTGTGCTGAAATTATTGCTCATTGCTTCATTTTCTTTGTAGAGACACGCACATATGTGTACAAGCACATCCAGAATCAAACAAAAAAATGTACAAACACCAGAAACGGAATTTTCATTGTTTTAAAAAAACAAGGCAATTTCCTCCTGTGTACTTATTTACGGTCAGATTCAGGTCTGTACACATACTTTGTATGGTTGAGCAGCAGACCATAGCAGTTTAAATATGGTTCAACAACAAACAATTACATTGCAGAAGGTAACTAGATGAGGGAAATCCAAAGAACGCACACAGCAGTCATGACAACACAATATGAATATATTATTTACATATTCTGCATTTTTAGACAGGTTGAATCAAGACCTAACTTGCATATAGATAAATATACTGTAGTTTAAAATATGTGACTCAGATTTTGAAGTTAGATTTCATTTTCTCCAAGCAATCATAGTCAATAGTGCAACTATTTATTGTTCAAACCTTATAGAACTGACAGATAATAATAAAATGTTGCGTACTATATTAAAATAAATACTGCTCTTTCTAAAATTCCTATATTCTGTGTAATGCTAAAATGAAACAATTTTATTTCAACTTAAAAATTTAGGAAACACTATTAGTCTATGACTAAATAAAAGCCATGTAGTTTACAAATTCTTACATTGTAAGGGAAAAATTAGCTACCAAAAATAAGAAATGTATATATAGAAAGAAAACAAAATAGTTTTCAACTATAGAAAAACAGGAAAAATAAAACAGAAGTGGCTTTCTGTTGGAGTGAGTAGAAAGAATACTAATTTAGGTGCACAATGGAATCCGACATTACAAATTCAAAGGGGGGATAAGACATAGCAAGCGTAAGATAGCCATGAGAACAGTTGTGTCTCAGCTGGATCACCTGTACAAATTATTTGCATGGTGCTTAAATTATTAGGTTAAAGCTGTACACTACATATTAAAGTAGGCAATCAGTTGTAAAATACTGGACTGCAAAGGCTGACAGACTTAGTTTGATTCCCAGTCTGGTGTCTCTCTTTGGCATGGTTTCTCCTCACTCTTCTTTTGTCAGCCAGTTGCATAGGTTTCCACCTGCATCCAAAAAAAAATTAAAATTCTAATAAGGATTTTCTTGCCAAGGTTGGAAATGCCAGGCCCCTTGAGATAGGCAATGCACTCTAGTGGATAATCACAGCAGTACACTCCATCACCAGGGTTGTCTACCTGGTAAAGAAGTTCTCTCCATTGAGATTGGTTTTTGACACTACATATGAAAGATGGCTGCTTGTTTTTTTTATTTGAATAAATTAGTTTATACAGAAAAAACAAATGTTATGCAGCTAACCAAACTTCCAATATGACGTGCAGAGATCATTATTGCTGGTTAAACATGTTCATGCCATATTTAAATAACAGTAGTTAATGATACTATAATTATGAATTGTCAGATTTCTTACAAATTTAGACACTGGTTTTATATCCAACCTTTTAAAATTAAAAATCCGCAGTTCCTTCAGCAAATTTTGCTCAGTGTCCCTGGTAGAGATGACCTTTATTGTTTTGAATTTTTACATTGTTACTTTAAAATCAATCTGTTTGTTATTACTGATAGACACAAGAAAAGAAAGTGCTCCAGTTTATTTCTGAACTATACATTATAAAATACTGTAAAATTAACTAAGCTTGTCGATAACTGGTTTGAATTTGAAATCTTTTTAATATTTTGTATTTTGCACAAGTGTTGGTACAAATCTAAAACAGTACTTACTATAAAAGTACGAGGATCCTCCATATTCCTATATTAGCTTATCATCTTAATTTCTGAATTAGGATATGTTGCAAATGTAAAGATTTAAAATATTTAATAGTAGTAATTAGAGAAATCTTAATTGTACAAATGTGAAGGGTAAAAAAAAAGGCAATACATTTCAAGTAACTGTGTCCACAATCACCACCATGCACCACCCCCAAACCAGGCATTGATAGTCTTAAAGCACTTTTCCATGATACAAAATAGAGTAGGGAGAAAAATTTGTATGGGGTCAGCTCCCATAATCTTTCCACGCCAGATGTTTGTGAATGGAAAACTAGTCTTTTTGTAGGAATGAAAGTTCTTAACAGAATTCCTCATTTTTAGAAATGTGCCTAGATGAAACTCACTTGGTCAACTGAAGAGCCTCCTTAAATTCGTTTAGTATTCAAGGATACACAAAATTACAAACAAATCTAATCAGTGGCAGAAAAAGACAAGCCAAGCCATAGAAGTTTCTCAAAAGATGTACTTTTTGTTCATGTAACAAATTTAAATATCGATATACAGCAATTTTGATCATATGACGATTTGAATAGGGGAATTGCAAATCATTCCTTTCCCAAACAAAATCCACATATATGGGCTGGTATGACAGCAAGGGAAACTGCTTCAGCCTTGGCAAGGCACCGAAACCATAAGATGTAACTTGTATATCATACTCAAAATACTTTATTTACTCAAGGATTGAAATAGGAAAATGTTTTAAAATTTTTTGCATATTTGTAAAATTTGCATTAATCTTAGTTAAAAATTATCTTGGTAACATTATTAAGAAATTTTTTTTTTACTGTCAAGACCTGTGTATTCAGAATTTTAGATGACTTTCAGTCATTATCTCAATCAACAGATACAACCTCCTCAAAGCATTCGAATTTACTCAGATGCACCTACTTCAGGTTCTGGTGAATAAAATGACAAAATTCAAAAAAATCTCAAACTCATCCATTGTCTTCAGCACTCACTACTCAACATTCCAAAATTAAAGTTTTTCCTTTTGGTCAAAAATTGACTTTACAGTTTCAAACTCAATGGATCATCAATAAAGCTAACATTAGAACTCTCTCTCCACAGCATTATAGCAAACCTTTGACAAAACAGTTAAAGTATGATTACAATATTTAAAATCTCACATGGCCACCAAGATTTTTGGTTCAACAGCATTTTGTACAGGTTGAAACGTCCAACTAAGTTAATGCAAGCAGTCCTACATTCCTCCCCAGAGACCAGTAGCTTGGCTTGTAACAAAGATTGTTATGAAAATAGACTGGATCAGTTCTTTGGATGTAAAAGTTAAATATAAATGTTACTATCCATACACCTTGAAGACTACACCAATATTCTTCAGATTAGGTAATTTCATTATACTAACTCTTGGTTACTAAATTACTAAAACAACTGCAAACAAAAGTTTTCATAGTTTATTTCCACATCTAAAATATACAGTGAGAATTCCATTTTAGATGCAAAAAAATTGTTAATAACAAATAATGGAGATGCTTAGAAATTAACATCCTGGCCACTTCAATAATCTGATCCTACAAATCCCTTTGGGTTTACTGCAGGTTCATCATCCATAAGTAGACAGATTTAACAAGAATTTAATTCACTTTGATTTTGTAGATAAGCAACAACATTTGAGATTTACATGAAAAGCCATTCCTATAAAAGCCTATATTACAATAAAACTTCCACATTCTTCTTTTTGTCCAGTTTTACGTTTTCAAATAAATTTTGCCTAAATCAAAACGTCAGACAAATCTCAAAACTCAGTAAATTTTAAATAACATGGTTTTAAAAATCTTAGTTATCCATACATAAATATAATAGGACAAAGTAAATCAACAGCCAAAAATATACATTGACATCAAACCCAAAAAGTTTGGATGTGTAAAATTGTCGGTTATGTAAAAGAAAGCAACACTTTGTCACCTAAAGATTTTTTACCTTTTTTTTTTTTGCAAACTTCCTGCAGAAAACAGCAACAATAATAAAAAACAGATAGACAACATTTTTTCAGCCCAAGATGCATCACGTTTTACAAAAATTCATATACATAGAGTTTTTAACTTGAGCTATTTACAGATTTCATTTGAAAATTTTTTTTTTTTTGTAAACAAGAGTTTTACTGTTAAATAGCTAACATTATAGGTATTTTATGTACAATCTACACAAGCTTAAAGAATTCCTTTTCAAAGTGATCTGTGCGTGTAAGAAATAATGACCAGCAGTGTCAATTATAGAACAGTCAAGTGGCTGCCTTTTCTACAGATTTATGCACTTTCGTGAAGGTTTACAAACAAACCCACAAATTATTAGTTTATACAAGTGTAATTTCTTAAATAAAAAATAGCATAACAAATGAGCTTTCAATTCATCATTAATAATAATCCAAACTGCTATAGTGACCAAATCAAAATCATCACTACTTTTCTCAAAAAATCTAGTAAAATAAAGAATCCACAGGTTGTAAAGACTTAAAAAAATTTTTTTTGAAATCTAAAAAGTGAAGCAAATCCTTGTTGATATTGAAAATTTCTAGGCATTTTTTTTTTTTTAGTTAGTTTTGGTTTATTTCTCTAATCTCTCAATGAAGAAGGCTTCCACAGAGTCGGTATTCCATTTTTCAATTCCAAGAGTTTCCTGTGCTTCTCTGTTTTCATCCAGAAGTCTAATAATGGGGTCTGCTCCCCGCCTGTATCTGATAGAGAGACCTGGAAACTGGCTGGGCTTGTCACTTTTGACAAATGCTGTGAAGAAAGAAAATTCTTGCATTTAAAAATAAGAAAAAGTTGAAAGTAAAGTTGTAGAAAACATTTTACACTACTCTATCAATAACATATTTTGTATGAATTACTGAAATGATTATCAAATGTAAATTATTAAACTTTGTTTGGCCTGTTTATTTATATTTTCAATAAGTGGTACAACCAATTTGCAGTATCCTAAACAATTTACTTGATGAAGCTGTGGAAAATTGTGTTTAAAAAAAAAAAAAAAAAAAGCAACTGGCTTTTTATATAGATCAGAAATGATAGTAGTTAAAAAATCTTTGCATACTAGCTAGCAATATATATAAATAAACGTAACCGAACATTTTATTTAATCAAGCAAAATAAATTTTTTAATTGTAATAAATAAAGAAAATGTAAAAAGTACAGCATTTGGTTGTGGCATCTTAATCTAACCTCTGCGGGTTGGACACCGCCACTAACTGGTAAAATGTCCTGTTACCCACTTTCTTTTTCTTCCATACAATGGATTTTTGTTTGTTTCGTCTAGATGAAGTGGAAAATGTGAGATACAAGTAATTACATCACCAAAGAGAGCATGTGGTCAGCACCGGAGTCCAAGAATGGGTGTGGATCAGGGGACAAATGTGCATCAATATTTTCAGAAGCAGTTTCAAGAGTCTCCCTCCAAAATAACCATTAATATGGGAGAAGGAACTATTGAAAGAGAAAGCCAAAGAGGCAGCTGGCTTCCACCAATACTAGAGTCGTTGGGTCCATCAGGAGGAGTCACCTAATAAGTCAAACCGCAAGCACTCGGCATACCAAGGTCATGCACTGATACTGCCCCACACTTGTCAGTGCACCAGCAGGTGCAGACAAATCAAAGATGGGATGCTTGTGCAAGACTTCAAGATTTTGCCCACCATACCCAATCATGGAAAGGTGGTTTTCAGTGACAAATGTGCCATTTATTGAAGCAATCATGCAAGAAATGTTCTTCTGGTGTAAGGAGGAGAATCCAAACTTAATTGAAGAACTGGAATACAATTATCCACATAATGTGGGCTACCAAGAATAGTAAACATCTACTTTGACCCTACTATTTTTTATAGTCCAGTAAACCATGATGTATATGCTGCAAACATGGTTCATTCTAGAGATCAACAGGCTTAGTATCTGTGAAGAGGCTTGGTTCCAGCTGGATGGGGCACCAGCCCACTGCGTTCTAGCATTGCAGGAATACCACAAGGAAGCTCTTTGTGAAGCAATTGGTTGGGGACCCACTCATTCACCCACAGATGAAGATTCCATACTTGAAAACCCAGATCACTTTAAAAATCAACTTCAAATATATTGTGACTACAAATATTAAAAACTTCTTCATTTTATTTGGTTCTGTTCTTCATGCAGTAGACTTTTTTGTTGCTAAAAGATTATTATTACACCAGTTTTAACAAGTTAACATTTTTTCTGTTTACTTCATACATTTTACAGCAATTCCTGTTCAATCACTTTTGTAAACATATCTAATATTTGATGAGGTTGCATACTGTGGTTACCACTAACAAGCACTGTCCCTATGCCTCATAAGACCCGGTACTTCATCTTCGACAAAAAACGAAGATCCTATTAGCTGTGGGAGGAAACTGGTTTGTGGTACAGAAGAATGAGGTGGATTTCTTAAACTACCTGTTGGTCTCCAACAAGGGCCCAACTCTGGCTCCTCTGCCAGCAGACTCAGTATGCTATGTGTTAGGCATATGCTACCCTAATTTGTTTCCCATTTAGGGAATCCCTATGGTTATTTTCCCTTTCAGACAAAAGATACTAACACAAAGCCACTACTGTTGTGTATTGTAGTAAAAAGACGTTGTACCAAGCAAGGTTAACATTTTGCTAAATTGTCCAAGTAAAACAATGAAATTCCTCCTGGCAGTTACGACATAAGATGAATGCAAAATTTAGAAAACTATTGTGAAATTTTAAGGAAACCATAGAAAGTTAGAAATTTGGTGACATTATTACAATTTAAAAAAAAAAAATTAAATCAGGCAAAGTTAGTGTCAAGAAAGCTTTTATGAAAAAATATTTACGTCTATCTTACCTTGGACCTGTGGATACCTTCCCAATTTTCATCCACACACGACAAGTTCAGCATATGGATAAATCTGCAGAAAAAGAAAACAAAATCAAGACATGCTTTAAATAATGAATAAATCTGATTTCATGAAATATGATTTTATTTCTTTAAAAAGTGATTAAATATTATTTTTTTTAAAAAACAAATCTGGAGATATTTAGAAATTTATTTATCATTAGCTGAGGTACCAGCACTGCACAGGAAAAAAATGGCTTTAGGCCAACATGCAGTAGCTTAACACCCTGCCCAGATTCTGAAGTACCTACACTCAAAATTTGGAACCTCTAGGTGCTACAGTTCCGCTGTGAAAGAGTAACAACCACTTTAAAATACATATTAGATAATGCATAAATCCTAAAATAAGGGCCAGCATTCTGTCTGGACACATGGCAATAATTTCTATTTATGGGCCTTTTATTACCACTAAAAAGGTAGTCTTTAAGGGATGAAAAGAACAGCAATAAGTTATCATGTTACTAAGTGATTTTGTTTCTTTAAATCAAAAATAAGATCTGCATAAAAGTAGATTTTTCATAAAAATAAAACACGCTCACACATGGTTACCTTAAGTTTGTTGTCCTCATTATCTTCCTGACAACATCTTTTACAATTTTCACTTAAAGCAGATAGCTGAAACTGGTCCAGGCTTTTACATGAGCTACATAAAAGATTTGTAGAGAATCCAAATTGATGACAGTCTTCAGCTGTCAGTTCAGCACATTCCATCAGGCATATCTAAAATATACATAAAACAAACAAATACCACAAAATAGTAGTATCTTGAAACAAATTATATTAAAGTTCTACAAATCAATTTTTTTTGTTTCACTTACCAACTCAGGCAATCAGGTTTACATCTTTAGATGTTACAGTGCATTGGGATAATTTGAAATCAGACAAATGAGTTTTGTGTACAAATATAAATTCTATAAATAAAAACACAGCTATAAAAAATTCTTCACCTAGGAGGTATATTATTATTATTTAAAAATTAATTTCTGAACAAAATATAACTAGAAAAATTATTTTCTGTTTTTAATTATTCTGAAAAAAATTAATAGTATATGAAATTAAATATCCAATTTGTTGTTTTTTATAATTCCAAGGAGATTTTAAAGTTTTAATAAGACTTGCTTAAATCTTATCTACAAAATCTAGAGATGTAAATGGTCTTGTAGCATTCATTAGATCTATGTATATAAGTTGTGTCAACATATGTGGAAAAGCAACAGAATGATTTTAGTGACTTCTAGTGGGTACCTTATCTTTCAACTTAGTGGCTAAAATGCAATGACCAAAGAGTCAATTAAGTCTTCCCATTGTTGCTGCAATGGCAATATTTTCAGAAAACCTCTCTCTTGAAAGTGCAATTCAAGTCACAAGCAGATCATGGCAGGTAGGCCGAAAATAAAAAGTGGAATATTGACAAATAACAAGCATGCTCCACTGGACCAAATCATGGAAACATACAACATTGGAAGAGAGTTATTTCTACATGAACAATGCACTAGAAGCTATACATTATGGGCTTCATTTGGCAGTCACCTGTACGTATCTCTCCTTTACTATAAAGGTGGTCCACCTGTGGTGGTACCTACAGCATAATGACAATATGAGATACATATGATCCAACAAATCATGGACCATGTGTCATGTCATGGTCTGGGCATTTCTCTTGCAAAGGATGAGAGGACCACAACCATGCTAAGCTGGATGGCATTACATGAATACACAAACATTGTTTTGACAGATAAAGTTCATTCTGCATTGCTGGTTTTGTACCCAGATAGAGATGGAATGTTTTAAGATGGCAATGCTACTATCTGTTGAGCCCATATTGTATCATTGCAACTTCACTCTTGTTTCCTGATCTCAATTGAATCATGCATCTGTGGGATATCTTGAAACAGTGCATCAAGAACTATCCCATAGCTGCCTTTTTTGAACCAATTGCACAATGCTCAAGGACAAATGATTAAAAAGACCAACAATGTGTCTTGTGGCATCCATGCTAGGAGATGACACTGTCATTTGGGCTAAAGATGGTCCTATCTACTATTAAGAGAATTTTTTTTTTTTTTTGGCCAGGCAATGGTAGACTTAAGCATATTTTCTCTGGGATGGCCTACCACAAATCTAATAAACACACAATTACCCAGTATTAGAAATTATTCTTCCATCTAAGATAAATACAATCATGGTGATTACTGCACAAATTATCAGTTGAATGAAGAAATGAAATCTGAAGCACATAAATCTTATAATTCATCTTATTGCTTATACACACAAATGCATTACGTGGCTTAAGTAACTGCAATGCCATTTGTCTCTGTAGTACAGTATATATTAATACTGATCTGTTTTCATTAGTGGCATCATATTTTTTTTTTAATTAGTCGCTGCTTCAATTTTAAGTCCGACGAATTATAATTTTTTTTAAAAAATCTGAAAGTCAAAACCGACGAGTCCCTTTTTAGTTTTAATCAAATCGAACTTAAAAGATTGTTTACATAGTTTTACAATTTCCTTAAAAGAAGGAAGAAGAAAAAAACAACCTTTTTCTGCTAATTTCACCCAACTAAAGTTTAAAAAAAAATTCTTATCTTGTTTGCTTATTCTTTATTCCCATTAGCTATTGTGCTAAGTAACGTGGCACCAGACACTTGGTGTTAATCGGTAATTACTGACAGACAAGAAGGTCGCACCGAGGTAAATCAATATCTGCTGTCCTACGAACATGCTAGGAACTACGTTCAAATGAAGCCCGGCCGGATATCATTACGGCAAAGCCATTTCAGCCGGGTTTCATTTGAACGTAGTTCCTAGTAGAGTTGACGACATTTAATTTTTAGCGTTAACGGATTAAGTGAAAATAAACCAGAGATGGCAAAAAGCAATTGAAACAAAAAGGCATTAGCTTAACTAATACAAACCATTCTGATAAGCTCATAGGGTTTGAGCAAATACATATATATTTGAAGAAAAAACGTGATATTTACCAATAGCAACAATATCAAAAGGTGTAGACCGCAGAGGTCCATCGTGAAATACAGCCTCCCTCGCGATCGAGTCGCGGAGCTAGCTCATTGGTGGAAATGGAGACCACATATATCCCTATTAAAAAATTAACAAATATATAATTTATTTATATTTATGTTAAATCTATAACTCATAAAAGTAAAATTAAATAATTTTTGCGTTTTAGTTATTTAATTTTTATATACAAGTCTCTATTTTTATTTTTTTTTAATTTCTAGTGACACTAAATGGTCCCTCATTGAATTCTTATGAATAGGAAAGCGAAAAGAGTAAATCTCACCCTGATGGTTAGCTTGCGAAGGAGTCTAAGCTTTAAAAAATTCAACATTGCGGTGTAAGTCCAAGTCATTAACAGTAGTAAATGTCTGCTTTCGTTTGGCGATATTTATAAAAATAGAACTTTCGCAGCTGAAGTTATTTGAATGGAGCGTGGAACCCTGATTAAAACGAAATAAAACTTCTGTAATACAAACGCAGAACTTGGGGTGGGGCAGGTCTGAGTGTCGGTTAGGGATGAAGGAAATATGTCGAAGAGTTAGTTCAGGTTGTTTTTTTAACCCTCTTTAATTGTGTTCCTCGTGTCTACCGACTGCGATGTAAATGACGGTGAATGCATTTGCTCTATTCGTTTTTGCTTTTTTAGGATGACACAAGATACGACTAAAGGCGCGAACATATTTGCGTTTAAAGATGACCGTCCGGTTCCTGATCCAGTTTATTCCTATCCTGCATCTCTCCGAGAGAATCAAGTTCCTCTGGTTATAGATAATGGTGGGTACAACAGACAAAAAGACTACACTCCATTCGGTTTATGTAATTTCTTTATTGCTATTACTAGTTTTTTAAAGTTATATCACCTCTCCGGTCATTTATCGGACTGTAAATACCTTCAAATTCTCCATTTGTTCCATGCGCCTGGAATATAATTGCAGCGGACACCCAATTACCTTCTACCAAATGAGATATGTTCGAAAGAAGAAAAAAAACATAGTAACAGCATTTGTACTATAGCTCATAAACACCAAATGGTAGGGGTATAAGTAGTACTTCTATCCGGACTGCAGTGGCAGAGTTCTCTAACGATACATTTAAACACCTAACTCTTCATAAGTTCTTGTTTTAGCACAGTAATGACCAAATCCTCATTCACATCGGTTATATAAGACAAATGTTTATCTTGTATATGTTGAATTGCTAGAATTCAGATACTAATAGTTGTTACTGAATGATTTTTTTTCATCATTTTACAATATCATCATAATTTGACAAATATTCACATGCCAAGAAATAGATAATATTTATTCTTAGTCTTTTAATATTATATTTATTGCTATTAACATAAACAGTATTATTTTAAGAAGTATAATGCATTTGGAATTGTGAACACTGCAGTTTTACCAGATTTATTCTGTCCAACTGGAAACACCTCAGTTACACCAATTGGGTGGTGATGACAAATATCTTTTGTACTTACAAATCGCTTACAAAAATAGATAATAAAATAATATTATTAATTGTTCTTCAATTACATTGGTCAACACAAATTTTGCTGACTTATATCTGAGACTTGTTTCTGACTAATTTGGGGGTGCTGAACTCAAATATCACATTGGTTTTTGCCTATCACATCAAGATTTTGTTCTACAGCCATACCCCCATTTTCGATCAATCACCAGAGAAAAGTACCCGATTACAATGATTTCCACAATCACCTATTCTTATCATTTTATTTAGAATACCATTCCAACAAACAATACCATGAATCAATTTTGAGATTAACAAATATATTGGTTAACTATGACATATCAGGTCAAAATATTGAAATAGAAAAATATAAATCTATGCTAGAAAATTGAATGAATTTTAGTCAAAAATGGGCACAAACTAATCGAGAATGTTCTATCATTTCATTTAGAATACCGTACAAACAAAACAATGACAGACATGGGTTTATTTACATTAACTGATATCAGTAAATGACACATTCTTCCTTCATGGATTAAATTTTCGTTTGTATGCTTTTCTGGAGTGCTTCATTTCCAGACAGTCTCTTTTAATACTCCAACAGTAGTCGGCCATCATGTGAGTATCCCACCTTCCTCGGTATCGTTCCTCCATAGCTTGTATATGCTGATGGAACCTTTCACCTTGCTCATCACTTATGTCACCTCGATTTTCAGGAAATTTATAAAGATGACTGTTGAGGAAATAAACCTCTATACTCATGTTGCAACCCAGAAGATGAAAATTCTTAAGCAATGTTTGAATAAGATCTTTGTAATTTTCAGCTTTTTTGTTTCCCTGGGAAATTTTTCACAACAGCCACGAAAGAATTCCATGCTCTTTTCTCCATATCACTGATGGAGCCTGTGAAATGTTGATCTCTCCTCAGTTTTCTGATTCGTGGCCTGTCAAACACACCAGCTTTTTTTTTTTCATAACTGAGACTAGGAAATGTTATGCATATGTACTTAAAACAGTCACCTTCTATGCTCAGAGCTTTAACATACTGCTTCATTAGACCCAGTTTGATGTGGAGAGGAGGAAAGATGATTTTTACCCGATCTACTAGTGGTTGGTTTTTGATATTTGGTTCTCCGACATTTAAGCATGTTCTCACCGGCCAGTTCTTCTGAGTCCAATGCTTGTCCTTAGCTCTACTATCCCAGAGGCAAAAGAAACATGGATATTTCATGTATCCTCCTTGTTGACCAAGTAAAAAGTTAACCATTTTATGATCCTGTAGAATAAAAACTTGACATGATAGGCAAAAACTGATTTTATTTTTGAAATCAACACCCCAAAATTAGTTAAAAACAAGTGTCAGATCTTAGTCAGCAGAAAAAATTGAAAAAATGTTGGCCTTTGTTATGCAATTAACCTCATTCTATGTATTTGTTTCAGGAGTATTTGAATAATTTTTGCAGATGTTATATTCACAGTCACCATCTTATTGTTCTCTAGGTTCTTATCAGTGTAGAGCAGGCTGGGCAACTTCTGAAACTCCTCAGCTTGTCTTTAAGAATGTTACGGCCAGACAGAGAGGTAAAAAGGTAATAAAGTTTTGCAAATCCAGCTTACATGGTTGCAGCTGCTCATACAGGATCAAGAAGCCTTTCAACTTCTGTATGTTTTCCTAAATCATCTATCCAATGCATTGTTAGGCTTGTATTGATTGCCTAGTGCAGCTTATTTATTATTATACAGACTGTTTCATGCATTCAACTAGCTATTGCTAAAACCTTTGTTTTAAGTTGTGGGCCCTTCAAAATAACAAAACACTGAAACTTTAACCTGTCCCCAACTTTTGAAATTTTGATATACTAGATGAGGAAGGCTTTTTTATATGAAAACACGGAATAGATAGGCTTGTTTATTTCTCAAGTGATTTTGAAGAAACATCTTTTCAGACTCAGCATCTCCGCCAAGATGAAATGAATATTCTGGGCTGCTCCAACTAAATCTGCTGATGTGAGCTTAAGGATGCTTTTGGGTCAAAATTGGAGATTTTGCCATTTTTTCCCATAAGATGTTACATTTTATTGAAAAATATAACTCAGTTATTGAGATATCTATCACTGCACAAAGTTCCTTTCCTAAATATTATCTGTAAATTAAACAAAAAAGGTGTTTTAATAAACCTTTTTGAGGAGCCCTGGTACATTTATTTTTTATTTAAACCACTTCAAACTTGGCACAAGTATTTATTTAATTTCTTTTGTTTTTTGAATATCCTAAAACTTAATCTTACTATCATAAGGAAATAATGAATTTCGGTCAACAAAAAATGGTGAAATATTACATCAGGAAAATAAATACAGTCAAAATAAGAAAAGATTTATATCCAAAATGGACAAGCAAGTGAGGATAAATTATCACTATAAAATTGTTGTTCATATTTTGCCAAATATTTTTATTTCCATGGTAATCAGAAGATAAAAATTGGATGACCTATAGTTGATTGTGAGTTCATCTGAAGTGATTTGGATGAATCCAGGTTAAATAGAAATAATATTTCTGTATTTATCCCAGAAGCCTTGCCTGAACACCAGTTCTAAGTAATCCTAGAATTTTTTTCTTTTTCTCTTTTTCTTCAGGAATCGGAGCTGCAAGTGGGGAATGACATAAGCAATATAGAAGTGGTACGATGGATTTTGCGTACACAGTTTGACAGAAATATTGTTACACAATATGATGTTCAGGCATGTACATAACTAGAATATTTTTCATTATCAATTTTAGTTTATTACTGGCGGTATGTATTTCTGGCTCTAGACTTAAGAAATGTAAATAAAATTTGACTCATTTCTCAGGAAACTTAAAACTAATTAGTTCTACACCCATACATTTTTAAAGAGAAGTGAATTGGAAGGGGTGTTAGAAGTAGGAAAAGTGGTAGAATGACGCACAGGTTTCTGAGCTAGGTTGAATGAATTTAAGACCATTTGTAGCCCTGTCTTGTTATTTTCTAAAATATTTTATGTAAAAAGCAGAGAGCAAGGACATAATAAATAAATAAAATATAGTATTTAATAGATCTGTTATCATGAGACAAAAAACAAACCCCAATGCATTTGTTCATGTTTGTAAATGAATATATTTTCAGACTACTTGCATTTTGCTTTCCACTGTAATTTCTTCTTTTTTTATTGGGCTGGCCTTGTCTGGAGGCAGCTGAGGGCTCGAGTTAGAATTCTGGTTGGGACTAACTCTGTTTGGTATACCCATCTATTATGGTGGTTTCTTCTCACTCTTCACCAGCTGGGTGCATGGATTTCCTCTGGACTCTCTGATGTCCTCTCACATCTAAAAATGATGAGTTCATGTAGGGACTTAGGTTGGGTTGGTAGCAAAAAGTACTGATGAGGCTTACTGTCTAAATCACCACTTTAGAAGGACCCACCCACCAAATTCCTATTCTTGGCCCAAGATGCAATACTGAAAACATTCACTTCTCTTTGTTGTGTACATTGGCTCATAGCAAGCCATACAACTTAGACAGACAGCCTTGTCTGTGAAGTGATAGTATTAAGTTATAAACAACCACAATTTTTTCACTTCATATAGATTTTAATCAAGACTTTGTCTATATTTTTTTAATAAACACATTGAAAATTCCATTATCATACACATTCAGGCTCCCAGTAAAGATGGATTAATTTGCAAGACTAGAATTTAGGCTATACAGAGGTAATTTGTTTATTTTTGGTAATTTTTGGAGGATTAAAATGTTAACTCTAGTATTAGTTTTAGTGAGAATTTAGAAGTTGACATTGTTAACTGTCTTCTAACAAGACTTAAAGAGCAACAGATTATTTAACATGGCATGAAATTGATCAATGGAAAGTATGGGTGAATGTATGCGATGTACTGAAAAGAGCACTCAGGTGAGATCTCTGCTAGAACAATCTGATCTTTGGACATTCTTCATTGAAAAATACATAAGCACTCGACTGTATATTTGGACTTTATTTTATAGTCCATGTGTCCTGTCTACTTGAAATGTTTTTCCTAAAGAAATAATAGAGGTGGGCAATGTCTTAAATTTCTAAAAATAGGCAATGTTAAATTTTTATGAGTACTCAAAACACGGTGTTTTATCAGATGATGTTGACTGATAGGTCTAAAATCTAACGTAAGGAAATACACAAAAAAACATGCAATGGCAACATATGACACCCTTGGTCTCAAAAATTATATTGTCTATGAAAATATGAAATTTGAAATGTATGCTCATTAATGGGTGTAAAATCCACAACAGTAGTTTGCAGCTACATGTTACATGATCAGAAACTTCTTGCAGTAGATCAGTTGAGAAATGGCTTTAGGTAGGGTGACATTCCTGCAAATTGCATCGTTCAATTATTGGCTGACTGCATGCATACTACCACCAGACCAGTGACTTTAATGACAAAGCCAGCAGAAGTCATCCCCATTGTACAGATGTTCAAGATGATTTGATGATCAGAAAACTGGCCCTTGTTACCAAGATCCATTAACACTTGCTGGCAGTCAGAGATTCAGGTGTTTATACAAATCAGAAACTATCTTCATGCAGGATTACACATCACACATGCATATATCAGTCTGTCTTTGAGCAATCATTGCAAAACTCATTTAGGCTGGTTCAGATCACAGGTTACATGCATAACAGCATCAAGGAGAGAGCACTATGCTGTTGCCAATATTGTGCAGTACAATCAATATAGAGTGACACCAGTGTAATGGTATGGGGAGGATTCAAAGCTTGCAGAAAGACTACCCTAGTCATCATGTCAAGGTCACTTGACTAGTCAGATGTATCTGGATGAGATTGTGAGACCAATAATCCTGCTTCTTTGTCAACTGGCACCAGTGTTCATGTTCCAGGACATAGTGTTTGGGGAGGTCATTGCATTTTTTAGGGCCAGCAATATCACTACAATGGACTAGCCAACCATGATCGATCCCAGATTTTAACCCATTGAGCATCTCTTGTAGATGCATAACACTCTGGACTACTGCACAGAACTTGCATGATCTGGCTGTGGCCTTGATCTAAGAGTGGCAGGAAATACTATTGGAGGTGCTTTCTTTCTATTTTTTTTTTTTTTTTTTTACATTAGTGGCATATCAAATATACTGGTGATCATAGGTACAAATAAAATAAATAGCTCTGTCAACTAGATATTCAGAAACAATTTTTTAAAAAAATTATCTGTTTCCAATACTTTACTAAGATGCAGAAAATTTAAATAAACTATACACAAGTTTTCAAATATTCTTGCCTTTTTAAATATCTATATCTGTCTACATATGTACAACTCCTATACATGTATTCCATGCTTGATTATCAACAACACACAATTAGAAAGTGTCTAAGTCTAAATTATTATGTCTGTGCTTTTGTTTCTTGTAGTTAGAATTAATTTAAGCAATTTTCTTCTGATATGTTAAAGAACAACCCTCTCAGAATTTTCCAGAATGCACTGTTCAGTTTTTTAACATGGCTAACGTGTTGAGCAAAGTATTTTGTGAAGTACTGCCACAAGATGAAACTAATGTAATTATCATTACTATTAGCTTTTCAATAAGTTGTTTTCTTGTTTATTAAAAAAAAAGTTAAAGGCTATTAATATGGATATGTCAGAGGGGCAAAACATTTACAATTATAGATAGCCCATTGCTCCTAAAAAGAAGAAGAAAAAGAGAGAGAGAGAGAGAAATTAAAGATTAATTTTCAGTAATTAGAATAGGTGAAATCTTTTCATGATACTTTAGGTATAAAAAAAAGTAAATACACTTTCTAATATTTACTCAACTAGAAATGTTTTTAAGAGTTGTAAGATTTCAAACTTTTTTGCCTTTGGATGAAAATTTGGTATTTACAAAAGTGTTTTATTTTGTTTTAGGAGCAAGTATTTGATTACATCTTTACTAAGTTGGGCATCAATACAGAAAGCTGTGTAGCACATCCGATTGTCATGACTGAGGCTATGTGCAATCCCAACTACTGTAGGCAACGTAAGTATGCAAGCACGCATGGATTCCCAACAGAATGATACAATGGAAATGGAGGTGTTGCTTCTAATTAATAAAATAAACCAAATTATTTCTATTTATAAGAATTTCTTTCTGTGGCAGTGGTATGATATGTTTGTTTTTAGATTACATATGCCAAAGTATTTTATTATTAACTGTTGTATTAAATAGCAACAATTCAAAACAGTTCTGTGAAGTATGAAATAACATTCAACAGAAACAGCTTGATCAGTGCAACTCTTTCTACATTTTGTCAACCAAGAAATACTTTTTAGAAATGTGGGTAGCTTGCTTGCTACTGGAAATAGAAAAAAAAAAAAAGTTTACGCATTAATATACCAATATTTTAGATTAACTGATGTCATCTAGATAAAAAAGTGAATATTGAATTTCTTTAAAAATTAAATCAAGAAAATTTTTTTTGTTGTTGTTTTATTTTAAGAGCTTTGGTTTACCATTTAAAAAGCAAAGTAGATTTCTAAACCTTTTCTTGAAAAACTTTGGGATTTGTGCTGTTGTATAAACTTTATTGATTTCTATTGTTAAATATATGATATGTTTTAACTTTTTCATGTTTATTAATGAAATAATAAGTTTACAACACACCTTTATATACATAGAGTATTGGAAATAATTATGGAAACAGGAAAAACTGAGTACAAAGTGCAAATAGCACAGGATGGAATCACATCTCATTTGTAAAAACAAAATGCTCTGTAGTACAATCATGTGTTGATATAGTCCACTGTGAGTGGTTGTCACACAAACAATAAGAAAGTGCCACACCTGCAAACAAACTATAAAAGTATGGGCAGTGATATTTTAGTGTGTTGAATACTAGGCTACTGGAAAGGAAATATCACATGACAAATAAATCAAAGTCTTAGCTAGAGTAGGCTACTTCAAGTGGCAGATTGTAGCCAGACTTGATGTTTAAGTAGCTGCAGCAATCCTCTGGTACTGTTGACAATACACAGTCAACAAAGAAAGCCCAAACTCTCCAAAAGTGATGTTAAGTACCTCAAGGTATGTTTTCTGTGTGATAGATAAAAGTCAGTAGAAATCTTGCAAATTATCTAGCCACATGTACAGGTGTTAACATTTCTTCAAAAACAGTAAGGTGCACATTAATGTGAAGTAGTAGTCTCAATGGATGTGTAGTTGTCCAAAAATGTTTGCTGCAGAGAGGCAACAAAACAACAAGGTTGAAATGGGCAGCAGAAATAAACAGTGAGATTACCAAATTTGGAAGAAGGTGCTGTTTTGATATAGGCCAAGTTTGAACTGTTTGGAAATAATCAATGAGAGTTTGCTTGATGGTAGACCAGAGCGGTATAACAGCTTCAGTAAAGCGTAGGAATGGATTGATGCAACTGTTGAGCTGTATATCAGTCAAAGGTGTTGGGGGTTGACAATGACCCCAAGCTACAGCCAATGTGGCAGAAAACTATTGGGAATGTAAAGAAGCTGGTGGAACACTCAAAGATTCCTTGGCCTGCACAAAGTCTTAATACAAACATCACTGAGGCTATATGGAGTTATATGGCTACTGAAACAGTTAAATCTCAACCGAACATCTTGGATGAATTTTGGAAAGTGCTGCAGAATATTTGGAACAACATTCCATTCCATTCCATTCAGTCATACACTGATAACCTGTATGGGAGCATGAAATCTTGTTAAATGCTAATGCACTGTACAATGTATTCATTTTGTTTCTGTATATTTTTTGTAATAATGAATTGTATATACATCTCTCAGTTGCAATTAATCATCATTTGTGTATGTTCTGTGTTTGGTTCTATAATTATTTCCAATACTTTATATTGAAGTGTTTCAGGTGTTTGCATGTCAGAGATGAATTCTGGAGGTGTCACCAGCAGTCTACTCTTGGTTGCGCAGAAATGATATATATAACAACTGCTCCAGAACTTATCTCTGATGTGCAAACACCTGAAACACACCACTATTTACTGACCATATAAGAAGCATTTTTTAAAGGAAATATGTTTGTGTGTATTTATATATTTTTTCGTAGAAATGTCAGAACTACTGTTCGAGTGTTACCATGTACCCAAGGTGGCCTATGGAGTAGATGCTGTGTTTAGTCTTTATAAGAATCACCCCAGACCAGGTAAGGTTATTAAGTTCATTATTTATTAATTTGTTTATATAGTAAATAGATTGGTTATGTTGTTTATTAAAACAACAACAACAAAAAAATCTACAATAGTACAGTTATAATTTCCTTTTTTCATAGTATACAGTTGTGTACAGTAATAAGGAAAGTGGACAGAAATTTTTAAGCAGTTTTAGTTCTGGTAACTATTGGTTCTGGGATGTGCTAGCTCCCTTTAGTACCAGTGATGACTGTTGTGGGTTTTTACCTGATAATCAAAGCAGTTCTAGGAAATTATTTTTTCTATCAGGCAGCAGATATTCAGTGCTTGTTCTGATCCAATGACCACTTTAACTATCATCTACACCAGTTAACCTGTCAGTTCAGCAGATTGATGATCCAAACCAACTCTTGGGAACTCTGTGTAATGCAGAGGTGTTCTTAAGTGTGTTGGTTAAACAAGGATTTCCACCTTAAGCAAACACATTTTAAGAAACTTTTTTTTTTTTTAAGTGATCTTTAAGGGAGTCATTTTCACCTAAGCTTGGTATTCTTTTGACCAGAGGAGCCAGAACGAGACAATTAACATATCCAGCAGCCAGAAATGGATCCACAACTTTTACCATTAATTTTCCCAGTTTTAAAAATTGTGATACAAGCTGGTATTTACATTTTTTATCAGCTGATCAATAGTGGCTTCAGATTAAACAGCTCCTTAAAATACTAATTTGGAAATCTGAGACATCTGAGTGAAAATGGATAAAGACAAAAGAAAAAAAAAAGTATTTTTAATTACATGTATATATTAGGTCGTTACAAAAGCTTTGTCAGTTTTTATATTATGCTAATTCGGGGTTTATTTTTTGCATGCTTGTGAAGGTGTATCTAGATAAGTTATATATTGTTTTGTAGCGTGTGCTTTGGCATACATTATGCAAAACTTAACTCTTTAAAAATCATAGAATGGATATTTGTTTCATGGTTCTGAGTGAAGCATGGATAGAAAAGATTTTCGTGCCATTTTGCTTCACAAGTTCAAACTAGGCCATAAAGTGAGTGAGGCAACTCGTAACATCAAGCAAGCATGGGGTGAGGACACAGCAAATGAGCGCACAGTACAACGATGGTTTGTAAAGTTTTGATCAGGAGATGTGAACCACAAAGATAAGGAACATAGTGGACGTCTTTCCAGCTGTGATGACGACCGTGTGAAAGCCTCAGTTGAAGCTGATCTAAGAAAGTGCAAGAAATTGCTGGGGAGCTTGACGTAAGCACCGCAACTGTTTGCCAGCATCTTGACGCAATCGGTAAGGTGAAAAGGCTTGACAAGTGGATGCCTCACAAGTTGAATGAACAACAACAAAATCATCTGGTGGACTGCAGCTGTTGTCATCCACTATAATTTCTTGCAACCTGGCGAAATCATCACAGCTAAAAGGTACTGTCATGAATTAAACGTTGTTCATAGAAAGTCTCCCAAGGTCAGCCAGCATTGGTCAATTGAAGAGATCCAATCCTGCTCCACCACAATGCTCATCCGCGTGTTGCGAAAGTGACTCTTCAGAAACTGCACACGTTGGGGTACAAAGTTCTCCCTCACTCAGCCTATCACCAGACCTTTCTCCCACAGACTACCACCTTTTAAAACACCTTGACAGCTTCCTCTATATGAAATCTGTCTCAAACCAAGCAGCAATTGAAACTGCCTTCCAACAGTTTATCAACTCCAGAAATTGATTTTTTTCAAAATGGTGTAAATGCACTTGTAACTCGTTGGCAGGAGTGTATTGATTGTAATGGAACTTACTTTGGTTAATAAACTTCACATTCAGCAGTGATATGAAGTCTCGCTGTTGTGGTAAAAAAGCCAACAAAACTTTTGTAACAACCTAATACATAAATAGATCTGAAGTATAGTAATTTTAAGACCATGCTTTGCAAAGATACTTATATTCCAAAATGTGTGTTTAATAATTGTTTAAAAAATAATCTTCAGTATTTAGTAGGTCATATAGCTGTGGAATCTGTAGATTTTCAGGGGTGATTTGGTTAAAATTTTCTCACAGATTTGTAGGTAATCCTTTGATTGATGCAGTGTTGGTGGTTTTACCTTCAGTTGTTTATGAAGATACTTTCATAGTTGCTTAGTGAGGTTTATGGCAAAACTTTCAAAATGCTAGTGTACAGTAATGACCCCATAATCCTAAGCAAATTATTTGATGCTCATCACCTATGGACAGTGAAATCTTTGCAGGAATACTATGTATAAACTAACTGGCCGTGAATCAGCAATCACTCATCTTGGGTAAATTGGGAAATAACTTTGCTACTACACTTTTTCATTGTCACACTATTTAAGAAAATTATTTTTCCTACTTGGCACACCAGATTTTGGAAGTGGTGATGGTTGATGTGCAAATCATGAATGAAAATTATTGTGCTAGGGATATGTAGTACAAATATTGTATTGTAGCTTGTTTTTTTGCTAGTTATCTCATACATACTGAGGACTTCCTTTTGATTTTGTAGGTACATTTTTTTGTTTTCAGAATCTGCAAATGCTCTTCTTGTAGCCTGTGGATACCAGACCACTCACATTCTGCCTGTCTTCAATGGACGTGTGGATTCTTTCAATTGCCGCCGCTTAAATCTTGGTGGCGCACATCTGGATGCCTTTATGCAAAAATTATTGCAGCTGAAATATCCAGGGCATTTTGCAGCCATAACTCTGAGCAGAGCTGAAGTAAGTAACCAGATTTGTTAAGCCATTTATGTTTTTTATAAAATATTAATCTTTCCACAAACCAACTCAGAATAATTACAATATTTCATTTTGTTTTGTGAGGGGAGAAAAATAATGAAATATTTCAGCTGTGTAGAGAAAGTCTGGATACCAGATTTTTTTGTTTGTTTGTTTTTGTAATGCTTCACACCTGGTTATTGAATCTCTACAACAGGCTTAGATTTAGAAGTTTTAAATAATTTATACTGTAGTTAACTTGTTGATACACTAAGGCCGTGTTTCTCAGGGAGCTGTCATGCTGACCGAGATATGCCACATATTTCTACTTTTCAGGAGTGATTTTATCAAATTTTATTTTATTGACTAGATTTGCGCTTTCAAAATTTAGGACAATTTCTCAAATCTCTGGCAGTTCCAATAATATTAATTGTTACTACTATTATTATTATTATTATTATCATCATTATTATGTTGTTATTTGAATGAGATTTACGAAAAACGAAAGAGAGACCAATTTTCATGACATCACGCATAAGTGGAAAAGGGCCCGAAAAATGTTGACCCCCCCCCCAATTGCAAATATTGTACACAGTAGTGATGTAGTCTACATAGCGATGTCAGTGCACGCTCGTTTTTTATGCTGGTCGAAAACTCATTCTTGTGGTACTGGACCTGGACCTGGAAGTTCAGAAATTTGAATTAGTACACAGTCTACTGCACAATATCCCGACAGCCTCGTTGAGTTGTTGATCCTTGTGCTATTTGTACAAATTGTATCGCGAGAAGATCTTTTTATCATTTTCTCAATGCCCATAAATGGATCAATCTATTACAAACAAAAGGAAATCAGACAGTGAATCGACTGATAAAGGTGAGGGCTCTCGAAACAAGCAGGTCAAAGTGGAAAATAGGCAACATCGTGAAAGCGACATTAAATATGGATTCTCTTCAGCTGGTGACCATTCGCGTGAGACTTTCAAATGAAGCCAAGGTACCGAGTAAGCTTAAAACGACATCTAGAAACTAAACAGCCATCGTTAGTTGAGAAAGACGCGACTTGTTTTAAGCAATTGCGAGACGGTAACTTAAAGCAAAGAAATCTTATGACCAGGAGTGTGAAGGTTTCAGACAATGCACAGAAGGCGAGTTATGTGGTGGCACAGCTTGCTGCAAAAACAAAGAAACCACGTATTATTGCAGAATCCTTGATTCTTCTAGCATGCAAAGAAATTGTTAAGATCGTGTTACAAAATGGTGCTGCAGAAGAAATTAGTAAAGTTCCACTTTAAAGTGAAAGATTTTCTATTCAAGTGGATGAATCAACTGATACAAGTGGATTTGCTCAACTTATTTCTATCATCAAATTTGAAGATGCAGATGATATGAAAGAGCACTTTTTCTTTTTGCAAAGAGTTACCCGAGAGGACTACAGGTGAAGAGATATTCAATGGAGGGAGAAAGTGGTGAAGACTCTCTTCAGTGGTTGAATTGTATTGGAGTTTGTACTGATGGAGCAGCATCTATGGTGGGAAAAATAAAAGGTTAGAGAGAAAAATCCTTCAACCACTGTGACACACTGCATGATCCATCGTGAAGCTCTTATGGCCAAATCACTACCAGATGAACTGAATGAAGTAATGGAACAGGTTATTAAGACACGACTCCTCAAGTCACGTTTATTTTCTGTTTTGTGTTCAGAAATGGGATCAGAGTACAAATCTCTGTTTTTACACACAAGTTTGATGGCCGTCAAGAGGGAAGGTACTTACAAGAGAGTATGAAATGTGTCAAGAATTGAAAGTTTTTTTCACATAAGAGACTCCTGTTTTCTTGAATTTCTGTGTGATGAATGCTGATGTGCAAAATTTGCATATCTTGCTGACATATTTGGGTTACTGAACGTGTTAAATCTTGAAATGCAAGGCAGAGATGGAAATATCCTCACCCTCTCTGATAAGCTTAATGCCTTTAATGCTGAATTATGTTTGTGGAGAAGAAGACTGAGAAATTGTCATTTGGATATGTTTTCCGATTTTGCACAGATAAATCCAGCAGTCAGAGTGAAAGAAGTTATTGAACAGCTTCAGGATTGCTTGGAACATTATTTTCCATCACTAGAAGTCAGAAATCCGTTTTCAAAAGCATCGTGTGAAAGTGCCGAAAAGTTAGGAATGCAAGAACAGACAGAATTGGCAGAAATAAGTATGGACAGAAACTTAAAAATGAAATTTTTTTGATATGACATTGAAGAAGTTCTGGTTGCTATTGGCTCTCAAGCAATGCAAGTCATACTACCTTTTTGTTCAACATACCTGTGTGAGTTGGCATTTTCAGCATTAACTGTCATAAAGAACAACAAAAGGGAACATTTGAGATCAGTCAATCAAGAACTTCAAGTAGCCATAAGCATTATCTAGCCTCAAATTGAGTGTCTGTGTGCAGCAAAGCAGGTTCAAATATTCCACTAATTATAATGAGTAATACATGTGTAATCTAAATAAATGTTTGTATTGCTATATCTTTTGGTGTGCCTTAAAATGTGAAGTTATATTTAAAGTGCCGTTGGGCCAAAGAGGTTGAGAACCACTGCATTACGCTAATAAGTTTTTTATTTTTAAGTTCTATACAAAAAGATGTTGTTGCTGAAAAATTTTGTATAGTTATTAAAAGGATGCTAGAAACTAGCTAAACCACAATTACTGCTCACCACAACCTACTTGAGAATTGAAGTTTGTCAAATGAGATACTGCTGACTGTGCTTTTAATAAGAATCTGGAAAACATATATGCAGTAATCTTGAAGCAAAGTAAGCAAGCAACTTCATAGTAATTGTTTGTATTATGTATTGGGAAATCTGCCTCCTGACATTCGAGACTAATACCCACATAGTGTATGTAGTTAAAAACCAGAAAGACTAAAATTTTGTAAACAAATTTTATTTACATATTTCAAAATATGTGTTTTACCTAAATCTTGCAAATTCAATTCTTAAATCACTTTAGTCAGTTTAATCACCTTTTGAAGTAGCTTCGATTACAAAGATTCTGAGCTTGTTACACGCTATATTTGGGTGGTGCAGGATACATAGTGTGGTTGTATTGTGCATTCGGGACATTGGTGGTGGCTGTAGTAGAAGAGACAAACATGGTTCCTCCTGCAGAGCCAAATGTCTTCTTCTCTACCTGAAAGCTACCTGGCTGAGTCACAAACTGTTGACTGCTGGATGGCAACATCTGTACCACTGCTTTACCTCCAGACATGTTTCTTTTCTCATAGGGAAATGATGTTCCAGTCAGCACAGATGGCATCTGGTGGTGTGGGGAGAGCTGAACCTGTGTATCATTGCTCAGAAGTGTATTACTCATCATGGTTGGTGTCCAGTATGGGTATTGAGTAGTATAAATTGTAGTTGGCAGTGGGGCTGGCTGTATCAGGTTACCATGAGTCATTGCTCCTTGAACCCCAGTAATCTGACTTGGTGGAATATTTACACTGGACATCACAAAACTGGGTGGCCCAGTGTTTATAATGAAATCTTGATTTTTTACAAAACCTGGCCTGTACATTTCTGGATTTTGCTGCTTCACTGGAAGATGGAGAGTTTCTTATGTAGAATTTCTTTTCTTTTTTGTACTTAATTATTGGAATCTACTTTTCTTCTTTGACCTGAAAAAAAAAATTGGAGTTTAATGCTATTAGAATATGCACATAAGGAACTAAAACTATTAGATATTTTTTTAATGTACAATTTTCCTAAAACATGTTTACATCATTATCAAGAACTGTAGTCATTTTCTTTTTTTTTTATTGATGTACATGTTCACCAACTCAAGTTTTCTCTAAAAGAATTTCATAAATATTATGACCATCTGCAATGGTAAAAGGCATTTTTAAAGGAACACTGCAGTGCAAACCAAATGAAAACTTGAAACTGTTGCAAAAAAAGACAAAATTTACAGTGCAGGCTACTATGTTACTCTTCAGTCAGTGATGGATCTGTCATATATAACAATTATCCAAACTTATTATCTTAAATACTCATGTAATCATTCTCCAATTGTCTGATGGTATTTATTATTGATAGTCACTTATAAGATGCCTCTGCCTTTCTTGGTAAAAAACTAGTAACTTCAGCATTGACCTTGTTGTAAGACAGGGTCATAAAAATATTCCTTTGTTATGTCGGATAACATTCAGTCGATCAATTGCTTGCTTTGGAAACAAGTACTGTAGAACCTGATATAACAGAAATGCAGTACATTACCCTCTAAATAAACATGTTTATTACACAGGGGTCACTAGATTTAATCAGTTTTTAATTGGATAAATACACACTGGTTTAGGTTGCACCATCATCAGATAATCAGATGTACATGTATCTATAAAGGTGTTTGTTGTGTGCTGTTACATATGTGAATGGTGATTAGATAGTAATTGTTTTTGAAACAACATCTCTGAAGATTGTACTTTTGTGTCAACAGGTAAGTTCCCCTATCAAAACAGATACTGTATGTATATTGCAGACACATGTGAAAACGTGCCTCAAAATTCAAAATGGTGGCTATTCTTGGGCGTATTATAATGCATTCACTATCTGACTAACTTATAATTTCTAATTCAATTAGTTAGTTAAATCACAATGGGATCAATAATTATAATTTAAAAAGGAAAATGCTGATTGATTGATATTTTATTAATGTGACAGGCACATTGCATGTAAACTCAGCATTGTCTCCTAAAAAGAATGGTAAATATTGTGGTACTGATTTTTTTCCTTTACTGATAAACTCCAAATTTCAGGAAACTTTCACTTTATATTGATGATATAAGGTTATCCATGACTTTTGAAAAATAAATTTGTCATAAAAAAAAAAATATTATAAACAAGTTTCAACAGTAAATGATATGTACAATTTGTCCTCGTTACATGGTTGAGCTATAAAAATGCTTGCCTGTGTAGTTTCAAACTACATTAAAACATACTCAAAAGTTGCACATGAGTGAAATTAAAAAAGAAAATTTTAACTGCAGCTGATTATCATAACTCTTGCAAATTGTATTTTTTACCAGGTTAAAATGTTCAAATTACTTAGTCCGGAAAATGAAGAAGTGGAGTTAAATTATAGACTTTAAGTAGCGAGATTGACTGAATATCTGGTACTGGAATTAGTATGAAGAAGTGAGAAATCTGCATTTGTAGCCTGGATGATTTTAGCTAGAAATAGATTGTGGTATGAGAGCAATGGTGTTATGGATACAGTACTGGCCTTTGAAAGTTTTGGACTTTGAAACACGAGTTTTTATTTATTCACTTTTTAGAGCAGGTATGAACGTATCAAAATAATACTGACATGTTGGTGCACTGACTGTTTTATTTTAATACTAAAGGGTTTTTTCAACCTGCTACAGAAACTCATAATATACAGTCTCATCTCCAGTACTAGAGGTTTATCCTTGACACGGCCTGCTGTTGCAAGGTTGGAGATGTATCCTGGAGCTTTTGGCTCTATCTGGAGTAACTATCATCAGCCAAGTCATGGTCATATGGAAACAGGAAATATCAAGCCACGCATTGTGTACTGACTCAAACTATTTAGAATGTGTATCAAAAGGATGACTAATTCATTCATTCTGCTCAGGACCAGGTCCAAAGCAGCAAATATAATTTTAATAATTTAAAGTTGCCCAAGTAAAGAGTTGCATTTTCTTTTTAAAATCTTTTAGTAGTGATAGCATTTGAAACATTGATAGATAAATTTTTTTTTTCTTGTTTTGCTGTTTTAGGAATTAGTGCGAGATCACACATATATTGCTGAGCAGTATGCAGATGAGTTGGAGAAATGGACAGATTTTGATTACTATGCTGCCAATGTCCATAGAATCCAATTACCTTTTTCCCAGGTAAGATTTGTTTTGAACTGACATGAAAAGAATGCTCAGAAATCAGTGTGTAGAGCTGATAGCAGAAAGAAGAATGTGGCTGAGATCTTATCTCAGTAAGTTATAGGAAAGTAATTGCATGGCTTCTTTGTCTTTCTCGTGGCTTCTGAAATTGTTGATGTTCAAGCTATGAAACATACTAAGTGATTTAGTTTTCTTTTGTAAACAAAACCAGTTAAAGCATTTACTATATCACAGGACCATGAAAGCAGGTTAGTTCAAGCTGTTGGTGTACACTGATGTTTACAAGCTAAACAACTTTGGTGAAGGAGCATAGTGCCATGATTGTTCACTAGGAAGTATTGCCAGTTCTGTGCCACAAGGGACCTAGCTCTTAATACTTCAGCAAGGAGAAACTGGAGTTTCTGGAGGAAACCCACAGTGCTGGAAGAGTGCAAAGAAACCATACCAGGTAGATTTGCCTCACAGAAAAGTAAATTCAGGCTTTAAAACTTTAGCAGTCTTACCACAGGACTATTGCACCACCTAGTCTAAGTAATTCATTTAATGTTGTTGCTATCGGAGACTTCATTTAATTATTGCCAGTTTTTATTGAAATGCATACTTTTTTCTTTATAAACATTTGACTTGAGGTTAATTTTTTTTTTTGAAAGCTTTGACCACTTTGCCTTCTTTTTAGTTTACAAATCTAATGTTAATTTATGTTCTTGCATGAGTAGAAGATTAAAGAGGAATTATTCAGTGTGAAAGTAAGTTCCCAAAGCCTAAAAAGATTATGCTGAGATGATTAATAGAAGGAACACAAGGGAGATTTGCTCACCAATTTTGATGTTTTCATGATTGAAGTTTTTTAAAATCTGTTTTAGGAAGTGATGCATGAAAATAAGTAAGTTTTTTAATGCTGATGTCACATACATACATACAAACATAAATATATCATAAGAGATGTCATTCTTTATTTGACATCATGAAATGAATTTTTACAAACTGTGATATCTGCCTAGCTTGACTGCTTTATCACACCTGGTCATTGAAGCAGAAGTGTATCCACATTTTCTAACACCCCTTCATATACCACATCACTTTTTACCTTCCTTATACCAATCTAGCCTGATGGCATTAGTTAGTATTTGTGATGAACTAGCTGTATATTTAGTCAACACTTGGGGTTGGAGTGATATATGGATTTGTATTAATGAGGAAGATGCTGCTTGTCACAGCCCCTATGACTCAACTTGTGCTATGTAATAGAGTTTTGAAGGGTAATGGGATGCAATTGTACCCCAGGTAGTGTACAAAGGACTAAACAGGCTAGACTCTTTTTGGCAAAGAGGACTTTATATAAGTTTGAGAAACTTCCTGTCTCTCAGACTCTGTATCTGTAAATGAAAAAAGAAATTACCTCAAAAGACAATGTACATTTTTATATTTAATCTGCCAAACATTCAGTTACATTGATGCAAATGAAAGAGATATTTGATTAACTTAAACATGTTGTTAATGTTTTTTTTTTTATTCAGGGTGACTGGATTTAACTTTGAAAAATCATATTTTTAGGAAACAGTTTCTTAAATTGCTTAATGAACTTTTCTGTAAAATTTAACAGGTGAAACATTGGAGAGAAGTTATCACCAGTTACTTTGTGGAGACTGCTACTTAGTTTAAAACAGATTTTTTAAAATTAAAAATTTTTTTTTTAATTTGTAGGAATGCTTCAGTAAATGAACAATGTAATGTTAAAACTCCCATCACAAAAAACCAGTATTTTTTATTGTATAATGAAATAATTTCCAGATATGTTAAGATGACAGACTAAGGTTTTATGTTAGCAGTTCATATGAACATTTCTAATCAGTGAGATTAGAGGAAAACAGGTATGCACAAAAAAAGGTTCACAGACTAATGAGTTCCAAAGGCCAGAGTATTTCTGAAGGATACAATTAAGATCAAAATTCAGCAGGTGGGAGGGATGTAACATCAATTTGTTGAGGTTAGGGTGGAATATAATAATGTAAAGAGCTTATAATGTTCTTCTAATTTTCCGAGTGTGGATGGTGATGATAATTATTCAAGTGAATGAGTTTTCAGGATGTGATTTTATATATATAAATAAAAACCTAAGTCTTCCTCGAATAGTTCATACCTAATCTCATTTATTAAAAACACTTGTATAAATTGCTAACATAAAACCTTAGTCTGTCATCTTGACATTTTACCTTTGGCCAAAGATGTCTCTCAACTACCAAATAGCTTTAGAACAAATACATGTAGTAGGTAGGTCATTATACTGTCTGCTCATATGTTTTCTATATATCAGTAGCAAAAGTTAAAAGACAAAGTACTAAAAATGATCTGAATGCATTATAATAATTTTCCAAAAAAATTTTTAATGTGTTGGTTTGCTTTTGTTTTTAAATGTTTTTGTAAAAATCTAACTGCAGTCTACTCTCAATTATCCGCAAACTATGTATCCACAAATGTCAAATACCCACAAAGAATTGGTATCTGCATTAGCATCCATTTTGTATGTTTTTATAGAACACAACTTCTGTTCAGGTCTCAGAGAAGCTCTCTTATTCAGCCAATAGTGTGTGGGCTGAGGGTAAAAGAGGTGACCGATCAGCACTGGTTGTGACAATTGTGCATCAAAACAAAGGCAGGCAGCACCAGTTTTAAGCTAGCTTTTGCACCATTCGCAGCTCTCTCTATTTTCGCCATTTGGATTTGTACTGCAAGTTATTATGGCTCCTAAATGCTCTTTGGATAGCCCATCACCTTTAGCTTCAAAGAGGAAACAAGCTGTACTGATGATAGAAGATAAGTTGAAGCTGAGCCTAACCTAGCCTACTTGAATGTCAACTATCCACAAGCCCATAGGAACAGATTTGTGCGGATAATAAAAAAATCAACTATATTTTGTTTTTTCATAAGAGAGGAAATGAATATTTAACAATAAATAATAATAATAATAATAAAGCAGTTTGAAACTTTTGTTAGAACTTTTACATCTTTTGCTGTAGTTATTGCGTTTTAGATATTAATGAAATTGTCAACAGTTGTTTTTTTTTTTGCTACACCTGACTTTCCATAATCAAGAGTACCAACTATGCAATGAAGTTTCAAGTTAATTTTGCAGCAATGAAATGGTGATGTGGTTATAATGCCTCTTTTTTTTAGAAAGCAGATTATTTTTCTTGATGTTTTAATGTACAAAGGGTAAAATATTTGGCCCTTTGTTTATTTCCCCCTTTGAACATGAACCAGAAGCTATAATGTCTGCTATTTTACAATAATAAACCATATTTAGATCCCTTTTAGTAAAGGTAAGTTCCTTCCTTATAATTGTTAGGGAGGATCCTGAAAGCCACCATATTTGGTAAGGTTTTTTTTTCTGATAGTAAAACACTTGGAATATATTTTCTATGACCCCTTGTGTGTGAACACTTCTCCATTAATGTGTGTTAGGGTTTGGGAAACAAACTACAGGAAGTAACTTTATGATCTGCTAGATATGAGCAACAGCTGCTGCTCAGAAAGTTAACCTGCATTTACTGTAATTCATTGGTATGTTGTAGTTTAACTTTAAATAGTCTTTCAGTCTTTTAAATTTTACTAGAGCTTTTTCATGTGAGAAATTGTTGTGGGCTCAATTTTAAAAAGTGAAACATTCAGATTTTTATCAGTTTTATTGATAAATGTCTCCATTTTTTGTTTATGTGTAAACAGCTATGAATAAAAATTGAAAAGAAAACAAGTATTACAGAAGAATGGAGAAGGCTGACGTTGAAATCTCGAAGAATTAAAAAATATAGTTCACCTATAGGCAGCCATTGTACTTGGTGCAGTTTTAACACAAAATCAAGCTTTGGGCAGGAAATGTGTTTACAAATTCTGCATATTCACCAAAACTGTATACATTTAGTCTATTTAGAAAAAAATATATTTACTCTCTGATTCCATTACATAAACAGGAAATGCACTTATTAAAAGCATATCCTAATTTTAATAAGAAACATGTTTATCTTATGTTCATGATTTTTAGAGAGGTGATTAACACAATATCAGCTGGTACAAATAATCTCTGACTTCTAATTTTACTTCTATAGTTTTGTGTGTAAGGAGGAAGTGTGAAAAAAATATTTATCGTTAAAAATTTGTCATCTTTTATTGGGTCGTTACAAAAGCTTTGTCAATTTTTATATTATGTTAATTTAAGGTTCATTTTTTGCATGCTTATTAAGGTGTGTGTAGATAAGTTATATACCATTTTATAGCATGTGCTTTGGCAAACATTATGCTAAACCCACCTTTTTAAAAATCATAAAATGGATATTTGTTTCATGGTTCTGAGTAAAGCATGGATAGAAAAGATTTTCGTGCCATTTTGCTTCACGAGTTCAAACCAGGCCACAAAGCAAGCAAGGTAACTCAGCATTAAGCAAGCATGGGACAAGGACAGCAAATGAGCACACAGTACAACGATGGTTTTCAAAGTTTTGATCAGAAGATGTGAGCCTTAAAGGTAAGGAATGTAGCGGACGTCCTTCCAGCTGTGATGACGATCATCTGAAAGCCTCAGTTGAAGCTGATCCAAGAAAAACTGTGAGAGAAATTGCTGGAGAGCTTGACAAGTGGGTGCCTCACGAGTTGAATGAACAACAAAATCATCGATTGCAGATCTGCTCTTCACTTGTCATAAGAAACAAAATTGATCCATTTCTTGACCGAATCATTACATGTGATGAAAGATGAATCCTTTATGACAATCGCAAACGATCAGCACAGTGGCTCAACAGAGACAAAGTACCTAACCACATTCTTAAACCTTGCTTCCTCATGGTCACTCTAGTGGACTGCAACTGGTGTCATCCGCTATAACTTCTTGCAACCTGGCGAAACCATTACAGCTGAAAGGTATTGTGGTGAATTAAATGTTGTTCATCAGAAACTCTCCAAATGACAGCCAGCATTGGTGAATCAATGGTCGTCCTCATGTTGCAAAAGTGACTCTTCAGAAACTGAACACTTTGGGGTGTGAAGTTCTCCCTCACCCAGCCTATTCACCAGACTTTTCAAACATCTCGACAGCTTCCTCCATATGAAATTCCTCTCCAACCAAGCAGCAATTGAAACTGCCTTCTAACAGTTTATCAACTCCAGAAATTCAGATTTTTTTCAAAATGATATAAACATGCTTGTAACTCATTGACAGAAGTTTATTGACTGTAATGGAACTAACTTTGGTTAATAAACTTCACGTTCAGCAGCAATATGAAATCTCATTGTTGCAGTAAAAAAACCGACAAAACTTTTGTAACAACCTGATATGTTGAAATATTTTTGCCTTTGTGTAATCTGAACAATGGTTTGACCTGGATATGGTCAATTTATTCGTCTTTCTCCTCATGATGATTTTGTACTTACACAATCTACTTTTTTTTTTTTTTTGCTTATATTGAAGACTGAATTCCAGATATTTTTAAGGTATTCAAGGAGGAACTGTTTGTCCACGTAGCCAAGCTACAATGGCTTCCTTATATTTACTAAACGTTTGTTTCTCTCTGGCACGTTACAAATAGATAAACAAAACCCTGCTAAAGGAAGTCTTTTTACTTTTCACCAGTATATCAATGTAGAAGTTAGTAAGTACTTACTTAAATCTTGACTTGATATCACCAGTGTCTTAGTAGCTCTGTCCTTGGGTGTCACTAACTGGTAGCCACTTGCTGAGTCACATTTATTTTTAGTCTTGAGTAGAAAAAAAAAAAGAGGTCAAATCTATTTACTTAGTCAGATTACTGAGAGGTCACTTGCTGAAATGACTCAGTAGTTTTCTTTTTATATGCTCAGTAGTATTTTCTTAAAAATATCTTCAATTTTTAAAATGATTGTGTAAAATAATGAAGAATTATATATTGCAGAATACTCAAGTACACAATTTTATGAAAGAGATCTTTATGCATGTGTATTTTTTTTCTTGATGTGATTGATTTTGTATTTGCCTTAACTGTACAATAAATACTCTGGCAGTTCAATTCTAAAAAACAGTTATAATCTCAACCCTGACCATCTATTTTCATTCTGACCAACTAATTTTTATCAATTGTTTATTATTTTCATGTTAATCAGAATTTATTTTAATTTATTTGCTATTTTTAATTTTAATTCTTTTCATCTAGGCATCTTTAAAAAGAATATTTCTCTCTCCACTCTCTCACCCACTCACCCACCCTGACACAGACAGACAGACAAGCTGATTGAAAAGTTACTCTCTATTCTGAAATTTTTATAACTTTTTTCCTAATAGAGAGAGAAACTCCATTCTAGTGTCATTTGAAAGATTATTTTATGTCATTTAGCCTGATTACAATTAAATTTCAGCAAAAGCTTTTGCATTTTCAGCACATTTTTATTAAATGCAATGCCACATCTCAACCGACCAAGAATTGTATTGAACAACACCTAACATTTTGGTCTGTAACTTTTCCATATCACCTGGTTTTGCTACTTACTTTTTTTTTTTGACCGATCTCCACAGGAGTCAGGTCTTGGCTTCTGGTCTCACTTGCCAATCCAGTGGTTAAATGTCAGTAAGCTTTGGCCACACCTGAAACCAAAAAAAAGAACTCATGAGAATAACTTAAAATTATCTTTTAATTGATGCAAGAATGAAGTTTCTCTCTCTATTAGATTACAAGTTATTAAAAATTCTAAATAGGGTGTATCATATATAAGCAGGGTGGCCCCCAAAAAATGTATACCCTTTTCTATAGCTTAGTAATTAGAGAGAGACTACTTTTCTTAATCTGTATCTATTGTCAATTTTTGATATTAAGTGTAAGAGGAGAAACCACAACTGCTGCAATATGTGGCGGGTTTTAATTTTGTTGAATTTATTTCAGGTGAGTGGCAACCAAGTGTCTGCAGAACAACAGAAAGAAAGACGAGAGCAGCATGTTCAGAGACTGAAAGAAATCAATGCAAAGAGACGACTAGAAAAAGTATGCATTTCTCATCCCCTCCCACTGAAACAACCAACTTAATTATTGATTCATCTTATGTCACAGTTTGGAACTGTTATTCGTGTAACTTCTATTCTCTCAGATGGTTCACAATTCCGAGGCTTAATGTTTTTGTTTTTTTTTTAAGATGTAATTCTTTTTGTTTACAGTTATGTTTATACACTATACTTTTTTAAGTTAGGCACAACCCGACTATACAAAATATAGAATTTGAATTTCTTATTTTCTTTTGCTGGCTATGTATTAGTTTATTTGATAAACTATTTTGTTTGTTTAGCAAGCTGTTTTTCTTTGAGAGTTAACTGTAAATGAACTAACTAATCTAAGGAAATCTGCTGAGGCATGAAGTTATTTGTTACAAAAGCCAAGCATGGAATCAAAGGTTTTGTTCTCAGTGCTAGACTCCACTGATGGTGACAGGAAAATATTGCTGAAATGTTAGTTTGTTAGTTCCGTTGTTGTTGTGCCCTCTATTCAGAACATTAGCCAATGGGGGAAAGAGGGGTTGGGGGTACTGGAAATCATGGCCAGCATGAAAGGGTTGGTTTGCTGAGACTTCAGACAATCTGATGAAATTCCCTGCTATTTATTTCTGTTACTACTAGTAAGGAGAGAGGAAATACTTAAATTCTCTCTCTCTCTCTCTCCATGTTTTCTGAAGAGATAGTTTATAGTGTTTTATTTGTAAGAAAGTTGTCTTTATGCAGCATATTTATTCATATGCATTACACACACGTACACAGTTTCCAAAGTTTTCAAGGAGATGGGGTAATATGCACAACATGTTCTAGAGGAGTCCAGGTGAAACTTTTCAGGAACAATGCAATTTTATAAATTTTACAGCAACAGCTACGTCACCTTACACTTACAGAGCTGTATAATGCACATCTGGAGTAATTTTTGCTTTACCACAGCAAGTTTTTAATTTTAAATTAAAATTCCTTTTGTAATGTGTTTTTTCTGGTAAATTTGCTGTAGCAGTAGAATTTATTTATAATTCAGAAGCCAATATAATGATACAAAATAATTCACTGAGCTTATTGCTTCTCTTGAAAAGGCAGTATTGGCAATAATTATTAAAACAGGAAAAACTGGGTATAAAATAAGCTTGACAGAATTGCATCTCATGTAAAAATTAAATGCTGCATAACATCATTGAGGCTATATGGGATTATATGGCTACTGAGAAAGTCAAGACAACCAAACACTTAGAATACATTTTTGAAAGTGTTATAGGATATTTAAACAACATTCCATAGTTGTAAATGGAGGAGCATTGTCATGCCCTATGTAAAACAAAGTGCTTGCAGTGTACAATGTATTCATTTTGTTTTTGTATATTTTATATAATAATGCATTGTGCATGTATATACATTTCTATTTACAATTACTCATTTGTTCATATCCCACATATTTCTATATTATTTCCAGTATTATATTATTAGGTCATTACAAAAGCTTTGTTGGTTTTTATATTATGCTAATTTAGGATTCATTTTTTTGCATGCTTTTGAAGGTGTATGTAGATAAGTTATATAGCCTTTTGTAGCGTGTGCTTTGGTATACGTTATGCTAAACCCACCTCTTTAAAAATCATAAAATGGATATTTGTTTCAGGGTTCTGAGTGAAGCATGGATAGAAAAGCTTTTCATGCCATTTTGCTTCACGAGTTCAAACCGGGTCACAAAGTGAGTGAGGCAACTCGTAACATTAAGCAAGCATAGGGGCGATGACACAGCAAATGAGCGCACAGTACAGCGATGGTTCACAAAGTTTCAATCAGGAGATGTGAGCCTCGAAGATAAGAAACGTAGCGGACTTCCTTCCAGCTGTGATGACAACCATCTGAAAGCCTCAGTTGAAGCCGATATAAGAAAGTGCGAGAGATTGCTGGAGAGCTTGACGTAAGCACTGCAACTGCTTCCCAGCATCTTGACGTAATCGGTAAGGTGAAAAGGCTTGACAAGTGGGTGCCTCACGAGTTGAATGAACACCAACAAAATCATCTGGTGGACTGCAACTGGTGTCATCCACTATAATTTCTTGTAACCTGGCGAAATCATCACAGCTAAAAGGTACTGTCATGAATTAAACGTTGTTCATAGAAACTCTCCCAAGGTCAGCCAGCATTGGTCAATTGAAGAGATCCAATCCTGCTCCACAACAATGCTCATCCTCGTGTTGCGAAAGTGACTCTTCAGAAACTGCACACGTTGGGGTACAAAGTTCTCTCTCACCCAGCCTATCACCAGACCTTTCTCCCACAGACTGTCTGTCACCTTTTCAAACACCTTGACAGCTTCCTTTGTATGAAATCTTTCTCCAACCAAGCAGCAATTGAAACTGCATTCCAAAAGTTTATCAACTCCAGAAATCCAGATTTTTTTTAAAATGGTACAAATGTGCTTGTAATTCTTTGGCAGAATCGTATTGATTATAATGGAACTTACTTTGGTTAATAAACCTCACGTTCAGCAGCAATATGAAGTCTCATTGTTGTGGTAAAAAAACCGACAAAACCTTTGTAACAACCTAACACATATGTATACATACATGCATTAGTGTGCATGTGCTTGAATCACATCTCTTTTTGCTGGTAATGTGTGGAAGTTACAAAAGGGACTGAATGTGTTTTTTTTTTTATATTTACTTTCTGATAAGGAAATTTTAAAAATGATTACTCTGTTGACAGTTGGCAGAAAATGAAGAAAAGCTGCAGCAGTTGATGAGTGTGCAACAATTATTGGAAGATGAAGATGATGATGCTTTTAAGAAATTTAATGTATGTATGTGAACACTGATGTTGAAGCTTTCATTAATTACTGTTTGGTAGTAGAATGCTTTCTGCTGTGATAGCTGGCATATTTAATGTTGCTGTTGATTTTTTAACTGGATAGTTGCTTGATAGCTTTTGTGTGTATTCATAATCCAGTGACTACCATTTTATCACTGAATTCTTTTGATCAGTTTAACATGCACATGCAAGGAGAAATCAGCTGTGTACTGCACATGACCATTACATGGATTTTAAAATTGTAATCTAGGAATAATATTTTTAAGGAAATCAATTTCAAAAGAAGCCTTTAGTTATGTAACTTTATACACATCTCTAAATGCTGACACAAACAGATAGAGATGCCTAATGTTGGATTGAATGACTCTTTACTCCATCCTTGTTTTTATTCCACCTCTTGCTCAATTTTCTTTCCAGAGGGCATTGAAAGAAATGGGCTTTCCTTCAGCAGCAGCACTCCAAGTGGCCACTAATAAACTCACAGTCAACATTCAGCGAACCAGAGCAAAGATTTTGGGGGCAGAGATATCTGAAGAACCAGAGGTATGACGAAACTTTCACAAACAGATATTCTTTTTGTTTAAAAACATCTTTTTAATACAAGGACTTTTAGCATTGTGATAATGATCAGGTACAAATTCAAGTACCTGGTTTATGGAAGGTTTTAGGCAGAGCAGCTATAGATAATTGTCAGTGTGATCCATTGCTGTCTCTCAGTATATTTACTTGCTGGCGTTGGAAGATATCAGTGAAATGTTTTAATCATGTTGCTTATGTAACACACAGGCTAAAGAAGAAGTGAACTTTGAGCTGCTAGATGTTCCTGATGATCAGTTGACACTGGAGCAGCTGGCGGTCAAACGGAAGCAGCATATCCTCAATAGTGCCAGAGAAGGTAGAGCACGAGCGCAAGCGTTGCAGCGGATGAAGCAGCAGAAGGTGAGTGATAAGAACCGCATGCATCCTCTATGACCATACCTTGAGGAACATGGCACAAACCAAATATCATAGCTCTTTCCTACAAAAGTCAAAACAACAACATAGACAGGTTGGTTTCCTTTAAGGTCCATCTCAATCAAAAATGTGAAATAACACACACTCATGTATCTTACCATAAGGGAAATGAAATTTGAATATTATCTTATGTTTTCACTTTTCAAACAAAAGAAGCCAATCTTTTGACAGTTGCTTCAGGTTTAAATGGATCATGTCATCAGAATATTTTGGTGAAAATATCAGAGTTACATTGCTTGTATTCCCCACCCCCGCAAAAAAAACTCGAGTCCATCATTGAAGAAAATGAATATTTATAAATAGGAAAACTGAAATGGCTCAAATGTTTATTTTTCTGTGTTGTGGGGCACAAGGTATAGTGGGGTGGATGTTTGTTTTTCTCCTGCATAGAGACAGTACTCTGGAGAGTTATGAACCAAGATAATAGTAGTGCCTTTAATTTAAATCTGTACTCTTATGCTTATTGAAAACTATAGTTATATAATCTGTTGTTTTTTTATCTTATTTCTGCAAGTGAGGTTTTTGAAAAAATCCGTCATGCTGTGTTTTATTATGGAAGTTAAGTGCTTTTATCCCACTTTAATTACATTTTGAGGGGGTTTAACCCAAAATCCTGTTAACCTGATGCACTTGTGGATATACTTATCTTAGAAGACGTTTTACAATTGCTGGCTGGCTTGTTAGTGAGGGTTACATCTTTCTTATTATTTATCATCTTTTTTATGCAGCTTAATTAATTATTATATGTACCCACTCCACCTATTCTGTTAACATGATTTCAGAATTCTGACTTTCACCTGATTTTGTAGGAAATGGAAGAGGAGAAACTCATGGAACAAAAGCGAGAGAATGACTTTCAGGGTTGGCTTCTAGAAGTGAGAAAGAAGCGACAGGTTAGTGCTGACTTGGCTTCAAATTAGAGGTAACATTTCAAAGTAAGTTTTTTTTGTGGATAGGAGGAGTTTTACACTGTTCTCTAGAGTGAGATAGCCTGTTTTGCTAATCAGTTATAAAGTGTCTGTAATTTTTGTGACATTTATAGAAAATTTTCTTGAAATCTGCAGTAAACTACCTTTGCAGAGATGCCAACCATTACAGATTTTGCAGAATCATCCCAAATTTTATGTCCAAATTCCATGTTATGAAATAAGATGACAAAATTCCAGAAAAACAAAATATTGAGATGAAATTCTGAGTGAAAAATGTTTTACATGAACACTAGGGGAAAGTTAACACAGGTCTTCTGTTGGCCTGTTGCGATCATGCTGGTCCATTTTTCAGGAAAATATTCTTGGATTTTTCGATTGCCAGTAAGTACAGCTGTGGTAGAACTGAAACAACTTCTGGAATTGCTAGCAAAATGATAAATAGACCATACTCCCTAGCTACTGATGGAAGCAATGATGCTGACACTCACTTGTATCTTATAGTTGTTAGGTACTTTGAAAACAGTCTTGGCCATGTGGTGTCTATTTTATTATCAATACCAGTTTGCACAGAGGGTTGTACAAGGGAAAACATTTTACATCTTGTTGACAATGAACTTTCTAATAGAAGTATTCCTTGGGAAAACTGTTTAGCTTTTGGGTGTGATCATACAAGTGCCATGACTGGACAACACAAAGGTGTCAATCCATGCATGAGACACAAGCACACACAATTTTGAATCATCCTACTACTGGTTGGCTGTCATTAGGAAAGTGTTTTTGATGGACATTTACTTGAGCAGTGGACTGCATTTGAAGTATTTGTGAAAAGAGAATCAGAGAAGCATCTGAAATGGAGCTTAGTGATCAAAGACAGTTCCATGAGTTACATGATGTGTTCTAGTACCAAGCAAAGTGTCAGAGTGTCTAGTCAGTCTAAGGGTAGTTCTCATGCAAAGGAGAACAGTGTGTCTAGTCAGTCCAAAAGTAAATCAGAATTTAGATTTAATAATATTACAAGACTGGAATGACTGCATGTCTGCTTCCAAGATCCATTGACAAAATTGTATGGTCTTTTTGTGAATGATGTCATCCTAATTTTGACAATATTAATATCTTGCTTCAAAATAATGAATCTTGTATATCCACATTTTAAGGAGAGAACTCTTGTCATTTTTGACAAACATTTGTCAGATTTGTAACACCAAAAGCTGTGCCTTCTTCTGAAGATCTACTTCGTGTGTGCATGAAGATAAGAGAAACCATATGGGTGATAGAGATGTTTATTGGCAGAAAGGCCAGACAATATCTGAGCACATTATTTGAGGCAGATGAAATAAGCAAGGGAGACATTGATATATTCTTTAAGTCTGTCAGGAGATTTTACTCAGTAGCCTGTACTTACTTAGTCAGAAAATATCCACTTGACAGTGAGCTACTTATATGTGCAGAAGTTATTGACATTAAACTCAGGAGAACTGTGCAGTTTTTCTCCATTGAGTATTTTATATACAAATTCCCCAGTTTACTTGGTTGAAGAAAACTGGATGATTTACAGATGGAGTTCCTGCGATACCAAGTTGACATTTCCTAATGCAGTGACCCAAAATCATGTCACTGTTAGTTTAGAGAGAATTGACAATATTTGGAATAACGTTGGACAGCTGATGGTAATCCTAAATACAGTTTACTGACAAACATTGTGAAAGGAATTTTGGTTATTCCTCACAGTAATGCTGACAGTGAGAGAATATTCAGCAGTAAAAAAAATAGAATTGAGTGTAGACCAAACTTATCTGATAAGCAGTTGTCAGCTTTATTAGTAGAAAATTTAACATACTTGCTGCAGATTTTGTGTCATCAGCAAAGTTTTTATGACTATTTTATGAAAAAAGCTAAGATAGCAACTTACCAGTCTCTGCAGCAGGGACTTCTGAAATAACAGCTAGGGTGAGAGGAAGTGGGCGTATAACAAGCATGTTTATCAGACTTATCGTGTAAGTATTGTTATAATTAAAAGAGAATTTTATGAGTGTTGAAAAGTTCTGTAGGTGTTTTTATAATCATAGGAATTAAAATCTCTTTTTTCCTTTTTTGCAATTTAGTTTATTGAGAAAATTTTGATTAATCCTGAAAATACCCTCAGATTCCTGAAAAGGATTTTGTGGGGTTGGCATCTCTTGTCTTCATTATTTTCTGAAAAATACTTAGACTTTGATATAAAGAAATGTATATTGTTTCATTTAATTGGTCCAGGATCTTAACTGTTCGTATGAAATTCCATATTTCAGTATATGCACTTCTACAACTAATACTAGAAATATGAAACTGCTTAATGAACAAAGTTCCACACATTTTCTAGAGATAATTTATTCATAAGCAGTTTTATGATGCCACTATTATCTTTTACAATCTCTTCTGCTTGCAAAGCAGTATTGAGAAGAAATGCTGACTCAACTTCTCCCAACGTGGAGATTTTTTCTCTTATTTACTATTCTCCACACAAACAGTCAACATTGTTAGACGATTTAATAACATTTGTAGTGGCTGCTACGATTTCAGATCACAATCATTAGTTTCAGCATCAGGTTGATTTGCAAAACTTGCTGCATTTTGCATGAGTCCAAACTCAATATTCCATTATAGCCAATTACATTGTAACACATGGCTGGCAAAGATTAGACAAATGTGTTCCATTGGTTTGTTAAAGTTGTTTCATATTACTTTCTCCTTTCCTCTTCCTAACCTCTCTACCACACCTACAACAGGTGGTGTTCTGTTAATCAAGTAGTTACTGAAAAGCAAGTCTAATTAAAACCTAAATGTGCTAAATACAAACTTTCAATTCAGAATTTTAATGAAATTTTACTAGCACAGCTAGAGTTGGGTACTTTTGTTACTTTAAATATCCAAAGACTTTTGCAGATATATGGTACATGTAATTAAGATTGAGAATATTAACATTGTCTGTTGGTTTTTGTTTGTGGTGGCCTCAGTTTGGTTCCCCAAAGGGTCTAGAGTGTCTCTCTTGTAACAGATTGTTTTTTATGGGTTCTTTCCCTCTACCAAGCAGTTTTAGTAGGCTTCTTTTTTGCTGAAGTCTGCAGTATTCAGCCTGCTTCTGTGCAGGTGTTACAAACAACAAAAACAATGGATTCTTTCCACTTGGTTGTGTATGCGCACAAATGAATGAATAAACCAGGTGAGCTACTGGAATTTGTTTAGTAACTCAGTTGTCTCTCTGTTTTCAAGGTGTCTGTAGAATGTTGGTTGTGAGAATTCGAAAAGACACCAGTACTTATTTCAAGCACAGTGATGAATTTCCAAAGTAATTATGTGACTTCAGAAAGAGTGACTTTCTTTCAGACTCTTATTTTGTAAATGAAAGTATTATATTCTGACCAGAGAGAGAATATGCTGAATCCAAGTAAAAAAAGAAGAAAAAAAATTGCTTTTTGTTTGTCTGACTGCCTGCCCATCTCTTTTGAACCCATGGACCATCTAGATTTGGAGTAAAGGATTACATCTTTTGTTACATATGCAATTTGTTTTTGTGGAAAAATATTATAAACATTTTATTTGAGTGCTTTCCTTGTTGATTTTTAATGTTGAACAGTTATGGTTGAATCTGTTGCTTGCAGCTGCTCTTGGAAACACGGGCAACTCGTCGCCAAAGGAAAGCAGACATGGCAAAGCGAAGAACTTTAGCATCTCAGCAGCGAATGAAAATTATATCAGAGCTTGCACAAAGTTAGTATCTTTGTTTGTGTGCATGTGAGAGTGAGTGAGAAATTTGTTTAGTAAGACATCTGTTTAAAATGGTTGGTTTTTTTTGTAATTTTGGGTGAACAAAACAATAAATCTGTAGGTTTGAACCTTATGATTTACATTCCATTTTTTAAACAATTAGACTGTGTAGAAAACAGCTTTCAACTGATTAAACTTGAAAATCTTTGTCAGTAGCTTAAAAAATCTTTTTGTTCCATTGGGCCTCACCCATTTCCAGTTTATCTTAGCATCAATATTTTTCCCCATTTCTAGTACATAGTTTACCACATCTTTGACTGTGCACAGGTGATGTATTAACTTAGAATGCCAATATTTTTGTTTTATTATTTCTAAATATGAAATTTCTTTATAGGTAAATACCATGCACATGCTCATTACAAAAGAATGATACAGTTGACAATCACTAATCTGGCATCATTGGGACCTGGAGGGTGCCGGATTAGCCATTTTTCCGGATTATTGATTGATTAGGTTAGAATACACCTAACCCACTAGCTAACCACCTCATCCTAAAATTAAAATACCCAATAACTCTGTACAAGTTGGTTAATAAAGAAAAGAGAATTATCAAATGAAATTCAAGTGAAATTTTAATGAAACCCAGGTAAAATAATTGGTCCACTACAAGTAATTCTATTGATTTACACAAGAAAGATCATCACTGCCACTTCCAAAGTGAAGAACTGAAATGTGCAACTAAGAGCACATTTACATGTCCTGAGTTGAAAGGCTGTCAGGATTCTCATCTTCACCATCTTGTAAGGTGAGTGAAATATCAGGAAGTGATGGTGACGGTGGCAACACATCTGGGTGAGTAGATGTCGAAGGCACTGGATTTTCAAGTGATGACTCCTCTGAACGTTTTCTAGCTATTTTTTTGAATATATCTTGCAAGCTGAGCTGTTTCATATATTTTGGCCTGCCTTTGATTAGTTTATCCTGCAGCATGTAAATGTTCATTATTTCTTGCTCAGTTATAAAACTGCATTGCTCTAGACCTTCCAGCAGTTCACCTGTCAGCCGAATTAACCGATCAATAGAAACTCTTTCTGCTACATCTTCCTCATTTTCATCACTACTTTCTCCTTCACTGGCTTGTTGCTGTGGACTTACAACCATTTGTACAATTTCTGAGTCAGTATAATGATGAACAACAGATGCATCTTCATCAGCAGTCATCCATTCCGCAATGTTATCTTCATCCAGCCTTGATGCAAGATTTGTCGCAGTAGGATTGATCAGATCATGAGCAAAACACAACAGATCATTTATAAGCTGTTTTTCCTTTGAAGGCCTAAATCCTGTAAAGTTTTGTTCACAATGTTCACCAGGTGCTGTCTCAAACATTAACCCTGGCCACAATTTGTCCCATCCATTTTTCAGTGTGGATGCCTCTACAGATTTCCAAGCATTGGCAACACAGTAAACCATATCTCTCACATTATATTCACGAAGAAACTCACGTACAGGCTTCCCAGAGTTAACTCCACTCAGTAGGCGCCTCATAAAATGAGTGCAATACTTCAACTTTAAAGAACGTAATATGCCATTGTCCAGGAGTTGAATTAATGAAGTGCAGTTAGGTGGGAGATAGATACCGAAAACATTGTTCTTTACCAGGAGTTCTGCTTTTGGATGTGCAGAACAGTTATCTAAAATAAGCATTATCTTACAGTTACGGTCCAAGCCAACAGAATCACAGTGAGCTCTTGCTTCGGGGACAAAGTAATTCTGAAACCAATCCAATGTAATTTCAGTTGTTATCCAACCTTTTTTGTTGCCACGGTAAATTACAGGAAAATGTGTCATACCTTTGAAAGCTCTAGGACGTAAACTTTGACCGATGACCAGCAACTTACACCTGTGCGTTCCTGCAGCATTGGAGCAGCCCAGCACAGTAACACTATCTTTTGATGCTTTATAACCTGTTGGCGATTCTGCATCCTCTGATTTCAGAGTTCTTCTTGGCGTACATTTCCAAAAGAGTGCAGTCTCATCTGCGTTGTAGACCTGGTCAGAACTTAAATTTTCATCACTGACCAACTTGGCGAACTCGTCAACAAATTTAGCAGCTGCGTCCTTGTCAGCTGATCGTTTTTCACCACACACTGCACGAAACTTTAAGCCATGCCGATCCTTAAAACGCTGCAGCCACCCTTCACTATAATCGCACTTATGTTCCAGTCCAAGTTCTTCATGAAATATTTTGGCTTGTTCCTTCACAAGATCACCTGACAGTTCGATACCTTCGCTTTCACACAACTTAAACCACCTCATCATTACTTGATCTAGTTCTGCACTTTTACCAGGTTTCATTGTTTTCCTTTTAAACATCTGTTTCTTCGACTCGCTGTTAACAAAAAAACTGAGTAACTTTTCTTTCTGTTTCTTTATGTTGTAAACTGTCGAAGATCCAACGCTGTATAATTCACATAAACTTCTCACAGACACGCCGCTGTCAAGTTTTTTCAAGAGTTCAACCTTTTCTGTTATGGACAATGTGCGGTGTTTGCGCTTTCCACCACAAGAAGCACTTCCTTTATTCATTGGAACCATGGCTGGGGCTAAAAGTGACCTAGTTACAATAATAAATGTTGAAAATCAAACAGGAAAAGCTTTCCTGTGTTTACAACTGGCACCAGTGTGTTGATGCAGTAAATAGCGCCACCAAATTGTAGCAGCAGGTTGGCGCAGCGACCCGGGACATTTGAAATTACGATAGCCAAAATTAGTGCCAGATTAGTGAAAGTCAACCTGTACTATTAATGTAGTGCAAGCTTGAGAAATAGTCTTTAAAGGCAACTACATGTTCAACAGCATTAGTATGTGTTGTGCAGCTTTAAATGAACAGTGGATTTTTTTTTTAATAAGCAAACTTCATTTATTTCATAGATGAAAACAGATTTTGTAATAACTTGCATCTTTTATTTCAAGACTATTTCAGTAAACATGAACTTTTGACATTTTTCAAACATGTATGGGGCAACATTATCACTTTTGTTGAGAAGGACACTGTCATTTTCATGCTAGTAAATATGCAGCTGACATAACCACTATTCCTACCTTCACTTCAGAAGAGCTATAAACCATAAGATGGGAATCTCTGGGCCATGAGAATGTTTAACCAACTATTATATGCATTTTAAAATTTGCGGATTATTGAAACTAAATTATAAATAGTAATGGTATATGGGGAAAAAAGTTAACTATTATAAATATCAGCATTGATCCTACATTTTCATTGTTATTATTGCATTGTATGTCTATTTTTAAAAAAGATGTTTTGGGTGTTTTTGTTTAATGCTTCACAGATAACAAAAAGAAAAAAGATGACAACTTTGGACAAAATGATGCAGACTGGGACGTATATAAAACCATTGTAAGTCTCAACTTTGATCACACTACTAAGTAAAATTGTCACTTAACATTGCAAACAATGTTTCTTTTATCTTTTTCCTCAAAACACACACACAGTCTCTCGTTTCTAAGTTAAAATGTTATTTTTTTTTTACTTGTTTTCTCTCTTCACAGAATCCTGATGGTGGAGACACAGATTCTGAAGCTGAAGAGGAAAAACTAGAAGAATTAGAATCCATGTTAAGGGAACATGATCCAGAATTTCAAAAGTAAGTTAATCTTCTACCTGCTAAGCTTTTATTCTAAACAATATGGTTCTTTTTTTTTCTTTTCTTTTTTAAACTAATCAACCCCAAATTTTCAACAGAATTTTAACCTTGGAAATGATTTTTCGACATTTGGAAAAAAATTGTTTCTTTTATTATCTTCAGGATATTCTCAATAAGTCCTGTTTGGTTTCCTGAAAGATAATTTTGTCAGAATGTTGTGATAATTTTTCAGTGTGAAGAAATACTCTAAAATATTGTTCAATATAGTATTAATGTTATAAACTTCTTCAGTGTACCACCATGGGATGTGTTAACTAGCTGCCACCTTGTGTTTGAACATCAAAATGTCCCACCTTTACTACTTCCATTGGTGGGCATTGGCTGGTACTTGAGAAGCCATCAGCATGTTGTTCTGATGCCACAGATTTATAAGGAAAACTCTACTGTAATCTTAATAAGGCTTATTCAACATGCACATCCCTGGTACAGTGTTAAGAATCATTCTGCTCCAAACACCCTGAATACACCTGTCTACCATTTATATCACTTTCTGTCCTCTTCTGAAAAGTTCAAGAATCTTCATCCAATTTTCTGGAATAACTACATCTGACACAACAAAGGAGAGACTACATTATAAAAAATGAAATAAAAATGAAAAGTAAATTTGACAAGACAAAACTACCAATAAGGTTTTGTAGATACCTAAAAATTGTAACATTAATGCACTAAGCTTAGTCTTATTGTTGGTTAGTTAAATATATCTATGAATTTATTGTAAAATTGTGCAGGTAAGAAAATCAAAATACTGTCATGTGACATGAAAGCCTCGGCTAATTTTTTTAGTTGTATGGAAGCAGCATTGCCGTGATTTTAGGATATACAGAAAATGTTAAAGAAATTTCTAAGTACAATTACCAAGCATTTCTGTTTATTGTATAGAGAAATGGAAGAGAATGCCGCCGATGGGGAGTTCAACATAGCAGAATACTACCAGCTACATTTGGCAGTAGAACGAATCAGGTGAGCAAGTAAACATTGTCAGTTTCCTCGGGGGGTTGGGCAGAGGAAGGTCCTATTAGTTGTTGGCATGATAACTGAATTGTATTATTGTTGCTGTTTGCTATTTTTCAGAGTCCCAGAACTGTTATTTCAGCCTTCGATGATTGGAGTAGAGCAGGCAGGTATCTCAGAAACAATGGAATATGTTTTGAAGAAATATCCGCCAGAAAAGCAGAACAGCCTAGTTCAGGTTAGTGGGATTTGTTTACAAACTTTAGGAATTAATTACCCAGCCAATTGTGTCTGCAAGCGAGATTTGTAGTACTGTGGTTGTTTGCTAGGAAGCATTGCCAATCCTGTGCAGGGAGGTTCACCAAACTGAGCCAGTCTTGACCCAGGATTCAAACTTGAGCTTCAATCTAGCAATCTAGTAATCTATCACTGGACCAACTGTGCCATGCAACTTGGTCAGTTTAGTACATAAATGTACCTTGTAGCCAATCCCATCCTTAGTGATCTAATTTTGTGTTTATGTTTTCACAAATGCTCATTTTTTTCCTTTTAAATTGGTTCAAGGACAGCTAAAACTTAATACAGTTTTAACTTATATTAGTCACTATTATTTATAGTTTTTCTATTAGTACTTTTAGCAATGAAACCAATTATTGAATGCAATTAAATATTCTCATGCCCATATTTTGGAAGCCAGCCATTTTAAGATTTCTCGATCATTTGAGTAGGAAAAATGGTGATGAAAAAGAACCTGAAGCACTATGTACAACTACAATCCATTAATTGTTTCTGGTGGTCTTGACAGGAGAGCTATGGAATTGCCCATACAAGATCAAGAAAGTTTAAATTTATTAAAATTCTTTTTGAAGGCAATAATACAGGTGAATTATTACAATAAATGTTTTTAGTTATGGAGTGAATTAAGTCTTGTTATTAGCAGACTTCATTGTTTCTTTTAGAAATGATTCTGATAGCAGCACATTAATAATTAAATGTATTTAATGACAACCATTTATTGTTTGTTTGTTTTTTAACTTTGTATCTTCTTGTAGTACACTGACTTTTTGAAGTAAACGGAGCTCAGGGAATCATTACCATTTGGTCTGGCCCTGCTTGGCAAATCTCCCAAAACATGGTTGCTTCTCATTCAAAATTATTTTTCTATAGCATTAAAATGTATTTGTTACTTTTATCCTCTCACCTGGTGATATAATCAGATGAAATTTTAGTAACAAAGTAATTGTTGGTATTTTGCTTCTAATTTTTGTTGCCGTGTCATACACTAATCTTTACAATGGAGATAAACCTGGTGAGGAAGTGTAGTGCCATGGTTAACTGCTACCTATCCTACGCCACAATGGGAGGCCTGGCATTTCCGACTTCAACAGCAAAAGTCGTCCTAAAATTCTTCATTTTTAGATGTAGAAGGAAATTAGAGAGCTTGGAAGAAACCTGCACAGCGAGCTGGTGAAAAATATGAAAAGAAGCCATGTCAGCACAATACGCATAACCGAGCCAATCCCAACCAGGAATCATACTACTCAGATCCTCTGCCTTTGACCACTGGGCCACCAGCCACCCAAACTTAGATATTAAATAAAAAAGAAAAAAAATGATGACAGAGTGGTGAAAAATTGAACTATTGAAAGTTAGAAGTTATGGGAGAAATTAGAATGGAAAAGTAGGTTGGATAAAATGTTTTTTTTTTTTTTTTGTTTTTTACTAATCTTAGTGCTTAAAAAAAAGACCAGTGAATTAAGTTAATAAAGATGTACAAAGATCCAGATGTGATGCTAGTGTTTGTTGCACATCTTCTTTCACAGTGCGTTTTTCTGACTGGAGCCAATGGAATGTTTCAACGGCTAAATAAGCGGCTAAAACATGAACTTCAGGCTACAAGACCATTCAAATCTACATTTTCTGTGTATAGAGCAGGTAAGAGGACCTGTTTTGTTCAACGATAGAGACATTAGCACAAAATAGCAATCCTTCAATAACATTGTTTAGCCAATCTAGACTTAGACATGTAGTCAGTCACTGCATGTTGTCACATTTTAATCTATCTTTAAATTAATTAGTTTTTTTGTTTGTTTCTATTCACAGCAGCATCAAAGAATTTAAAGGATTGAACTTGTAAATTTGCCATTCATGTTTCTTTGGAACATTGTATTTTATCAGGTCCTATTATGTATACTTTTGTTTGATCATTCATTTTGGTGTTGATATTGTGTTCCTAACCTAAGATCTGAATCAATCCAACTTCAGTTTATGAATATCATGACACCAGAGGTGTTATCTTAACTTGAAATAAATCCAAGGAATATATCATATCCACATAACTGAAAATTGTACAATTACCAGCAGGTATTGTCCAATTTTTAAGGCTACATTGACAAAGATTTTCCTATTTCAATGGTGTATGATAGGGAGCATGCTTTGGCATTCTAATAATCAGATAGAAGAAAAGTATTATTGAACTAGTTGGATTTTCAAAGAATTTTTTTTCCTTAATTCATGAGATGAATGTTTCTAAATGCTGTGCTTTCATTGATTCAAAGAATTTAAACATTTGTAAATAATATTAAAACAGATTTTTTCAAATTTGTTGCTAAGGAGGCTAAGTGTTTGCATATGTTAATTGATCAAAACTCTTCATTTAAAAAAAAAAGTTTTTTCTTTTAAATTTTTTATAAAACCAAAGAAATTTTTTGGAATTTGGATGTTTCCTCTTTATTTTTGTTGGGGTAGGGATTCTCCCTAATGTTAATCATCAGGTGCCTAATGCCAGATCAGACGAAACCAAAAGATAGCTGGACAACATTTATAACAATAATTTTTCAAAAGCATATTTTAAAAGCTGAGATTATTATAACTTAATTCTAAACTAATTTATTGTGTGATTGGAAAATATAAAATGTAGATCACAAATCACACCAGTAGGAAGTAACAGCTTTATTTATCTTTCCAGTATTAGTAAAAAAATAAAAAAATAAAAAAAAAAAGGCTGGACACTTTATTAGGACCTATATCTAATAACACTGGGTTGGACCACCTTTTGCCAAAATAACAGCCATGACATGACAAGATGCTGGAAGATGTCCTGGAGATATTCCCCCATTCAATCATTATTATTGTATGCAATGCATGCAGCATGGTAAGCAGAGGATTGTGATGGCAAATGCCTTTTTAAAATTCATCCCACAGGTGCTCAATTGGATTGAGATCCAGGGATTGTGCTGGCCATGAAAGATGCCCGAAATCTCAATTTCCCTTAAATCATAAACATACGATGTGGGCATGGTCAGTGAGAGCATTATTATTTTGGAAGTAGCTATCCCCATCAGGATGCACATGAAGCATCACTGGATGCACCAGATCAGAAATAATGCTGAGGTACCTTTGGCATTCATTCTGCCTTCAAAAGGGACCAAGGGGACCAGGGTATGCCAACAAAACATGTCCCATGACTCCACTAACAGAAGCATGGACAGTTAGGACTACACAAGAGGGGTTGAATGATTTATATGGCTTTCTCCAAATTTACCTTCTCCCATATGTGCAAAAAAAAGGGTGAAGCATAACCTGTCAGACTACATCACTTTTCACCAGTCCCCCTTAGTCCAATGTCCGCACTCCTTACACTGCACAAGGCACCCTTTTATGTTGGTAACTGTGATCAGTGGTTTACGCAATCGTCTCCTCCTACCGTAGTCCATTTGTTGCAATATCCTTCACAAGGTACGGCTGGAGATGGGTGTGGATTGCCCTGCACTCAACCAAATGCTTCTGTCAGTTGGTTTATTGTTTGATGACAATTGGACTTTACTATCTTGTCTAATTGCCTTTCTCTGTCACAATTCCTCTTTGCAGTGAACATTTTCTTCACCTTTTTTCCATTTCTGAAAAATTTGAATGAATGATGTCTTAGCCACTATGCACCCAGTGCACCCACTACCTCAATCTTTCAAATGTTATGTCTTTGCCTTTTCTCATATCTATTAGAATGAATGCAAATATGCTTGTCCAAGTCCATATATACTGCTGTGGGATTCATCTGCCATCATCACGTGGTCAATCTAATCTGTATCTGTAGCTCAGGTGAGGCCCAAGTCTTGTAGGGTACATAAGTCCTAATAAAGTAGCCAGATAGTGTATAGCAGAAGAGGCCTCAGCAAGTTCAGTACAGAATTTTAGGTAACCATTTTACTTACTTAAATTTTAAAAAAATGCGCACTATTCCTGTTTAATTTGATTTTTTCACAAATATTATTAGCAGCTGTTTTTGCCTCAAATTTAAAAAAGGATTACTAAGAGATTAGCATTGTGTGAACCCGTTGGTAGTTAATGTCTGTGTTGTTAAGCAGAGCTTTAGTCTTTTGATTATCGTTATGCACAATTTGAGAAGTAGGGGACTGATTTCTGTTCTAAATACTGTTTGTCATTACTATTGTTTTAAAGTTTAATTTGAACGCAATCTCAATAATAATAATAATAATAACTAGCACAAGCTGTCCTCTCTGATTAAATACGTTTACTGGGCGCCCATTAGCGCGAGACAGGCGACTACGCTGTCGGTTACGCGAACTGCCGAAAAGGGAATACGTACTGCTATAGGGGTCTGGGCATTAATTTATGCATGCGTACTTAAAAATAGTTCCCACCGCAAATATAACGAACATCCGAATGGACTCGGCCGAGATGAACTTTCCCATGAACTGCGCGTGTGCGGGACGGTCGTGGAAGAAGTGGTGCGGTTGTAAAGATGGCGTCTGACATAGTAAATGCGTCCAAGCAGGAGCAGCGGGCTGTCATGAAGTTCTTGAGTGCGGAGGGCTGTCAACCGGCTGAAATCCACCGACGCATGGTAGCGGTGTACGGACAGAGTTGCCTCTCGAAGTCGACGGTGAAAGATTGGTGTAGCCGCTATCGAAAAGGCCGAACATCGACGGGAGACGACGCTCGGCCGGGGCCGGCGCATCGCGCCATCACAGAGGAGACCGTGGCCAAGATAGAAGCTCTTGTACGGGCTGACAGACGCGTGACTGTGCGTGTCCTCGCCAAGACGGTCGGTGTGAGCGCAGGGACCGTCCACACCATACTCCGCGATCGCCTGCACTATTCGAAAGGGCCGAACGACTTATCGAAAGCCTGAGCCCCCTTCCGCGTTGGGAACATTCCCTGGAAGGCCAGCCCTCTCTACGTGCGATTTTCACTGTTTTGGGACGCGCTCAAGGGCCATTGTTTCCAGTCGGACGCGGCGGTCAAGGATTGGTTTTATGAGGGGTTTGAATGCCAGCCTTTGCAGCAATCGTGTTTGTTTTTGTTTGTTTAGTGTTAAGATGTAGAACTCGTCGTTAATCTTTCACGGCCGGGTTCCATTTGAACGTCCCGCATACAAGTAATGTTTTAACAAATTACTTTTAATATTATGAATTTATAACACACGACATAAGTAGAGTAATCTCCGTTATTAGGTATTGTGCCAATATATCTTTGTTTAGTTGTATGGGAAGGAATAAATGCTAAAGTCTGTTTTCTCCTCGACAGCCAATCCAGTAATGGATGCTTGGAATGGAGCACGTAAATGGGCTCTGTCTCCTTTGCTGCATACCTGCAGTATTACTAAGGAACAGTACGAGGAGATGGGCGGTGAATATTTAAAAGAACATGCTGCATCCAACAGATTTTTTCCTACTCCTGTTTTGATTCCGAAGTGACTTTTTTTTTTTTACATTTTCATTGGACTTTTCATTTTATTAAAGTTAATTGACCACAACAACAACTAGTTGTATCTTGTTTTATCATTCTGACACCTGTCTGCTGAAATTCAACAGGTAATAAAACACTTTTTTTTTTAAAGTTTTAATTTTCTATGTGAGATACAGCAGCATCTCTTGTCCGACTCGTACCTAGAACTTTTTTTTAGGGGGTTTGAAAAAGCTGGCCATGTGTGTGTCCTACAATATATTTCTTGAGTATTGAAGAATTAAATGAAAAGTGTTCTACAGGTAATTTCAAGGGCGGATGGAAATACATTGAATTTTTTTCTGTTGATGCAAGCACTAAAAAATGGTGTGTTGTGTGTGCGTGTTTTCAGTATCTCAAGATCAACGTAGTGGGATTTGAACCAGGAATCTCCCCAACTGAGCTCAGTTAGCAACTGAAGATTCCTGGTTCAAATCCCACTACGTTATCTTGAGATACTGAAAACACGCACACACAACACACCATTCTACTTGCGAGAGAAAGTACTAACTCAGTTGCAGATACTGCAGTGAGTTCTGTTTTAAAAAAAAAAAAAAAAACTAAAAATAAGTTTAAAAAACAGTAAAATTAAATTATATTTTGTAAATAGGAGCAAAGCAAAGATGAAAAAAAAAACTTGTTTTAATCTTGGTGCGAGAAAGAAAAAAGAACAGCATATTTTTGATGAACAAAGTGCTGAATGGTTTGTAAGGCTGCAGGCATGGTTTCTCGCACTTTTGTACTATCTCTGTCCCTGCTTTAAATCAGGAGATTTCTAATAGGTTTTCTGTTGGATTGGCTGAAATCTTGAGTACATGTCCCATGATTGTACCTGGCTTAGAATTCCCAGTCCCCGATGTGCTCACTCGTCAGGAAACTTGAGTAATGTAGCATTAATCTTAGGTCATTTTTCAGATAGTGTTAATATTACTACTTGTTCGGTGGGCAGCGTAAAATAAAGGTAAACTCGATAAAAGAGAGAGTTTTCATTTCCCAAAGATCTAAATTTATTTAAAAAATAGAATTAGTGTGTACATCCTGCTAAATATTTTCATTCTGACCAGTCATCATAACAGGCCAGGCCAGGCTTGAGTAGTAATTACTTGCAATACTATTAAGCTGGTTTTTTGCCCAATTATTTTTACTAGTTTTGAATTCTTTTCTGTGCACCACAGCAAATTTTTGCATTCCAATCAAAGTTCTGGGAGGGTGTTCTTTTCTGTTTAGTTAGTTAAAGATCTTTGGAAAAGCCTGCTTCTAGCATTTACTGTACTGTTGCCAAATGTCTTTCCAAACGCTTGGTTTTCACCTGTGAATTGCGGAAAACGAAAGAACGTTGATATGAACTGATGCAAGCTAAAGAAAACATTACCATCATTATTGCATTAACTTTTAGACCATAGAAAAGTGGTTATCTATTTGAATGCAACAGATACATCTACAATAGTACTTCATGAACTGTTGATAGGACTGTGTGCTTCTATCTCAACAATCCAGGTATTTAAACTTCTACCTTTGATTAGTATAATCAATGTATTTGAAAGCAGATGCATCTGCAAAAGGGATATTGAACATGTTACCAGTTCTTGATTACAAGGCAGTGTCCATAACCATTCAAGTTACTGTACTTACACATGGCTTTCCTCTAATAATTATATGATTTAATTCGTAAAAATTGTGGAACTATCGATGCAGGCAGAGAGATTACTTGACTTGGCCTTTGTCTAGGAACAAGTAAAATCTGGCTCACCTTTTAAAAATGTGAGAAATCACTACTTAAATTCATGCAAATTACAAATCCTCTGACCAGGGCAGTGTTTGTCAAAGTAGTCACAAGACTTGTTTTGACTGACATGAGCTTTTGGTTTGGACTAGGAATTACTACTAACCTGGAATGTGTCCTGCATACTTTGGTATAAGTCCGGTGTGGGTACGGTAGATAAGTTCCTTTTGAGGTGGCCTTGGGTCATGAAGAAAAACAGTAACTGGCTGGTCTTTTGTTTTATAGTTCCTTATCATATCATTTTGAAACTCAATCAGTGAATTATTTGTTACCTTGGGAAACCCTAGGCCAATTTTGTTGGTTGAGCGAGGAATAAAGCCACTGTAGCCTGAAACAAACAAATTAAACATCATCAAAAGAAGATAGATGAATGTTAGGAGCAGAGCTGTCTTTGGTCAACTGTCCCATAATAACTTGTCTCAGCAGACAAATCTCTTACCTGACATGAAATATTTCATAGGATCAGGAGGTGGCATGTAATATGGTGAGATGTAGGTCTCAAGTTCGTAAGGGGAATAGTAAAGGCCTGGCTCAGCAGCTATTGCTGACATGGGTAGATCTCTGTGCCGTTTTAATTCCTGAAAGTATACAGTGAATGAATTTTTTTTTTTTTTTTAATTTGTATCTATTTTATTTTAATAAGTAATAGTGTGGTTTGAAAATTGAAATTCTAATACCAAGGGAAGGAAAAACTTGCTGCTGATAGATTCACAATTGGGAATAAGATTATTCACATTACTCCTTTTTTCTCCTTGGCAATCGCCTGGATATTGCACACATTTAACTTGCTGTTTTCTCAGGTGTGCATTATTAAATTTATGTATAATGCATTTACTGTTCAAAATGTCCTTTAAATCAAATATTGCATTCATTTTCTACACTTAGCTTATTTAAGTTGTCTTAGGGAAAAATAATGCATGTATTTCATAGAATAAATTTTTTTTAATAGTTTCATCTTGTGAGACCAGTTAAAATACATCTTTATAATCTATGCAACATAAACAATTACTAAATTATGCTAATGATATGGTATATCTGTTTTCTTTCTATGTTACAAAAATTATCCTAAATATTTAAATTGTCTTAGTAATCCATAGATTGAACATTGCCTTCCCTATATCAAACAGTCTAGATCAGTGGAGAAAACGCTGAAAACCATTGGTTTCTCATCTAGACTGCAAAGCAGTATCAAAATGCCTGAGTGAGAAGTGCTGCTGAAAGGTCGTCAAAGTGGCTGACTTAGAAGTTTCTACTTAAAGTGAGATGGATTTGGGAGTGTTTAGCTAATTCTCCCCCGGCTATTCTTGTCTTTTAAAAGAAACAACATTCTTACTAATTGGAATGGTTCTCCTGGTTTGCTTCCTACTTTTATAGGCTGAGGGTCAAGTCCCAGATCACGCATTTTCTGTTCACGTTTTAGTCTGTCACTTTCAAATTCTGCAAGAGCGTTCTCGCAAGTCAGCGTGTAAGTATTTCCGAAATAGTTTTGACTTCGTGGAACGCATCCTGCAAAACGCATGGTGAGAGACTGAATAATACTTTTTGTTGTTGTAGTTGGTATTATTATTACTGTCATCATCTGCACCCAAACAAGCTAAATAAATAGGACTAACTACAAAATTATTAGTCTATATCTCATCTCTGCTTGCTTAATGTTGCAGCATAAACTTTTCTTAGAGTATAGTGTACCAGATAAGCCAGGTTTTGTGGTATTGAAAAGTTGATGATTCTCATTTATTTATGTTTAAAACAAAACTCATTTTACAGGATTTTTTCATATGTTTTAGGGCTTATTTGCCATTACCACTTTTTAATGAGTTTTGAACCACCTGTTGTAGAAATAATTACCATATTTAAATAAATGCTTCCTACCACTTTTTTAAAATGAATAATGGCCTGACTGGTGTTTGCAAAAAAAAAAAAACTATACCTTAAATAACTCATCCATTATTGAAACTAAGGTACTTGCCTAGTACATTTTATTTCAGGCATGTTTGATTACCTATATACCTAGAATAACAATTCCTTAAAATACCCTATGGATTTTCCATCACAGTATGCAGGATTTATATTAATCATCAGTTTTAAAAATTGCTAATTAAGTCTTAACAATTATTCCAAAACCACAAACAGCAAGCCCCATGTTTCACAATAAGTGCAGATACACCCTATCAGGCCACCAGCTTGTTAGTGGGGGTATCCAGATGCTGAATTTCGGAGCCACGAGGATCGCCCTTTGTACTTGTGCTGCTTGCGATTATCGATGGCGCACACTCCCTCTAACCTGGCATTCACGTGATTCGTGAATGTCGCCTTTTCTAGCTGCTCTTTTGTTCTTTAGTTTTGGCGCAAGGAGAGGGTTCTGTTTCTTTCACCAATACATTCCTTAAATTGCACCCTTGGTAGATAATGGGGCCTGATTTGTTAACCGATTTCTTAATGTCATTACTTTTGCGAATGACTTTGATGTTTAAATCCTTGCTGAGTCTGCCCTAGTGTTTGGAAGTTTGCTCAATCCCACTGAGAGTTTGTACTTTTTGGGATATTTAAACCTATATGATTGAACAGCTGTTCTGCTGGCACAGTGCGCTAAAGTACTGGTCTGAAAAATACATGAGAAAGATTTGCAACAACAGATGATGTGTTCAAGACTAACTCCTACCACTTGTACTATCACAACAGAAATACCTACTGAAAACTAACAACACCACTTATGCTGACCCTGGTGGTTGGAATGGCTGAATCGGTCGTTTGGTATAAGTGACTACCAATAAATTTCTGGTCTTGTATCAAAAGCACATTTAATGAAAACTACTACCCACCAAATCACAGTTTTGAAGAACTATTTTGAAAGGTTGCATGAACTTCTTTTTTTAAAAAAAGAATCGATCTTTGTTTTTATCAGTTAGAGTCTCTAAGCATTAATAAAAAACAAAACTCAGATTATTCATGATTAACAAAATCTCACCTTTTCATGCATTTGGCAGTTTGTCTTGAAATAATTGCCAAGTTGATTCTTCAAATAAACATGGTAAATAAATTGTCTATGGCAAGTTATTGTGAAATTAGTCTAAATAGAGGAAAATTAACCTATACACTAATTCTGAAAAAAATGATTGCAGAAATATTTCACTTTAGCAGCTTTTTATCATTCTAAATTTAGGCCTACCCATTGATTTATCCAGGTTACTGTTGCTTTATTACCCCTAGTTTTCATTTAGCACAAATTTCCACACACACTCACCTGTATAACCAGGTATCATCTCAGAAGCAAGTTTCACATCACCCCGGATATTTGTTCGATTCTTAATGAGATCTCTCTTTTTAAGGCTTAGCTCGTCCCCTTTAGACATGAATTTGCACTGTAAAGGAATTTGATTTCCCCGGTATGATTCTGCTGATTCAGCAAACAACTTTCTGGTGGCATTTCCAAACGTGTCTCCACACTTGAAACGTAGCTTGGGGCAGAATCCATCGTAACTATTAACCAGACCATGAAAAAATGAGAAGAAGAAACGTCGTTACAGTTACCTCCAGGGATATACGTGATGGCTAATGAAATCAGTTTTCTGCTATTAATTTTCTTTTTTTCAAAAGGTACCTTTGAGATTGACAGCACTTTGCTTTTCTACAGAATCTGCATGCAAATAAGCTGGCCACTGATTGCCAACCTTATAAAATTTACGGCTTAAACCTTTTTTTAGAAATTATCTACCAAAGAACAGTAAAAGATACTCTGGTATGCACATGCTGAATAAAATCAACTGATATTTATATACTCTCATTTTATTTGAAGATGAGTGGTTCTTATATCGAATGGTTGGTCAGTGGTTAGTCTACTGGGATGCTAAGGATGGGAGGCCCAAGTTTAAATCCTGGTTGTGACCAGCACGGTTTGGCCTACCCTTGCTCTTTGCCAGCTGGCCCCACATCTAAAAATGAATATTTCTGGTAGGGCGGATTTTACTAATGATATTCTTTGAAATCAGATAACGCTACCTAAAAGTGTGGGCAGCAGCAGCTACTATGCTATAAACAAACTCTCTTATTCAGGTGTTTGCATGTAATAAAATCACTAACCATTTTCAGCTAGGAAGGTGACCTTTATTTACCCTGCCCTGGCATTTTGTCATATTTGACTTTTTGCAGGTGTTTCGCCAATAAAGTGTTTTGAGGTGTAAACAAAGCAAATGTGTTGGGGTTTTTTTAGGTGGAATGGTAAGATTTGGTTTTTTGTTCAGTATAAATAAACTAGCGTATAAAAAGAAAATGCTGGAAAATTTTAATTTTATGGAAATTGTATTCAAAAGAAAATCAATGAACAATATAAACCCTGTCTACCAGAACATTTTTGATGGCTTTCTTATCCCCTGGAAATGTTAATTTTAATAGAATGAGAAATATTTAATTAGCCAAAGTTCTTTTGCGAGCAATTGCGCATTGGTCATTGAATTCCTACTCGATAGATTTTACTTGAAGATTCATCACTAATTTTATTGTCAGGGAATCGGGTTATTATTTGGTGTGTGGGTTTACATATTATCAAACAGCAGCTACCAAAGCTGACTTACCCTGGAATGTGATAGAGATCTGGGTTCAATAAACTGCTTACTTCTCTGGTTTGTTGGCTGATCATGATCAGTTGTATTAGTTTCCAGAGAAACCTTGCTAGATGCTCTTAGATTCTTGCAAGGTAGAAATATTTACTAACTCATTAAGCACCCTTTTATGACGTAATCATTACAGTCAGAGATGTAATGTAATAATTAATTTTTTTCCCCCCTTTCTTTAGAAAAAGTCTTCAAAGCATTTTTAGTTTTGAGGTTTATTTGATATGACTATCTCTTAGCAGATGTTAAAATAATTCCTGTTTTTTAGTGATTGAAAAGTATTGCTTTTGCTAAAATGTGCAAAGTAAAGCAGGTTTACTTTTAAGTCTTAGCAACTGCTTAATCTACTCAAAATTGGATTATATATGGAAATATTAACTCTTTGGACACCGAACAATCTTGTACAAGTGGAAGAAAAATGCACGATTAAGATCCTAGGTAAACAAATCAAAGGATCATCAGTATAATAGTAGAAAGAGTACAAAAATAAGCCTTAAAGGATAAAAACTAACCTTTTTCTTATATAAAGATATAAATTGCATTGTAAAAATTTTAACATTGTGTGAGTGTTCATGTTTGGTTTTTTTTTTTACTGAGCTTTCTGAAAGGAATATAGTTCAGCAAAGCTCGGTATGCATATATCTGCGTTATCTGCTGGCATTTTAAATAGAATGGAGTGTGTATTTAAGAAAAAATATTGAAATATTAGTAGACTTCTAATGTAGGTTCCCAAGAATGATGATCAGTTTTAACCAGTAAGGGTACACAGAAAGATTTTAAATATTTGGCTTACCCAGTATAGGTGTTTCAGGAGAGATCTAATAGTGTGGACATTCACTTGGTTATCTACCTTAAAAGATGCTGGGGGTAAATTATAAACCGGCTAAAGTATCAACAAAGTCTGATACTAGAAAGAAAAAGAAAATAATAATTATAGAATTTAGTTTAATAACTAAATGAACGGAATAAATTACCAGTAGTACTTGATAGAGATAACCAGCTTTAAAATTAGATGTTCCATATACCATCTGGGGTACATTTGCATCCAACTACCCTTCAAATCTCTCAGTACAGGCTGACAGACCTTCCTCATTAAGTCTTTTTAGCAACAAATCTGTATATCACTCCATATGTTTTGTATTACAACTATATCTGAGTAGATATGCAGCTGATTTCCAGTTGTAAAAATATAATTTAAAAAGAATGTTTAATTATTCCTTTCTGAAATATTTTATGAAATAAAAAATCAAAGGAATGAATAAAAATGTTCATAAAACTTTAAGTTTTTAGCTGAGAGTGTAAGCAGGTCACTTGTCTGGCTGATAGTATTTTCCTGTTAGACCATTCTTCTTATTATTATGATGCACTTGGTTTTGAATGCCTTAAATTCCCTGTAAGCAGGGATTAAAGTAGAAATCTGGTGGTGGTGGTGGGATTTCTAATGTAATGCAAAGCAAGCAGCTATCGACGGAAGTGTCTCCTGGAGGGGGTCACACCATCTGCCAGTGTTATTTCCAGAAGGGCGAGCTGTAGAGCACCACCATAAAAATTGAAAAAAGCGTTTCGCAGCAGTTTATTAGATTTACCTGGTGTCTAAAAATCACCATATAAGTTTATGTTGGTAACTCGGGCCTTAGATAAAACACTACATTTATATCATTCTTGCTTGCTTGTAATTGTGCACAACTTTGTTGATGAACGAACATCTTTTGTGGCTTCTTGTGCATGCGGTACTTCCAGTCCTTCAGTTGGTACGCTCATTAGTTCATTTACATGATCAAGCAGGTGACACTTTTCAGAACACAAAATTCTATTTAATGAAGAAAAAGAATGTTCAACTGTAGCTGTTCTGACTGGAAGTAGCGAGAGATAAATAATCCCTACTGCTTTACTTCCAGGAAACAGAGCACAAAGACCAGGTTGAGACACTCCATGATAAAAAATGAAGTTTAAGTCAAATTTCCATTCATTTGCCGTATGTCATTCTGCTGTGTTCAAATTTTATAGATCATACGACACCCCCATTGCCAGTAGTAGAATCCAGAAGTTGTTGTAGATTGGTAAGAATTAAGTCACTATTTTTTTCAGTTTGTCTTCATCACTCGGAAATTCATTTTAAAGGCCTTCATTAGTGAACTTCTGGATTGGAGTCTTTTCTTCCAGTATGTTTTCAATGGATATCTCTGACTGATCATAGCTCCTATTGCTGGATAAAGATCTGTTTAGCAGATGCTTGGATGGCATTGTTTAATTATTCAAGTGGTTTCAACAGTAGACTTACAAGAGAGAGAATGACAGTTGTCTTTATGAACATAGTAGCAAAAGTAGTCTACCAGCCTGACGACTCGGATCCATCCTATCTTGGTAGATACTTTCCAAAGCTAGTAATAACAGTTGCAGTAATTTCAAGACAAAAGTCAAAGATTGCTCATGAGTAAGCCAGCAAGTTTTACCAGCTGGACTAATTTTTACTTCAGTCCCAGAGCATCTTCTATTTTCCAAGATATTAAGTCATTTTAGACTCTTGTCAAAAAAAATAATATAACAAAGACATTAAATCTATGGCTCTTTTAATGTCCTTTAAAGATTCTGCAGTCTTCACTATTGCTAACTAGAATATGACCTCTGCGGTGTGTAGAGGAACGATTAGGATCTCACTTTTCTCTGAGCAAAGTCCATACTCCACTGTCTCTTCCAGAGAAGTTTGCAGCTGTATCAAATCCACAAGCAAGCATCTGTTTAGGGTCTAATTTACAATCATTTAACTCTTCTAAGGTGTATTTTCTATAATCTGAATATCTAGAAATGCATCTACTGGCCTACCACTGACATCAAGCTAGCATGGGCAATGGCTTAATGATTTACGTCCATTTGCAAGAGTGCATTCATCAGCTATGTATACAGATTTCTTGATTATGGTGAGAGTTATTCACTTATTCAACTGCTGAGTCTGCACTGCTTGCTTCTAACCAGTCAGGTTTCTTGCAGAAAGGTAATGAACATTTGCCGGTTTTGCTTGAAACCAGTGTCCAACTTCAGGGTTAACAAATGACAATGCACTTAACATTGGCCTATTTCTTGCTTGAATAAGAAAGTATGCTGCAACATTCAGGTTTGTTCACATTAACTGCATTGTCTTCAGCATTCCTAACACCTTCGTTAAATACTTCTGAAATTGGCTTTGACTCATAAGTTTTTCACACGTTGCAGATGAGAAGCTTAATGTCTTGCACCCCTTTCACGTAGCGTGTCAGCATCGCCTTTGCTGTATTTGCACTCCAGGCTGTTCAGATAACAATACATCACCAGAACCTTCGGATGAGATGATGTTATGTTCTTCATCTTGGAAATGCTTTGTTTGGTTAGTGTGACTTAGCAAAAATACAACAGTTTCAAATTTCTAAAACAAAAAAAAATAGTTTTTTTTGTTTTAATGTATTTAGTTTAAATTGTCTTCTAAAAAAACTGATCATAAGATGATAATAAAAATGTTTAATGATAATTTTTTGGGGGAAAAAATCCCTTAATTATTATCGAAACGTTTTACTTGAATAACTAATTATGATAGTATTTTAGTGATAGCTAAATCAGGTGCCATGTTGATTGTTATGTTTTCAATGAGAAATAATTGATATTCATTATTTTATATATGAAAACTAACCAGTCTGCGTGTATTGTGCGTGGTTTTATCTGTTGGACGACGATTTTCGGATTTCAGGAAGACGACACTGCAGCTGACCGGCAGGAGGGATGTAGGGAAGGAAATCCCGGCCCCGGCATCTGTCCCTGCTCGAATACCACTGTGTGTGTGTAGCCATGTTTGTGCACCAGTTCTGTGACTACTCTGCACCGCTCGGAGTTTCTCCTTAGCGGTTAGGGAGATGACAGCTTAGGTTTTGGCTAACATAATTTCTCTTATGAGACAGTTACCTAAATTTGCACATTTCTTTTATTTATTATTAGTTGATTATTTCATTTGTATCGTTTAGTTTAGTTTATAAGGCGGCGAAAAGCCAGAGCAATTTAATTAACAAGGGGAATACATCTGGGACACGATGCTTTTCTTTATTTCTTGCGCAAAAATAAAAAAAAAGTGCACTTAGATTCTTAATAATGTCTATATTTACATTTAATATTGTAACTTTTAAAACAATTTAACTTACGTGGGTATTTTTTTTTTTTTTTTAATTTTCGTTTCGGTTTGTTCTGCGATTCAGACTTTGCTTCCTCGTTCCTTCTCCAGAGACATTTGTCGCGGCAACGGAAAATACGACGACCAACAGACGGGGTTGGTGTCGCCAAGACGACTAAAAACTCTCCAAGAAATGTCTCCACTTTACCGGATTATCCCGACGACAGCGCTGGACCGCGTGGCGTTTGTAATCACCCTGGTTCTGATACACGGGATCTTCGCCTACGAAGCGTGGTTCGTGCTGCCCTACATCTCCCGAAACAGGCCGGTGCTTTACTACTCTCAGCTTGTAATGGCGACTTTCGTCTACGTGAACATAGCGGGAAATCTGTGGAAGGTGGTCGTGACCGACACGTCCAGCGGCGGCGCCGTCCTGCCGGCGGTGCTGAAGCCGCGCTGGTTCTTCTGCCGGGACTGCGAGAGCAATGCGCCCCCCCGCTCCTTCCACTGCCATGTGTGTCGGAGGTGCGTGTTGGCGAGGGACCACCACTGTCCGTCCTTCGGCAAGTGTGTCGGACACGCCAACCTGAGGTTCTACCTCTTCTTGCTCTTCTACCTGTGCATCGCTTCTCTCTGCTTCACCATCGTCAACGTCCGCTTCACCCTCGACACGTTCGGGGGCTTTTCGTTCCGCTACCTGCTCAGCATTACGGTGCCGTTGCTGGCCTGGTTGCTAGGGATGCTGGAGTCCTCTAACTTCTTGGCCGGCTTCGTCTCGGCCCTTTGCAGTATCATCTTCTTTTTCATCACCATGCTGCTCGTTTACCATGTTCAGAACCTCCTCCGCGGCCAAACGGTGTACGAGCGGCGACAGAAGGTGACCAAGTACAACCTGGGCTGGAAAAGAAACATCGTTGACGCCTTTGGGAAGAACTTTGATAGAGCGTGGATTTTCCCGTTTATTCCCTCACCCCTCCCTGGCAACGGCATCGACTTTCCAACAAGAGAATCGTATGAATCCACAAAAACAATATGACAGTATTACTGGTCCCATCAAACTCCACTACTTACATAATGCCACCTTCATTTTATACTGATAAATAAACACTTTTATTTCGGGTGACAGTTAGAGATAACGGACTTTTAAAAGAAAAGGGTGAATTCTGGCTTGGTGGGGAGAGTAAAAGGAAGTGTGTATATGGCATTCTGCAAAAAACTAATCCACACAATGAAAACTTTTGAAATGCTAATTTTTTCGACACCACCCTGATATCTAATATAACAGTATGAAGTATTTCAACCTCGGTAAAAAGTAAATAACTTTATTGTTTCATTAACCTCAATTCAATTATTCTTTCTTTTAAAAAAAAAATGAAGAGACCAGTGATGGAAAAAATTTTTTTCCTATATAATAAATTCATCTGGAAATCGATAAACAGTCTTAACCAGATTTTGTTACTAACCTTTAAAAAAACTTGTAGCTAATGGTTATGATGTGGGCGCTAACTTAATCTCTTATTCGCTAAAGCATTGTAAAATCAAATTTGACTAGTAGAATCTGTGCAGTATTTTCAGCAACAATTTTAAATTGTTTTATGAAAATGAGATGATCACTTACAACACTAACCACTCCATTGATTTGATGGCATGTTAGTATTATATGATCCTTGATTATCCTCTGCTTGTTTCTCCAGAAAATTCACTAATTTTATTCTGATATCTTTATTCCATTGAAATCAGAATATATAAAAATAGCAACTTAATTTATGATCTCAATTATTTCTTGCAGTCATATCCTAATTTTAATTAATTTTTATTGAAACTGATTTAAAAGGTTTTAACTGTAGAACTATAAATAATGTTCAGCCTGTAAACCATTAACCCTTTTAGGAGTATGCCTGTAATTTATGAGGATTGGATATCGATCCTGACAGGGTAATCATTTGTTAACATACACATGTACAGGCTTCCTACTGCCCACATAATCACATGGGAGCTACCTGAATATGGGCTTGATTTATCAGGATCAGTACCCATTTCCTATAAATATATGGGCATACTCCTAGGATTTTCTAAATTATTTTCACACATAATTTAGTTAACTGATGCACTTATCATAATGCATGTACAAAAAAGTTGGAATACCGTGTTTCTTTTGTTCACTAAAGATGCTTTATAGTTCCAAGATCAGATAGACAGACATGCAAGTGCCATAGAGAATGAGGGGAGCATAAACATGCCTCTTTTCTTCCCATTGGGTGGGCATTCAACCCCTTTGCCATCATTGTTTTGAGGTGCTGTGGACTGAGATATATAATTGTTAAATGCGCACTTACTGTGTTAAACTAAATTGCTTGTAAATGAAACCATTGGATTACTCTTAGCCTCTATGGGAGGAAGAGAAAAAAAAAAATTTGTATCATAATTAATCACCTATCTAAACACCAAGACTGAATGTCTCTCTCTTCAACAAAGCTGATGGTTTCAATGCAAACAACAATTTTCTTCTTTATGCTTTTCAATTTTTGTACATTTTCAGATGTATGGCTAAATAAACATTTCTAAAACAGTAGTTTTTCTAGTATTCAGAATCATAACATCTGTCCAGTGTAAAAGGTGGTTTGAAAGCACTCCTAAATCTCAGGCTGGTATTTGAGAATTAGTTTATCATCATAAACCAAATTTGAGAGAGCAGCTCCTTTGCCTCAGGGACAGTCTGCAACACTCGACATGAATCACTATTCATTAGTGATTTCACTGCAGAACTACAGTCTGTTCTTTTTGTTGACTGGTAATCATTTTTCTGCTGCTGTTAGAATTTGAAATGTGCAAATGCACACACGCAGGGATTAAAAATTATTAATCCATATGAAAACACTTATGCATTTTGCGTTGAAAAAGCAGTTCTCTCAGAAAGAATATTAACTGTCCAATGAACCATGTATCAGAACAGATAAATAGTGGCATCATCACTAAGCTTTTTACAGAATTATGGACCCAACTAGTTATTTCCCCGAATGTTAAATTTAGTTCAGACCAAAAGCATGACATTACTGTATTCATCAAATATAATTTCTTACTACTAATTTGAATTATTATTAGCTCATACTAATCTTTTGAATAAATGTTAATGGATTAATTTTAGATGACTGCTATTGCTTGCTTTGGCAGATGAAAATAGCCCCTAAAAAAAAAAGATCCCATATGAAATGTATCTATTATTGTCATTTATGAAGCTGGTTACTCCCAATAGAAAACTGGAAAAATCTGAGAGTTACTTGGGGTGGTATATTATGAATAATCATTTATAGAATGACATCATCTGGCTCAGCCATGAACTTAAAGGGCCGAGAAAGAGCTGCCAGCTTGAGAGACTAGAGCAAATCCTTTTCTCAAAAGGTAACCAATTAACTGCTCACCACAATTCCTCTGCAATAGTCAGCATTTCAACCTCTACCAACAGAATACGGTTAGGAGGCTGGATCGGCCAGATCAATAGCAGGTGCAAATCCCTTGCTTACACGCGGTAAGAAAAAGCAACTCAACTGGGCTAATCATCATCAGAACTGCATCTTGAAACAATGTACTATGGTCAGATGTGAGCAAGTTTTGAAAATATTTGGTTCTGATAACAAAAAGAACTGTTTGCCCCACAATTAAGCATGGTTATTCATCCGGTGATTGATGCAACAAAATGATCTGAAGCTCAATACACAATATTTTGTTAGAAGGGATTGCTTTAAACCATGGTTTACTCCCAAATCAATCTTCAAATCTGAATCCCAGTGAATGCATGGGATGGACTTAGAGGAAAGAGCCAAGGCAAAACAAAGCAATATTCTAAAATGTTACAGATGGTGCCCAAAATGTGCAGAAATTCATGAAAGGTGGCTATTTTAATGAAAAAAATTTTGAAGCAATAACATCAAAATTAATGGTTTACGTTATTATGCATGGTGAGCTCATTTTTTAAATGCCAGTGCATGTATGCGTATATATCAGTACACAATGTAAGTTAAGCAAGCATCACTGAATTTCCCATAAATAAATTTCCTGTAGAATCTAAAATCTGACCTAATGCAACAAAGTACTGATATTTTGGAAAGAAATACAGAAATAAATTACATTTTTTTTATTTCCCAGTATTATAGAGCACTTTGTAAAATGGCATGGAAAAGTAACATTGTAAAGCATGTGATATTAGATTTGCCAGTTTTTTTTATTTTAAAATGTTGTTTATTAATGTTATAGAAATTCAATTTTGATGTCAATATTGAGTGTAATCTTGTACAGACAATTTTTTCGCCTTCTGCATATCTATGGTATTCTCTGTCATTCATGCAAAGCCTGGACCAGTTCAGCAGTATTCCTCATCACAATGAGTGATTTAATGACCCCAAAGATGCTCTAATGGGTTTTAATCTACAAAAGGCCAAGCAAGAAACTCAAATGTATTGCCCTGAAGACACTGCACTACTTCAGCAACACAGTAAAACCTGGTGTTCTAACAGGTATTCATCAAAATGACAACAGGCATAAGGTTCCAGGCACAGTAGCAGGGTCAAGCTGATGGATCCTCTACCATAAGTAACAGTTCCAGGAAGCTTGACCCTTGCGTTGTCACTCTGTCATTCAACCGTTAACAGTGCAAGAGAAAGCTTTCATTAGACCAATGTACCCTCCCCATGCTCCCAAATTTGACCAGAAATGCCGACTGACCGCTTAAGTCTGCTTGCTCACGTCAATCAGACAACATTGGGCATTTTATAGAGTGACAGCTAAAATACCCAAGGTCCTGAACAGTTTCGGTGGACACTTGTTGTTTGTTCTCCAGTGGTTTCTCAGGACATTGGCATTGACAAAAGGATTATGGTGCATTCCATGAATAATTATTGCCTTGCCTTTGCTTGGAGTCATTTTATGGGAAAGTCTACCATGTTTTATCAACAACTGTTTATGATGTATGTCAAGTTGACTCCCTATCTCTCTGCAGTAAAGCCTAGCATTTTTCATTCAAATTATCTACTATCTCTGGGCTTCCATGATAGCATTTTATTTTCCAAAGCCAGCCCCTCAGACATGCACATTCAAAATTTTTCCAAACACGAGCGACAAAGTTTAGATTAGACAGCATTTTCACAGCTGAGTGAAATTGTGGCTGTTACATTTTGGCTTTGGTTAATATTAAGGAAAAATTTGGCAATACAAAGCTACTATACTTGTTTCCATGCATTGAAAAACAAAACAAAAATGACAACCAACAATTTGTTTTATTCCAATTTTAGAAGAAAATTGTCTGTAACTGTAACACTGGCTTTTACCAAGTTTTTCCAGTTTTGATTGCAGATTGAGCTACAGAGAGCCATCTGTTCTTTTGTTTTTATTTGAACTTTTTTTATAGCACAGCAGATCAATGATACTGGTTTATTCATTGGTAAAAATAATAATAATAATAATAATAATACAAGAAATGTTAGGTTAAGTACTAAAATTTTCAAAATTATTTCCTTTCCCTTAGGATATTTTCCATCCTAATGGTTGCTGTCTCAGGTGTTTCTTTTTGAGAAGCAGTAGTAACGTCTGGATTAGCTTCTCTTATTTCCTCTTTCACTATTTGGTTAGTTTAGTCTCTTCACAAAATTTCTTAAAAAGAAAAAATAGGAAGAAAAATGAGTACCTAATAAATGTATAGAGACACAGCTTTTTTCATCTTTTCAGTCATAAATCAAAACAAAAAAGTATCTTGGATTTTCTTTACATATGAATGTATTATTTATCAGCTGCTTTTCCTAAAATCTCACTCCTTACATAAGAGCTGTCCAGTTTCATAAAAGACATTTTCTTATTGTTAAACGTGAACCATTTTCCTACCCAAATACCAACCTATATAGCAACACAGTTCCAAATCAAATAAATTTCCTTTAAGTGCATGACAATCAGACAGTGGTGTTAGTTGACATCTCTCAGTAAATCTTTTAAATTCCACAAACTCAAAAATGTTTTTGCTCATTCCTCTGCAAACCAACCAACAGAGAAAGACTGTCACTGACAAAATTTAAAATGAATTGTCTGCCATTTCAAATATCCTGTTTTTCTTAACAGACCTGACAGGAATCATGAAGAGAGCTACAAACAACAGATAAAGGATAAGAATGTATCCTATGTGGAAAAAATCCAATAATAATAGTTGTATTTGACTACTTTACATGCCACATCATGAAGTAAATTTGGGATAACTGAAAAGTATGACTCTTCTTTCTGTAACAAAGTAAAATCTAGTGATTGTAAAGGTACCAAGCAGATGAGTTCACCAAATAAAAAAAAAAACGTAAAAGAAATATTTCCAAATGTTTGTCTGCTGACATTTTTTTTTTGATTACCGTAACCAACCAGATCACTAGAAACAAATGAAAGATCCACAGCAAAAATGGTGTTATAAAACCATGATATGAAGAAAAACAAAACAAGCACCTTTGCATATCTACTCCTATATGCACCATTTTTACATTTTTCTCAACTATCATCAGGTAAGTCTGTAAAGAAAACATTTAACATTTGTGATTTGGATAGGTCAAGGACAAGTTGAGAAGATGACATAATCTTCCTTGTATCCTGAATAGCAGCCAGTCACAAACTATTGCAGTTTTCTCTATAATCAAATTATTTTTGCCAAGTAAGAGCACATTTTATTATGGAAACTTCTCAATCTACACCTTCAATTATTTGATGTGATAAGGATAATGATAAATAACTGACAAAACAAATTAACTTAAGACTGTTCCTGCCAACCAGCCTTCAAATGACAACACAATGGCATGCAGTAATGCTCTAATATGTAAAATTAAACTCACCTCAAACTTGTTAAAATGGTCCTTTGATTTGCAATGGTCAATCATTGCCACACTCTCATTATGGTAAAACTTGTGACAAAGTTTACAAAAGAAGCCCGACACAGGAATAATAAGACCTTGTCCTGTTTAAGAAGTCAACAGATAAAAATCATCCTGTGATGATTAACATGAGTTCTAACAAAACAATTATTCTTCGTGCTACTTACAGAAGTTCTATAACATAAAATCAATTTTTACATTTGTTCTCTAAACCCCATACTTGATCACAAGACCCTTTTTTTTTTAAATCAAGTTTCCTTTTTCTTATTTCCACACTTAAGAAGGGGCAAGTGAGCAGCCACCCAAACAACCAAGCAAGTTCCAAGGTTAGTTATTTCTTTATCTTCTAAAGTTCTACACAGATAAAACTGTGATAACTTAAAATTAAGTGCAGACACTTTTATCATTTCAAAATTCTGCAATTCTTCTAAGGAAATATGGAAGAGAGATTTGTGTTAGCATGGAAACAAGGAGTGACACAGCTCTCACCATAACATTATCTATATTAGACTTTGAAATAAAAAAAAGATATAATAATCTGGTTACATTTAACTTACCAATTGGCACTGAAGGATTGAATGCCAATGGCAATGTTTGTAATTTCACTTCAGCATGTGTTGACCCTCCTTCCTCTTTTTGACCTGGGTTACCATTCTTTTCATCTGATATCTATAAAATAAAACAGACAACACTAAATTGCATTTGAGCAAAAAAAAAAAGAGGGGGAAGAAAAGAATTAACATGCAGTAGTCTCTCTGAAGAATTCATGTTTGTTTATGTTACTGTTATTTGCATTAAGGGTCCAACTTGGTTTGGCAATCTCTTCACACTTTTCTGTACCAGTCCAGCTGCATAGGTGTTCTTCCACAGTTAAACAGAGAAATCCTAGGAGACCATTCTGTGTAGTAATACCTCATAATACCGTGACTACTAGTTACTAAAACAGAACCCAGTTGGTTTCCAGCACTGACACTGGAACCATAAGGGATTATTACATTATTATTACTGTGCTAAACTAAGAGATGAATCAGTAAGACATTCAGAAAATAAATCAGTTTATTTAATGTATATTATCTCTTAAATTCTTGTATATATATATATATATATATATATAATATATACATGAAATTAATGGTGAATGTAATTAATAGTGATAATGAAAATAAATTTAAATCATGTTGATAAATATTTTTTTTCTTCCTCAGGAACCTTGGATGGTTTCCAACCTCCTCGTAAACACTAAGTTCTATTTAAAAACAAACTGTAGATAAATCCACGATATGAATTCTTTTAATCTTCCACCATAATTTTCCCCCCCACTTTGTCAGATGAGCATGAAAATGAGTGTTTTAGTATAGCATGCAGAAAGAAATTCTAACCAATTACCTTAACAACCCTGTTCTCCATTTCCTCTTTCATTACCTTCTGTAACATCGCAGATAAGAACAGAACAAAAAGATTAATTATCCTAATCTAAATAACAGCAGCATATAAACTTAGATACATTAATTTAAAAACAAACCAGCCCAATTATGGGCTGGGTGTTAGTGGAATTCTGTTATCAAATGACAAAGTTGCCACCTTCAAATGAAATTATCAATCAGCAGTATAGTAGCACTTTCAAGTACTGAAAATAAGCTGCTTTAAATATCAGGTAGTAAATGGATTTTGCTTATTCACCATCTGGCATTCCAACCCAAGGACTGTAATTTTTTTAGAAGAATCTCTGATATATAAATGCAGTAACCAAGATTATTCCACGCTGTTTATCCAATGTCAGCACATAAGGCATCCACCAGAAGAAACTCACACGGCCGGCCAAAGAAAAGCGAGAAAAAATTGGTGCTAGAGGGTCACGCCAAACTGAGCTGGTCCTGACCACCAAAGGTCCACTGCACTGCCCCATATCAACCACTAGCATTCCAAAACTGGTTAGAAAAGTTATTAGTTCATAGGTATTCCTCAGGTTACAGATGTGTCAAAGTTTTCAAGAATAATACCTGTGGCAAAACAGTTTCAGGAGCACACTGTTTTGTACTCTCCTGCTGATCTTCAGTCAACCTGTGCATGCTTAGAGGTGAAGGCACATCTTTGTTGCATGTCATAAAGTCCTTTTTAAGGCTATTTAAAAAAATAAATAACATAATGCAGCCAAACTTGTCCTTTACAACTTCATAAACATTATTTTCAAACTTAATTTTACAAAAATACAATCATCAGTATCCAAGTATTAATTTGAATAAAAAGCACACACTTGAACATGTTTAAAAATAAATATATTATTAATAATACTGTAACTAATTTGCTTATATATTCAAGCTGATGCATTCTTTAATTTATCATAATTATTTATCTTTCAAATTGAAAAGAAAAAAATACATAGCAGTTGAAATTCTTTGTAAATCTACACCTATTAGGTACATTCTAATTTACTTTCCGTTTTACCATCTCATTATTTTCATAGTATCCTGCTAATTATAGTAGTAAAATTTTTTTAATGTTTATAGAAATATATTTCCAAAATAAGGAAACCTAAATAAAGGCTTTAAAAATAAGTAGTGTGGGTTGAGATAACTTTTTTTCCTGCATCTGCAGTTACTGATAATCAGGGTCATAATCACAGATTGGATGGTGGTCTGCTGCCTTCTTGTACCCACTATTAAAAAAATAAAAGTAAATCAGGGCAGGGGTTAAAAACCCTAAACACCAGGACCCTCAGGATGCTGTTCGTAAATCTGGCCTAGCTAAAACAAACACCCACAAAACATCTAACGCTACAGGAGAGACTCGGTCAAAAACCGTGCAAGGACATCTTCCAGGGGAAACAGCCGTTCTTTTCAGCGACAAGCAGTAAACACCACGTACATTATTTTGGCCTTGTTCAGGACGTTCTGTGATATCTTGCTGTTTGTCCTGGCCTGCTGCACTGGTTTCACCTTGGAAGCCTGCTGTCTGGGTTTCATAGACTGGAGAGAGGTGATTTTCCCCATCTGAGTACGGTGTTTCAATCCTTTCAAGTGTTTTTTAAAATTCTGTAATGGAAGGCAGCAGCGAGACACGTGTTTAAACATTTTAATCTGTTCAAAACAACAAAGCCTCGTAGGTATTAGCAACATTTTTGCAAAGATTTTATGTTCATTCAAATCCACAGCTAAGTTGTAAAACAAACAATTAAAGAGCAATATACAAATTAGTACGGCTGGCTGATCATGCAAAATGAAAATCCATTGTAAGTAAACATCTAATGAAGAGAAAAATAACACTAAAGCTAAGAAAGTGGAGATAAGTTCAGCTCAAACAAAATTATATTGTTAATACAGAGCACCTCTCCGTTTGATCAAAGTCTTGTGTTTTAGCAATCAGTGTCATTTTGCACTAAAATATGCACCAAGATGAAAATAAACTATACTAAACAGGAAACAACCCACACAAGAGAAACATGAAGTGCCATAATTTTAATGATTAATATGAATATTTTTGTAACAACCCACCCTACCATTTCTTTAAACAAAACAAATTCAACTACCCTCTGTGTCCTACATATTATACATAAAAAACAAGCAGAGAAATGCTTTAAATTTGCAGTCAGTCAACTAAATCACATTTATTCCCAGCACAACCGATATAACCAAATGAAAGTTAAATGCAGTTGTGTATACATCTGATATGTGTATCCCTTAAAATCTGATTTTCAGAAAAATGAAGCTTTCAAATACATTCAGAAAATGGAGTATTTTTACTGACATTTTAGTGTTTTTTTTAAAGAAACATTTTCCTGCAGCTATTAGTTCAGACTGGAGATAACTTCAAAATGGTTGTAAGGTGTGTTTAGTGGTATCTACACTATCTGGCTACTTTATTAGGACTTATGTACCCTACAAGACTTGGGCTTCACCTGAGCTACAGATACAGATTAGATTGACCACGTGATGATGGCAGATGAATCCCACAGCACTATATATGGACTTGGACAAGCATATTTGCATTCATTCTAATAGATATGAGAAAAGGCAAAGACATAACATTTGAAAGATTGAGGTAGTGGGTGCACTGGGTGCATAGTGGCCAAGACATCATTCATTCAAATTTTTCAGAAATGGAAAAAAGGTGAAGAAAATGTTCACTGCAAAGAGGAATTGTGACAAAGGCAATTAGACAGGATAGTAAAGTCCAATTGTCATCAAACAATAAACCAACTGACAGAAGCATTTGGTTGAGTGCAGGGCAATCCACACCCATCTCCAGCCGTACCTTGTGAAGGATATTGCAACAAATGGACTACGGTAGGAGGAGACGATTGCGTAAACCACTGATCACAGTTACCAACATAAAAGGGTGCCTTGTGCAGTGTAAGGAGTGCGGACATTGGACAAGGGGGACTGGTGAAAAGTGATGTAGTCTGACTGGTTATGCTTCACCCCTTTTTTGCACATATGGGAGAAGGCAAATTTGGAGAAAGCCACACGAATCATTCAACCCCTCTTCTGGTGGATCTATAGTATGGGGCATGTTTTGTTGGCATACCCTGGTCCCCTTGGTCCCTTTTGAAGGCAGAATGAATGCCAAAGCTTACTTCAGCATATCCAGCAATGCTTCATGTCTAGTTTGATGTGATTGGTTACTTCCAAAACGATAATGTTCCCATCTACTATGTGCATCAATGGTTTGAGGGACAAGATGATCTCTGTCATTTTTCATGGCCAGCACAATCCCCAGATCTTAATCAAGCAGAGCATCTGTGGGATGAACTTGAAAGATGCATTTGCCATCATGATCTTCTGCCTACCCCAATCCATACATTGCATACAATATTACTGATGGACTATAGAAAAATTCCACAAGACAGCTTCTAGCACCATCATGTAAATTTTATGCCACACTGTGTCATGGCTGTTATTCACCAAAAGATGGCCCAACTCACCATTATTAGGTACAGGTCCTGACAAAGTGGCTGGCCGGTGTACATAGAAAATACACCTGTCTATAAAACAAACAAACTTTTAACCCCAACATCCAGTACCATTCTAATACCCTGCACAATTAATTGAAAGTTTCCAAGAGACAATACTTCCCTATTAGAAAAGCAATAATTATTTTCTTTCCTATGTATTTGGGGGATTTATTGTTTTAAACCCCCTCTTTTCTGGACAAGCTGAAGCAGTTCAATAGTATTATCACTTCGAGTAAAAAAAATGGAAGATATAAAAGTTCACAGCTTACAGATTTACTCATGCATTCAACTGCACAAGCGTGGCAAAAGTTCTGGGTCCTCCTCATTGGCTTCTTTATCATTTGCTTATGCACATTCTGAAATGAAAATATTTTGTGCTGACCACTCAAAAACAACAAGCTTACAGATGCATAATATAAAAGCATGCTACAAACTCTGCTCATATACCCAGTGTTTATGGTAACCTTTGAAGATTTCAAGACAAATTACATCACTTTTCCCATTTACTTGTCTTTATTTGGGTATAAACTGCCAAGAAAAAATGGGAGATTCACTATTAGGGCTTATTCGCCCTCCCACCTCTAAAAACACACTCCTTTGGTACTCGAAAGGAGAATAATTAAAAATTAATAGAAATTTATATACAACTTAAACATTTTCATCAGGTTTTTTTTGTTTGTATTGTTTTAGGAGTGATTAAATCATTTTGGAGAATAAAACTTTTAGAATAATCATATAAATCATGATGAATAAGGTATAGGATGGATAATTTGACAATAAAAAAAAAGAAAGAACAAATAACAAATGAAAAAGAAAAAGTGGTTTTAAATGTGAAAAACAGCTCTAGGTCTTGTTCAACATTCCCACTTTACCTTAGAGGTCTGCTAGCCCTGAAAGGATTTTCATTCAGTGATGTTTCTCAACTTTAAGATGCATCTGATTCATAAGTGGAGGTAGTATAGATTTATTCACCTGATATCATGTCTCTTTGCATTTACTATTGGAAATATGGCATCTTAAGGTATTCAGCATTTGCTGGCACAAAAAAATTTCTTGTTTTTCCTCCAAATGCCTTCACATTAAGTCAATGACAATGTCTTAAGAAACTTTTGTGATCTGTAATAGTCAGTAACTTTCACAAAATTTCAAAAACTAGGAAAATGCTGTAAAAAATATAGTAGGTGAATAGTGTACAAAATTTCTATGACAATGTATTTGAACAAGCATTTTCTTCAAAATTAAAAAGACAATTATGCAATTCTGGAAAATAATTAAAGAGAAAGCTATGCCTGTTCTATCAAATGTTCAATGAACTTGCAAGGTTACCATGGCAACCACATAAAAAATTGTAAACACAACTATTTTCTATCTTTTTTGTTTAAGTTGGTTTGAAATTCCAGATTTGAGTATTTTCCTAATGATCTCTTAAAATTATTACTTTTATCCAAGAGTACAATTTCAAAAATTTATTTATTAGCTGGGTTTTATAAAAAGTTAAAAATTGAAGATGCAAATCAGTACAACAAATAAGGTTCAATGAGAATCAATCTCCTTCATGACCTGTTTTAGCTTGTCAAATAAAAATTGTTAAAAATTTACTACTTGAGTAGAAAATATTTTTTTGGGGAGTTTTTAAAATTCATTTTAGAGGCATCTTATTAAAATCCTTCAAACATAGTAATTTCTCACATGTACCATAATGACAAATTAGCATTACAAAGAAGGAACATTCTTGATGCCAACTGCCACAAAGTCTTGAAAATGATAAGCAAGATGAAAGATGAACAAACTGTTTTCCTCTAAACAGAAAACACCAGAAAAAACTGTCGCACGGCAATTCATCATTTTAAAAATACTGAAATAGCCAAAACACTGGACAGGCCTAAAAATCTCAGGAACAAATACTAAAAGCCAACAGTGGCATGTTTCTTTCCAAACAAAAGAAAGTGAGCGGCAACCTTAAGTAATCCAGTATTTATTTTTTAAGCAGAATAAATTTCTATCAGCTAATATTATTTCCAACAAAAAAAGATTTGAGTAAAGACCAACTTTCACTCAAAAGACCAGATGGCATGGCAATGGATTCTATGGTCTAAGGTCAAAGACCAAACTTCGCTTCATGTGGGAATGGCTCAGTTTGGTGAACCTCTGACATGGTTTCTTCTTGCTCTTCTTCACTAGCTGGTTATGTGGGTTTCCTCCAGGCTCTTCGGTTTACTCCCATATCTAAAAGATTAAGAGTTCTAGGCCCCCAAAGAACAGGATTGGCAATGCTTCCTCATAGTCAATCATGATATTAAAATCCCTCACAAGGGTACTCATCTGTCCAGTGGTAAACTTCTGCAGTGCTCCTCAACCTCTTCGGTAACCAGAACTTCTTCAATGTCATATCAAAAAAATTTCATTTTTAAGTTTCTGTCCATACTTATTTCTGCCAATTCTGTCTGTTCTTGCATTCCTAACTTTTCGGCACTTTCACACGATGCTTTTGAAAACGGATTTCTGACTTCTAGTGATGGAAAATAATGTTTCAAGCAATCCTGAAGCTGTTCAATAACTTCTTTCACTCTGACTGCTGGATTTATCTGTGCAAAATCGGAAAACATATCCAAATGACCATTTCTCAGTCTTCTTCTCCACAAACATAATTCAGCATTAAAGGCATTAAGCTTATCAGAGAGGGTGAGGATATTTTCATCTCTGCCTTGCATTTCAAGATTTAACACGTTCAGTAACCCAAATATGTCAGCAAGATATGCAAATTTTGCACATCAGCATTCATCACACAGAAATTCAAGAAAACAGGAGTCTCTTATGTGAAAAAAACTTTCAATTCTTGACACATTTCATACTCTCTTGTAAGTACCTTCCCTCTTGACGGCCATCAAACTTGTGTGTAAAAACAGAGATTTGTACTCTGATCCCATTTCTGAACACAAAACAGAAAATAAACGTGACTTGAGGAGTCGTGTCTTACTAACCTGTTCCATTACTTCATTCAGTTCATCTGGTAGTGATTTGGCCATACGAGCTTCACGATGGATCATGCAGTGTGTCACAGTGGTTGAAGGATTTTTCTCTCTAACCTTTTATTTTTCCCACCATAGATGCTGCTCCATCAGTACAAACTCCAATACAATTCAACCACTGAAGAGAGTCTTCACCACTTTCTCCCTCCATTGAATATCTCTTCACCTGTAGTCTCCTCTCGGGTAACTCTTTGCAAAAAGAAAAAGTGCTCTTTTATATCATCTGCATCTTCAAATTTGATGATAGAAATAAGTTGAGCAAATCCACTTGTATCAGTTGATTCATCCACTTGAATAGAAAATCTTTCACTTTAAAGTGGAACTTTACTAATTTCTTCTGCAGCACCATTTTGTAACACGATCTTAACAATTTCTTTGCATGCTAGAAGAATCAAGGATTCTGCAATAATACGTGGTTTCTTTGTTTTTGCAGCAAGCTGTGCCACCACATAACTCGCCTTCTGTGCATTGTCTGAAACCTTCACACTCCTGGTCATAAGATTTCTTTGCTTTAAGTTACCGTCTCGCAATTGCTTAAAACAAGTCGCGTCTTTCTCAACTAACGATGGCTGTTTAGTTTCTAGATGTCGTTTTAAGCTTACTCGGTACCTTGGCTTCATTTGAAAGTCTCACGCGAATGGTCACCAGCTGAAGAGAGAGAATCCATATTTAATGTCGCTTTCACGATGTTGCCTATTTTCCACTTTGACCTGCTTGTTTCGAGAGCCCTCACCTTTATCAGTCGATTCACTGTCTGATTTCCTTTTGTTTGTAATAGATTGATCCATTTATGGGCATTGAGAAAATGATAAAAAGATCTTCTCGCGATACAATTTGTACAAATAGCACAAGGATCAACAACTCAACGAGGCTGTCGGGATATTGCGCAGTAGACTGTGTACTAATTCAAATTTCTGACCTTCCAGGTCCAGGTCCAGTACCACAAGAATGCGTTTTCGACCAGCATAAAAAACGAGCGTGCACTGACATCGCTATGTAGACTACATCACTACTGTGTACAATATTTGCAATTGGGGGGGGGGGGGTCAACATTTTTCGGGCCCTTTTCCACTTATGCGTGATGGCATGAAAATTGGCCTCTCTTTCGTTTTTCGTAAATCTCATTCAAATAACAACATAATAATGATGATAATAATAATAATAATAATAGTAGTAACAATTAATATTATTGGAACTGCCAGAGATTTGAGAAATTGTCCTAATTTTTGAAAGCGCAAATCTAGTCAATAAAATAAAATTTGATAAAATCACTCCTGAAAGGTAGAAATATGTGGCATATCTCGGTCAGCATGACAGCTCCCTGAGAAACACAGAAGTTCCGAACAGGGCTCCCAAGTCTGAATCCTGTTTGGCACGCTTGGTTTTGCGTACCTCCCAAACATGGCTTCTTCTCACTCTTCTTCACCAGCTGGCCACTTGAGTTTCCTCTGACAAAAAAAAAAAAAAAACCAACAAAACCACATAATTTGAGTTAAATCAGCTAAATAACAACATACTTGATTTTTGTATTTAATGTTTTTACTTTTTTTGCTAGTAGATGCACCCTTCAATCCAGGAATTTTCTGAAAATAACAATTACGCACACTATACATTTATACTGCTAAAAGCTAAAAGGAGTTTTAAAATATAGATTTGTGTCATAAATGAGAGAAATAAATATTCTAAATTTATACAATAAGAAATATTTTAAAATTGTCCTTGAACATGAGTACTCAAGCGCATATAGTGTCACAAAGGTTAAGTCTGTTTTAGGTCTGACAGGTTCAAATTTTATAACAATATTATTAGGAAAGATAAGTTCATAGTTGTATTTATCGGGAAGTTTGTTTTTTTCTTGTTTGTTTCAACTACTGATTAATGTTGAAAAGCACAGATTTGTAATTAGAAAATTAAAAATTTAGACAAAACAAATGATGTATTTATCTAAATTATAAGCTTGAAATAAATTCATAATATCTGGATGTAGCAAATCTGTTGTTTCTCCAAAAGATGTTATACCAATCCTAGTTCATTGGAACTTTCAACATTAATTATTTTTTTTAAAAATTTACAGTGAAAATTATATTTTTAATAAATAAGTTCTTTACTTTCTGAACACATGCAAGTTTTTGAACAGAGTTGAAAAAGCATTACAAAATGTTATATTATGTATAGTTTCATATTATTAATTGATAGTCAATTAAAAAATTTATAATACTCAACATTTAGTAAAATTGTAAACATTTATATACTCACTCCACCACCCAAACAAATGCAAAGTATTATTTCCGAAATGAAAAAAAAAGGAAAAGAAAAGATGTTAGAGAAACGACATGGTTGCCAGCTAAAGAAAATTAAAATTTCTTAAGGTTTTACCTCATTCCCTGGTTTCCAGCTTTCTGTGTAAACCTGTTTTCCTTTAGTTCTACCTGCCACAGAAATAACCAGCAATTACAATTAGAACTAAGCATTTACAAGGTAGACACTGAACTAAAATAAATTCATACGTTTTCGACAAAGAGGACATTAATACAACTTGGACACCTTTGAAAAATGAGAGAGAGAGAAAATATGTACCAGGCTTTAATGCTTTCTTTTTTTTAATAAATGAGCCTAGAGAGAACACGTGTTTACGGTCATTTAAAGACTACCTTACCTTTTTTTCAACTTGCCCCAATCAGAGGACCCACCAATCTTAAGCTTTGTAATTCAAAATTCTGACAAATATACTTTTAGAAAAATTTTCGAAAAGAAAAATAAAAAAAACTTTTTTAGCTACAAAATTTAAAAACAAAGCACCACTATAATCTGATTTTTTTCCTTTGTATAATTCAAATCTGACTGAGCCAGAATGTTACAACTGTCAACAAAACAATTGCAGAGACAGGCAGGCAGCCTGGAGCTCATAGTTATTGACACAAGGGTCATTCCATGTCAAATAGACCAGTGGTCAACACCTGACCACCTCAGAAAAATTTGTAAAAAATATGTTGTAGTAGAAACTTTTAGAATTCTAAATGTGAAATTTGAGCATCCTAAGTAAAAAAATTGACCAAGATATGGTCATTTTTCTGCATGGTCCCCTTTCAGGCTTAAAAACATCATTAATTTTCTTCCATTTATGCCTACATTTTTTTACTAGTTCCTGTTGGGCTACAGATACCTAACTTTGCAATCTGAAAGAACATTTTACGTAGATTACGACTATGCATTTGGTTTTTCTGTATCTCTTAACCCTTTCCTGTCGGCTCTCTGCAAAAGCGAGAAAAAATTTGGGCTGCTTTGTTTTTTTGGCATTTTTGGTGGCTTCTTAGAGTAACTGCTGTACCATCCAGAACCATGCAAATTGAGTTTTCAGTATATGATTAGTCATATAAAGACTAGAAAATAACATTGTGATGATATGAGTGATATCCCCCGAGATACTGTATCTCAGTCTGAACTTTCTTTCCAATGGAAAAGTGGCCATTTCAGTGGCCAATTTGGCTGTGTCAGACAATGTCAGCAAGATTAATTTTTATTGCAAATGAAAGCTCCGACGTCCAGTTCTAACATATCCAAAATTCAACTCTGGCACTCAACTACTTCTATTTTTATTTTTACCATCTTTTTTCGTGCATCTTGGCAATATCGTGCATTATTGCATCTTTGTAAGCTGCAAATAAATCTGTACTGTTGCACCACGATGGTCAATATCATCAGTCTAAAACAACTTTTTATGTAAATTATGAATATATCAAGCACAAAGCAATTCCATCTACAGTTTCTTCATGAATTGGCTTCGAAGATCATAGAAAAAGCAGCTTTATCATCAGTTAGCTGGTCAGATCAACCGGCCACATATGACCCAATAAGCAAGTAGGATGCTCATGAACCAACATGCGACATATTACGTAAGGTGAATAATCAGATCAACGAAGAAGAAACTTTATTTTGATTGGGTACTCGGGATCAAGAAAAGTCTAGCCACTTTTTCTTGCTCGTGTGTACTCAGGCTGTATTGACACTCCAAACTTCTGCAGATATTTAGTTTCACTGTACAGAGAATGTTTTCAAATAGCACCCAGACAATGGCATCTTTCTGAGGCCAAGATAAATACCCATTACGATTTCTCATAAATTTGACCTGAACATCACGATTTTCATCAGATCTTTGCAAAATGCTACCAACGTACCATTAGTTATTGTAACGACAAGCAATATATTTTCCAGGAATAAACTGATCATCTGTTACTGCTTCCTTACCTAAGCTGACACTTGTCAGTTTTTGTTTGTCAAAACGGTCAGCTGAAATACAGAACATTTTCAGTTTTCCCTTGCAAGGAATATAACAATGATGCGATCTGGTACCAGGAATAGTTTTTACACTTTTGTAACGAGTTTCCAGATCAAAGTTGCTAGTGTTTTGTTGAATATCTTCCGATGTGACGTATAAGAAATTTATTTCATCAACGTTAATACACACCCATTGGAAGAGATCTTGTGGCATCAAAATTTGATCACTAGTGGTAGCTTGCAGGCTGGCCCTAGCGGCCAGGCATTTGACACTGCCACCAATGCCATTACATGGGCTTTTGCCGTGGCTGGTCCCAAAAAAATGCCACTCAGCCTCTAGCCCATAGTCAACAAAATGGAAAAATAGCTTGGATAAATTTTTGTAATTTTTGTACTGGCTGGTGACACCGTCAGAAAAATACACAATTTTTTCCAAATGCGGATAATCTTCATTTAACTTCTTAGGTATATGCAACTGGAATGCATGAACGGCATTCGTGTCATGCTGTAGTTCGCACTTTACATCAGCATCACCCTCTCTAACATAAACAGCGAACAGGTGCAAGGTTGCCTGAGCATTATTCCAGTGGTGACATTGCACTGCATCCTGGATTATAAAGCTGTAATTCTCGGCAAAGTCAAGCAAAAGTATTGCGGATTTTTCATCAATTTCATCTTTGAGAGATCTTAATGTACTGGCTTGCGATTTAGCAATGTAATAGTGACAACGTAATTTGTCGACAAGTTGGGTGAGCAACTCAGTAAACTCCTGCACAGGCTTCTCCACTGTAACTAGCTGGGTGCTACCAGTGTGAACTCATTGCATGTAGTTAATGTTGTCGTCATCGTCCATATCATTCTCATTAAAAATTTGGCAGAGAAATGCCTTTACCACTTCTTCGCCTGGGCATTTCTCGCAGGCTCTGAGCATGCAGTCTCTGTTATCGAAATCGCAAACCACCTTTTCAATCAAATCCTTATAATCAAGTTTGACCGGCAAGGCGGCCGTCATTAGCTTGACATTTTGGTGCTGCTCACAAATGCATACTGAGTGAGTCCCTGAACTGGAAACTGTTACGCACCATTTCGGACGAAGTTGGCAAAATTTTGAAAACCCTATTTGGTCATCAGGATTTTTAACTTTGTACTCAGCATATAACTCTCTTAAATTGATGAGAAGCAATCGCTTCTGAATTAGCTTTTTTTGTCCATCTATTTTCATGGACACAAAATCCTTTTTGCCTGGACAAAGTCTTGAATAATCATCAATCTTGTAGCAGCTCTTCACTCACTTTACTATTTCTTCATTTAATGTCGTGCCTTTCTTATCTTGTGGAGAACATAGTATGCCTTTAGCCCTTTTCAGTTTCCTTGCAGCATTCACCATCCTTTTAGATACCTTGAATTCATTAGCTGTTTTCTTAAGCGACCATGATTCTGGTGACAAAGTCAGGATTTTTATTTTTTCTTGTCTTGTGCTTATTTCGCATTTTTCTTTCAAAAGTTTGATCAATTGTTCTAGATCTTTACATTTAGAGCACTGTTCACTGGTAGGCTCTTCAGACAAATTTTCATCTTCCACATCTATAATTTTGGCTATTTTAGCAGCAGCAGCTTCTTTAATTTGTTTAATTTTATGTTTGCCATAGCTAACTTTAGACGAAACACAATGTAGCTTGAAAGGTGCAACGGCGCTGAAACCGGTGTTAAGTTCATTGTAAAATACCGATACATCGACTTCAAGTGCTTTGTGACCTTCCTCAGCAGAATCTTCTGATGATACTTCAGGAGTCAAAGATTTCATTTTCTCTATATAGTGTTTGCATAGTTTCTGTTTGGGCTTAACGATGTCATTTGTAGATTCAGCCAGTTCAGAATCAATTGACCTTAGATCCTCTGAAAAGTATATTCTTTAAATCATTAATCCTGGTCTAAGGAACAAAGAAAGACCTTTCAAAAAGCACTGCTAAGATCATTCAGTAAATGTGCAAAGACATGAAAACGAATGAAAATTATGCTACTCACTTTTTACTCTGGATTTATGACGTTTAAATGGATCCTCACACTTCTTGTGCCAAGACTCGTATTTGGAAATGTACCATTTCTCATGATGGTGACACACCGTTGTCGATTCCTGATCCAGTTGCTTTCCTGTACACAACTGAAGTAGGCTTCTATCTCTCTCAGTTAATTCAGCAAACTGTATCAGTCCACGTATCCGTATGAATTGTCTACTACGATAAGTTTCTCTGAGTTGCACTCCTATCATACACTGCTCCATCTTCCTGGACTATCAAATCAAGTTGTACAAAATCAGTAAATGGTCAGAAAAAAATAAAAGGAAGTAGACCAAAAGTTGATGCACCTGTACCCTGCGCCAGACTAACACTATGCCTGTACACCCTAACCCTTCGATGATCATCGGGTGACATCATCATTTGATGATTGATGAGCGATATCAACAAGTATGTGCCACATCAGATTCACGGACTGGCATGATGATGAGGCAGCCTGTTGTGGTGACAGTAACAGATTATATTTGTAATGAAAACATTAAGGTGTTGAGTCCCTTGCTGACTGATTATTAATCAAGTGTATGCGCGGACAGTGCTAGATATATACCAGAGACTCCATTGTTTAAGCATCATGAAACGTTTGTGTTCTTTGTCATTTTTCCCTGCGCTTTATCTCTCTTATTTCTCTTTTGCATGCGAAGTCACATTTGTCTCGGCTAGTGTCGGTCAGCAGACAAGCTGACACTACACAGCCAACATGACTGAGCACACAATCAGGATGAAACTATAATTCTTTCAGCCATATGATTGATATATTCGTAATTTACATAAAAAGTTGTTTTAGACTGATGATATTGACCATCGTGGTGCAACAGTACAGATTTATTTGCAGCTTACAAAGATGCAATAATGCACGATATTGCCAAGATGCACGAAAAAAGATGGTAAAAATAAAAATAGAAGTAGTTGAGTGCCAGAGTTGAATTTTGGATATGTTAGAACTGGACGTCGGAGCTTTCATTTGCAATAAAAATTAATCTTGCTGACATTGTCTGACACAGCCAAATTGGCCACTGAAATGGCCACTTTTCCATTGGAAAGAAAGTTCAGACTGAGATACAGTATCTCGGGGGATATCACTCATATCATCACAATGTTATTTTCTAGTCTTTATATGACTAATCATATACTGAAAACTCAATTTGCATGGTTCTGGATGGTACAGCAGTTACTCTAAGAAGCCACCAAAAATGCCAAAAAAACAAAGCAGCCCAAATTTTTTCTCGCTTTTGCAGAGAGCCGACAGGAAAGGGTTAAGAGATACAGAAAAACCAAATGCATAGTCGTAATCTACGTAAAATGTTCTTTCAGATTGCAAAGTTAGGTATCTGTATCCCAACAGGAACTAGTAAAAAAATGTAGGCATAAATGGAAGAAAATTAATGATGTTTTTAAGCATGAAAGGGGACCATGCAGAAAAATGACCATATCTTGGTCAATTTTTTTACTTAGGATGCTCAAATTTCACATTTAGAATTCTAAAAGCTTCTACTACAACATATATTTTTTGAAATTTTTCTGAGGTGGTCAGGTTTCTTCAAGTCTGGAATTTGGTCCACTTGATGTGGAATGACCCATAAGTGAAAAAAATAACAGATCTATTCTTAATCTGCACATGGTCCTTTACATGAGTTTTGATAAATTTTAACCATCAGGCTAAGTTAAGACTTGTATAAATTCCTATTTCTGAAAATTAAGTGTATTAAACTTTAATCTTGCTTGAACCATCTATTTAGAATTCCTGGAACCAAACCAGCTACAAATCAAAATGCATTCTCAAAAGAGCACAGGTTAGCACAGCACATTATTTATTCATGATGATGTGGTGGAAACTGCAGTTTGGTCTGCAATGGATCCTGGTCTAGTTTAGGTTTCTCTACCAGTGCATTTCATGTGGCCTTCTTCAAATAATCTGTTGTCCTCCAACTAATAGTTTTAGTAGGCCCTTCATTAGATGTATCAAGTCAGTTTGTGTAGAACATTGCATCTTGTGTCATGTAATTCCTTTCTGCCCAATTTTGTGTTCTAGGTTGCAATGCTTACTTAGGAACTTAGTGGATGCAACAACAACAAAGAATCAAGAACAAGACAATTTTAGTTTATACACGGCCCTGTGAAAGGTTGGAGCATATCTATCAAGATATAATAAAAATCACATAAAAGAAAGAATATAAGCTGTGATAAACTGATAACTTTCGAGCAACAGGAAAAAACAGTAGTTCTTTACCTGTAGGCTTCTGGCGTTCCCTGTCATTAAGGTAGATGTTATAATCAGTAGTGCAATATTTAACAAATCTACCTTCTTGAAACTGTCGTCTGTCAGAACTGATCCTGCTGCCCTCTCTACCTGGGTTGTGCTGAAAACCATGACAGTGAGCAAAGGCTTAAAAGATGCTATATTAAGCACCTCAAGACAATCCACCTGCAAAGCAGTCCCAGGTAGATAAAATATAAAGGTCTTTTCAGTGTTTCTCTACTGCTATAAATTATAAAAAATAAAAGTTTAGAAAAACTGAGACAACTTGTGTAGAGATCATGCCAGTCAGAAAACTGACAGTGTAAGTAAAAATGCCTCTCAAGATTAAAGTGTTTGAAAACATATGGTCTTCAAAGAGCTGCTGCAAAGAGATCAAGTGCTGCCAAAGAGAGTTTGGATAAAAATCTCATTAACCCGTCAAAAGACAACTAAAGCCAGTGTGTTGTAGATTAACGAATCTAAGATAGCATTTATTCAGTCCAAAGTAGAACTAAGAGAGGGAGGGAGGTTTGGCACCAGCCAATAAAGTATGGTGAGCGCACGTGCGCGCGTGTGCATGCACGTGTTAAGAAAATTGACAATTTTAAAAAAATAAGCAGGCAAAACAAATAAATCAGTGCAGCAAACCATTCTGGCAGACAGATAGTAATTCTAAATATTACATTGTTACAAAGGTTTTGTCAGTTTTTTATTATGTTAATTTGTGTTCGTTTTCTGCATGCTTATGAAGGTGTATGTAGATACGTTATATACCGTTTTGTAGCATGTGCTTTGGCATACATTATGCTAAACCCACCTCTTTAAAAATCATAAAATGGATATTTGTTTCATGGTTCTCAGTGAAGCGGAGATAGAAAAGTTTTTCGTGCTATTTTGCTTCACGAGTTCAAACTAGGCCACAAAGCGAGTGAGGCAACTCGTAACATCAACCAAGCATAGGTGGCAATGACACAGCAAATGAGCGCACAGTACAACAGTGGTTTGCAAAGTTTTGATCAGAAGATGTGAGCCTTGAAGATGAGGAATGTAGCGGACGTCCTTCCAGCTATGATAACAACCGTGTGAAAGCCTCAGTTGAAGCTGATTCAAGAAAAATAGTGCAAGAAATTGACGGAGAGCTTGGCGTAAGCACTGCAACTGTTTCCCTGTATCTTGACGTAATAGGCAAGTGAAAAGGCTTGACAAGTGGGTGCCTCATGAGTTGAATGAACAACAAGATTGGAGATCTGCTCTTTGCTTGTCATAAGAAGCAAAAAAACTCATTTCTTGACCGAATCATTACATGATGAAAATGGATCTTTTATGACAATCGCAAACAATCAGCACAGTGGCTCAACAGAACGAGGCACTTAACCACATTTCAAAACCCAGCCTCCACCCAAAGGAGGTCATGGTCACTGTCTGCTGGACTGCAACTGGTGTATCCACTATAATATCTTGCAACCTGGTGAAACCATCACAGCTGAAAGGTTCTGTCATGAATTAAACATTGTTCATCAGAAACTCCCCCAATGACAGCCACCATTAGTAAATCAAAAAGGCCCAATCCTACTCCACAACAATGCTTGTCCTCATGTTGCAAAAGTGACTTTTCAGAAACTGATCACATTGGGGTATGAAGTTCTCCCTCACCCAGACATTTCTCCCACAGACTACCACCTTTTCAAACACCTCAACAGTTTCTTCCGTATGAAATCCTTCTCCAACCAAGCAGCAACTGAAACTGCCTTCCAACAATTTATCAACTCCAGAGATCCAGATTTTTGACAAAGTGGTATAAATGTACTTGTAACTCGTTGGCAGAAGTGTATTGATTGTAATGGAACTTACTTTGATTAATAAACTTCACATTCAGTTACAAAATGAAGTCTCGTTGTTGCGGAAAAAAACGACAAAACATTTGTAACAACCTAATACAATTCTATCCTATGTATGAACCACTTGGCCAAGAAGGCAGATCTGAGATGGACCTCAACCCTGCAGCCAGCTGACCTTAATCTCAATGACATAAAGAAAACAGACTTAAAGATTAACTTTTTTCTGACATTCTCAGCAAACCACTATTACAAAAAATTTAGAAACAATGCCTTCTTCAAAGGTTGACCAAAAGATAAAAAACACATACGTAGATAACTTTAAAAGTAATTTGTCATTATTAATTAGATAAATGCAATTAGTCATAAAATATTACAATTTACATCATCCATAATTTTCAAAACAGTGTACCAAACAGTCGGCATGCCATGCTGTGTATCAGTGACCTTGACCTTCAGTCTAATAATAGCCACATCACGCTAGAGTGAACGTATGTTTAGTGCACTTGGCAATTTGTCACAAGTTGAACAATGAAGGATCTTGAAGAGCAACGTGTTTGTGTGAAATTCTGTTTCAAATTGGGAAAAACTTTTACAGAGACTTTTCTAATGTTGCAACAGGTCTATGGGGAGGATTGTTTGAGACGTATGCAATGTTACTAGTGGTCCCAGTGTTTCAAATCGGGAAGAACATCCACCGAAGACAATCCCAAATCTGGACAACCTTCTACGACAACAGACGACGATCACATTGAGAAAGTGCGTGTTGTGATCCATGGAAATCGTCGCCTGACTGTCCATGAAGTTTCTGAAGAAGTAGGCATCTGTAAAAGTTCATGCCACGTGATTTTAAAAGAAAAATTGAACATGCATTGTGTAGCTTCAAAATTTGTGCCGCGTCTGCTGACAGATGAACAAAAAGAGAACCAAGTCACAGACAATCAGGAGCTCTTGATTGCTCGAATGCTGATGAAAGCTTTCTGAAAAGCAAATCTGAAGAGTAGGGCGGCTGGGGGATGAGTTGTCTCGTGCTTTGCCAAAAAGTCACAGATAAGGAGTGACGCATGAGTAGGTGCGTTGCCATAGTGCAGCATCCAGGTTTTGTTTTTCCATGCCCCAGGCTTCCTCCTTCGCACTGCCTCTCTCAACCGCCTCAGGACATCCAAGTAAAACTCCTTATTGATTGTCTGACCACGTGGAACAAACTCATGATGAACAATGCCCTTCCAATCAAAAAAGACGATCAACATCACGTTCACATTTGAGCAACTCTGACGTGCTTTTTTTTGGTCATGGCGACGATGATCCAACCCACTGTGACAACTGCCCTTTTGTTTTGACATTGTAGCCGTACACCCATGTTTTGTCACCTGTTATGACACTTTTCAGAAAGCTTTCATCAGCATTTGAACAATCAAAGAGCTCCTGACTGACCGTGATTCAGTTCTCTTTTTGTTCATCTGTTAGCAGAAGCAGCACAAATTTTGCAGCTACACGATGCATGTTCAATTTTTCTTTTAAAATCACGTGGCATGAACTTTTACAGATGCCTACTTCTTCAGAACAGTCAGGCGACGATTTCCATGGATCACAACACGCACTTTCTCAATGTGATCGTTGTCCGTTGTTGTAGAAGGTCGTCCAGATTTGGGATTGTCTTCGGTGGATGTTCTTCCCGATTTGAAACACTGGGACCACTAGTAACATTGCATACGTCTCAAACAATCCTCCCCATAGACCTGTTGCAACATTAGAAAAGTCTCTGTAAAAGTTTTCCCCAATTTGAAACAGAATTTCACACAAACACGTTGCTCTTAAAGATCCTTCATTGTTCAACTTGCAACAAATCACAAAGTGCACTAAACATACATTCACTCTAGCGCGTGTAGATTGATGACTAACTGACGTGGCGTGATGCTATTATTAGACTGAAGGTCAAGGTCACCGATACACAGCACTGCAGTTGCAAGCACGCTGCACCGGCTGGTTGGCGTGCTGATTTAAAAGTTTGGTTTCTTTTTGGACAGACCTCGTACATATGTATGTATACAAAATATAAATGAAAAGCAAAAATTATATAGTTTTTTCTAGATTTCTTTTTCCAGTTGAGAATGGTACCATCTTCAGATATACAATTCAACCAGTTCAGTATTTCACATATTTAGAAAAGACATATGCTCTAAATGTGTTTGTTGATAAGGAGCAAGTTAAATTATCAGTAATACCTTTAAAAAAAAAAAATCAGATCAGAGAGACCAGTTCCATTGCAAAAGACATAAGAAAATTGGCCAAAGTAGAATGAACAGAAAAACAGATTTTCTGTTGCTCAACTGGCATGGAAAACAAAACATCGTTGTGCAAGAGTATGCACACACTATTTGACTTTATGTTAAATAACAGGACAATTTGATACTTGCAGTTGCTACAATAGTTGGAGATAAAACAAATAAAAGTTGAAAATTGTGTGGAAATAGTAGTTTAATCAGTTTTGGCAAATTGTCTTATTTAATTGTTCACCATTCTGAATCTAACTCACTGCAGCAGACATATGTCAAGCTGCCTTGCTCCATTATAAAGCAGTTTAAACCAGTTTAAAGTGTCAGCAGCAATGAAAAAAGCCACAGGTATGATAAATGAAATACATTCAAGAGGAATCTATCTTACCCCAGTGTCATCCCTACGTGATCTCTTGATCATATCTGATCTGGTCCTTGCTGCAAAGTTTCTCTTCTGACCTCTTCTTAACCTCAGTGGTAACACAGAATCAGAATGTGAGCCCCTGCTGCCTGTTACTGCTCTGGTGAGAAGCGTGTTTACTAAAGCCAACTGGGTTTCACGAAGAGCTTGTTGATGAAGATTGGTCATGGTGTAAGATCCATCATCTGGATTCATTAACCCCATAGTTCTCTGTCCGTGATTCATTAGGTTCATGGCATTTTGTACCTGATTCATTAGGTTCATGGCACTTTGCCTCTGATTCATTAGGTTCATGGCATTTTGTCCTCGCTCCATTCGATTCGTGGCATTTGGTCCTCGGTCCATTAGATTTGTGGCATTTGGTCCTCGGTCCATTAGATTCATAGCATTTGGTCCTCGGTCCATTAGATTCATGGCATTTTGTCCTCGATCCATTAGATTCATGGCATTTTGACCTCGATCCATTAGATTCAATGTGTTCTGTCCTTGATCCATTAGATTCATGGTGCTTTGAACCTGATTCATTACACCCATAGCATTCTGAGCATGATTCAACGGCACCATAACATACTGCTGTTGGTTCAATTTCATGGTATCCTGTCCATGATCTGTTAATCCCATAATGTTCTGAGCTTGATTCATCTGTCTTCTAGTATTCACAGGATCTTCTTCATTTTGATTCTGACTCATCTGTCCCGCACTGTTACACTGATTTAATTCCATATCACTTTCATAAAGTCCAGTGCTGCTTTGGTTCAAATCAATATTATGATGAGCCTTCATACTTCTTTCCACATCACTGGCATTTTGATTTAAGTCATTCATATTCATACTTCTAGAATTGTTCTGATACATATCTTCATAATCATGATCAGACCAGAAGTTCAGTGATCTAGATCTACATTCTAAAATTTCATCATCCATCATTCTGCTACTCCTGTCACCATAATGCATCCAATTTCTACGATCCATTCCAAATAATCTGTAAAAAAAAAAAAGAGTTAAATTATCTGAAAATAAATGTTACTTTATTAATAATAAAAGATCTCATATCTTATACCTTTTTCTTTTTTGACTTCCACTTAGAGGTTAATGGTAATAGAGAGAGAGAGATAAAACTAAGAGCACATGATCAGTAAATACTATAGACAATAAAAAACCAGTGTCTAGTTGTAAGGATAGACTTATTGAGTGTCATATTGCTACCAGCAGTATGCATGATAGACTTCAATCAGACTATCCACAATACACTTCATGACCATGGCTTTAACAGCTGCTGTTGCAAATCCAACAAAATCCCCTGCAGTTTACTCTGATCCACTGAGCTCAGATTTTGTCAAACTGTTAGCACACTCACCATGTCAATAGTACAGCACATGAGAAGACTAATAATGTCAGCAACATCAGGTGAAAATCAAGTGTTGGTCTACCAATGCTTCCCAGTACAATGATCAGTAAAAACATGACTGCAACAGAATGTCTGCAGATGCACCAGTACTTCTGGCTAAATGACAGAAACTTACTTGATAGTAGTAGCAAGTAGCAGAATGTATTAAATTTCAAAATACTTTATAGTATCTAGAAGCAGCAGATAGGTTATAACATATACAAAGCTCCTGTAAGCCTAAAATAGCTATTGAGGGAATTCTTAAACATATTTATAGAAGTCAACCCTATAACATATTTGAGCAAAGCCTATTCCATGCAATTACCCTACTTCAAATTAAAAACTTTAAATATTTAACTTACTATTAATGACAAGCTATCCCACCTTTATACAAAAATTAGCCATCACAGTAACTTAAATTATACAATCAAACCTATTTAACATTTCAAAGACTTCAAATAGAGCTGCCTTCAATCTCCATTCAATAATCTTGGTGACACAAACATTTATAATCTTTTTATGTATGGTAAATTTTAACAGATGATCTTCGAACTTGTTCTAAGCTATCAATTTAAACAGTAGTACCAAAATTTCTTTGCACTCTTTTTGCTTGATAATTGAATTTATCCATTTTACTTTCATTTAAATCTAATAGCAACTACCACCTAAACTTTCCCCACAAGTCTTCCATATATTACACTATTTCCTAACCATACAATTTACATTTACTGCATGCATTTGCTATTTGGATGTCCATTCTGGAAGAATGTTGATAAATTCTTAAAATTTTTCACACTTTCTCTCATTATTCATCCTACTACAGGCCTTGGTGTCATCAGCTAATGTTTTAAGTTACTGCTATCAAAAACAAAACAAGCTCTAAGAGCAAACTCTGTGGTACACCAACAGAAAAAGTTAAATAATCTGATGTGATACTATTTAAACCACACAGCCTATTCTTCTAACCTTCTAACAGCTTGCCATATATGTATGCCTAAGCTTCTCTCAACTTTTCAAGCAATCTTTTATGTAGTGGCCTTGTCTTTTTAAAAACTTTGTACAGATTATCTCTAATTATTGATTCCAAACATTTTTCCCCAGATTGATAATGTTCACATCATTTCATTTCTCTTATTAAGACTAATAAGATAAGTATCTTTTCAATGAGTTGGAAGCTTGCCCATTTGCAATTTGATGAATATTTTGGTAAAAAGGTAGCCAATACTCTTGGGTGCTAATTATAAAAGCTTTGTGCATTTTATAAGAATCTGATGCTTTATCCACATTTAAGGTTCACAATTTTGACAATTATTTCTTCCAAGTAATAACAATACTGCCCAGCTTACTCCAGTTATGTAGGTGTTCAATTTCTGTAATTATGCCCTTTTATACTATAAATACATTTAAAAAGTATTTGCTAAATATTTCTTCCATGTCTTCATCAGTCAGTAAGTCTGCTCCCACCCTCAGATCTTTCAGTGGACCATTCTTAAGTTTTTAGACTGTTTTTTTTTTTTTAAATATCCCTAACATTTTTGCTCAAATTATTTAATTTTTTCAATGCCATACCCCTCTCTGGATAATGCTAAGAAGTTACTATCTAGTTTTAAACCTTTTTGTTTGTTTGTTTTTCAAGAGGGTACAACTTTACAATAGAGAGTTCCCAAATTTCATTTATGGTATCTGCAAGTGCTAGACTAACAGTAAATATTGGCAGATCATTCTAATTAATTACAAAATTCAAGTAAAAATAACAAAATGCATACCAACAGCATTTTCACCAAAAATGAACAAGGATTTCTGTTCGAGAAGTCTAGAGCATAAATCAGGTCTAAAAGCTGCTGCTGGTGATCCGATCGAAGTGGTTACAAAACTATCCTCTCCACATCTTAGTGAAAGGGGCTTTCTAGCTTGTTTTTAACTTAAGCGCAACTACGGAATTTATAGTCACTGTCATTATTCCACTGATCCCTCCATCAAATGTAAAACTGAAAGCAGCAGACATCTCTCTATCTCTCACAATCCTAGCTAACGATAAATCAATTCAAGTTTACAACAATGTAGAATTCGAAAATACCTGGACCATTTACCGTGTAATTTGTTACAATTTCCAAAGCCCCAGTACACACACACACGCGTATACATATATATATATATATATAATTTGAAAATCAAACCGCTTTCTAAACCACTGCGTCAAACGAAAGCAACTCCGAAAAGAGAAAAAAAAAATCGCATTAAATTTAACGTTAACGGAGAACACATGAACTTATAGGCTAAACTTTAAAAAGACCTTTTAGTCATGATTTTATTATTCGTAAGTGCTTGTAGCCTATTATTGTTCACGTGTTACGAATGAAGTAAAACAAATCCAGCGGCATGCACACTTACTTTCCAAACAGTCCAGCAATAAGATAAAATGGTAGCTATATCAGCTCCACCTAGCGGAAAGTTCTTTAAAAAGCGGTGTAGTTGATAATAAGTCGATTATAAGATCGGTGTACACGTTGCAATTTATTGTTGTTAAATAAGTTAAACGTGAACGCGTTGCATATTTTGATTTTTTTGTCTGAAAACAATAACCCTGCCCTGCTAGTAAATTATGACATCTTTCAGACTTTTTTTTCGTCTATGACAATTTTATAAATGGGATTAAATTGATTTTCGTAATTTTACCTTTCTTATTAATAATAGTATCCCCCCAAACAGAAAATGTTTGCTTTAGGTTTGTAAGAACAGATACGCAGAGCACTGTGTATATATATATAAACAGTGAATAAAGGAATTTTCCTTCTAAATACCCGTGTTCGTACGAATACAAAACTCGACGAAAGTCCCTAGTTTATTTATACTATTTAAGTTCTCTCTCCTTCATTCAGTTCACGTTAAAGGACTACGGTAACATAAAATATACATTTTTGGATTTTAAAATTACATGCTTATAAATATCATTTATTTTATTCTTTTGTCTGTTTGAAAATTATTAAAATATGCATTTTGCAGAAGCAAACTAAGGTTTTAGCATCACATTAATGAAAAAGCATCAATAACATCTACTGCAAATTATGGTTGAAGAATGCAAAAACAAGTTGAAAACAAACAAGTTTTTAATGATTCATTGAAATTAAATTTAAAATATACTGTATGCCACAAAATAAAAAAGCAACAAAATTCATTGTAATTACATTTCAAAACAGTAGACTATCTATAGCATATTATGAAATAATACAGCTATTAAATGATTGACCTTCATCAGGTTTTGAGTTAAAATGTAATTATTAAAAAAGCTTTTTTACTATCTTTATTCTACTAATAAAAGTAGAGTCACATTATTAAGTTATATAAAGTAACGAATTTGTTATTGGCAGTTCATCATGCAATAAAATATGGAGCTTCTATGCAGTATTGATAGAGGAAATGTAATGTAAAGCCAGTTTTGTTAAACAATTGCCATTATAAAATCATAACTAAAAGATTTTATTTTGAAATGCAGAAGTAAAATTTAAACCAACCAAAAACAAAATCATTTAATTTTTATAAAACAGACTTTTCATAATAAAGGTAATAAATGATAAACAATAAAATGAATCCAGATACCTACTGTGTAATTTACACAAATCTGATATCGCTAAACTATGCTTAGATTTCCGCCTGTTCCTGGCATTTATCATCTTTCTGATTAACAACTTTCATCATTACTGAGTTTGTTAAAATAATTAGATCCTTCCAAAGTCTTCACCATACTGACAGCATTACTGCTTTTGATCAAAGTCTGTATTAATAAATCACACATCTTGAACCAAAGTCAACTCTAAAAAAAAAACAATGCTTACAAGTGATACATATTACATTGCAATTTCAAAGTTAGGGTGTAACAGGGTTAGTCATTTGTAGGTTTCATATGAGCCTTAAACTTTTTGCCAACCCAAAATTCGAATCATGTGACAATTCTATTGATTCAGATGCTGGATATAGCTGTTCTCTCTCTGGGTGGGATATACCAATAAAAATCACACCATTGTCAGGTGATTCCAAATTTGTACCAAAATGCTCATTTGGGTATAATGTGCCATAGATGTTCATACAACAAAGTGACTAAAGAGTATAGCACTTCAATGACAATTTACCAACAAGCAGCAATATCTAACCCTAGCTAGGTTACAGACTGGCAGTAAACAATGCAGCTACTGAACTTAGTGTAATATCAACTTACTTTGACACAGATAGATCCCCCAACAGGGTCATCACAGTTAACTTAGATCTCTGGCCAGAATGTGTATGAAATCAACTACTCTGCTAATCTACACATAGGCATCCACATCTCTACCACTATTACATCTTAAGAAAAGACTCAATTACAATAGCCAGTTTTTTTTGAGTAAATTCAATTTTAACCTTGCTGGTGGAGTTTTCACATTTTGCAGAAACCAAACCAGCTTTACGCTTATTAATGTTAGTGACCATTTTAGTTGGATGCTGTGATACTCAAGCACAAAATTAAACTGATTCTCTTTGATGGAAATATTATTATAGATCAGCACTATCTAAGAGATCATTGTTGTTACGCCATTTGTACTATCAGTAATCAATCCATTTTCATGAACATAAGGGTCCATCATACAATTGTTGTAAATCATCTTCAAGAGAAAAATATCCATCCTCCAAGGCTTGTTTATTCTTCCAACCTAGATCCTAAAGAACAGGTCTCTAAGGCATATTGGACAGCAAGGAAACTGCAAAAATGACATCCCAATATTGCTACATTGTTTTGATCACTATAATAAACAATCTTTTTAAAAAGCCACTTCCATGAACCTTTAAATGTAGCAGTAGATGGAAAAATCTTTAATAATCCTACATTTCTGGTTTTGAATATTTTTAAAACATTAAGTGTTTTAAAAATAATCTTTATATAAAAATTCCCAAATTGCGTAAAAGATGTATATTCAAATGATTAAAAAAAAAAAAACCTGAGATTTTAAAATTTCTAATTAACAATCATTAAAATCAGCATGCAAAGGTATTCTATATGCTTCAGCTATGTCATACTTACACAGAAAAAAGCTAGACCTTTACTTGAGAAAGTACACTTGTTGGACATCAACAAGAATCCTGCAAAACTACATCTTTTACTGAAAATTATTTTGTGGATATATGCATCATTTTATAGTGAATCTTCAGTTCATATATTTGAAAACAACAAACAAATTATAACACTAATTATATTTATTTATCCATGACAAATACAGGCATGAATTCAGGTAAACTGATTGTGAATACCTCTAAGTCAATACATCACTGTATTTAACAACTGGATGGAGGCCACATCATTTACAAAATAATAAAACATCATTGAAGAATGAAGTCAACACTTATTTCAAAAACATCATCACTGTCGTAACACACCCAGAACTATAAAAGAAGTGTACAGGACAGTGCGACAAACTTGCTGCAGTAAATATGCAAAAATAGGTAGCCTTCATAAAAATAGACAGCTTTTTGTTATCAGTATTCTTAATAATACAGAAATAGGGTTTTAAGAATGTTACATATTTCTCAATATTTCAACAAGAAATAATGCACAATAATTATATCACAATATATTACACAGACAAAAGTAGTCAAATCAAAAGACGTCAAGGGGAAAAAAATTTAAAAAAAACCTATCTTACTTTGCAGCAGCAGTTTTTGAAATGAAAAGTATTAATAACTGCATTTTTGTTGTTACTAGCCTAATTACAATGTTAAATCCAAATGTAAGAAATATTTATAGTTGTCATCATTGTTAGTACATAATCTGAGAGTATGGAAGCAAATCTGATAAATGCAGCTATTTTACCTTTAAGCTAATTTTGAAGCCTTATATAACTATAATAAAAGAATATTTTGCGGTGGCATATTTAAGATGTTTTTTTTTAGTAATATAATCATGTAATAAATTCCCTGCACAATAGATTTAAAGTGGATTCTATATTTTTTGTGGAGTTCTTAAGAATGTATCAGACTCAGGAATATTTATTCCAGCCATCAAAACAAATTTAAAAGTCTGCTTCAAAGATGCTAGAGAGAGTATTAGTTTGTAAATCATTAATAGAAATCTTTAAATCAAAATTTAAAAAAAAAAAAAAAAAGCAAGCAGCAAAACTATAGCTAGTTTGTTTTCACAAGATTTTATTGTAACATTTGATAGCGGACAACACTAATTTTAGAAGAACAGACAAAACAATATCATCGTCAAAATTCTATAAATGTAAACAATTCAACAGATTTATCTAAAACAGTGTAGCAACTAAAAATGATGTGATGAATGTTTATGTAAGATGTGGAATGACAGACTGTTTCCAAGTATCTGTTTATTACTTTAAAAATAAAAATTTTAAAACATTGTTATAAGAGAAAGTTCTCTCTATTGCCTAGCATACATGAAACCAGAATGGTATTCTGTTAACCTAGAAATAAATAAGTAGAAGTACATTCATCACATACTTATTATTACAATATCTATTTAGTGTAGATAATAATTTCCATTTGGACAGACTCACAATTTAAGCCAATTGTTTTCAGATGGTAAAAATAATTATGGTTAATACATTTTATTACTAAAACCTCATTAAATGTATATAGTTTTCTTTAAAATTATTTAATAGAAATTGTTTTTTTTTTAAAAATGCATTTTAAATTCTGCATGCTATATTTAGCAGGAATGAGAGAAAACACCTCAATATAAAAAGTTAGGTAGTTCAGTTTTTCTTGGCAAAGAATTCTAATTTTCAGACAATGATAAACCTGCATGAGTTCAACTTCAAAAATTAGTTTGATAAAGCTATATACTTTTTGCAACAAGCTGTTTTTAAAAAAACTTAACATCTTATTCCCACTGCAAATTCAAACTACTAGTATGCAATACCAAGTAATAAAAATGTATTGTTATTTTTTGTCAAACCTTAAGAGTGAATGTAAATGAGTGTCTTGTTTTAAACCAATTATCTGATTGTCATGGTGCTTGTTGTCTCTATTTCAACAGTGCACTACAGCAATAAGGTGTTAAGCTAGTTATAGGGAAAAACAAACAAAGGTAGCAATTGTAATACTAAGTAGATCCTACAGTACCTAATCAAATTGTATTTTGATATTCTTGCTTTTCATCTGCTACAACAAAATGGCAAACATTTTTTTAAAAATAAAATTCTGAATCTGATTTTGAGAAATTAATGTAGAAAGTTAGTGTATGTAACAACCATGGAAGAATTTAATTATTGAAAATTTATAAAGCAACTACCTTAATATACTGGAAGAACAGATGCTTGCTGCAGTAATACATAAAATTGATAAGGCAATTTTACAAACTGAATAATAACAATATTCAAAGACTTGTCTGTAAAGGCTACACTATATGGTAGTACAAGCAGTGTTATTTTAAGAAAAAAAAAAGAAAATGTTACTAGTGGTATTTTAAAATTTAGGCAAATCTAAAACCTTGTTTAACAAAAAAATATAAATTTACAGATATCTGTAAAATTTAGATATTAGACTTTTAGACTTTTTAAATTAAAAATAATAAAAAGCAACACACCGTCATGACACTAGAGTGTAAAATAAATGAACAGTAGATGTAAAAAAAAAAAAAATTTCATACACATACTATAATTTGCTAAGAATGTTTTCCAAGTTTCTTTTAACTGATGTATATTTTTGCTTGCAAAAAGCTATACATATAAACAAAATATATTGATGCATTTAATAGTATTAACCATTTATGAAAGTGTTTATTTTTGCAAGTTTAATATATTAAAAGTGATATGACTAACTTGTTTAAATACTTATGGACAAAACACTTATATTTACTTTAGTATTTGCCTGGTAATTTTCAAATAAACTGAACAAAAAGTGAGGGGCAACTAAGTTGCAAGTCCTAGATGCTATCTTCTCTAATGATGAATTTAAGAAAATATGAAAAACTATTTTGATTTATTTCCTTCCCCGTCGTCCTCTTCTTCCTCCTCCTCTCCCACGTACACGTCTAGTCCGTGCTACTGGTGTAGTCTCTTCATCAATTGATTCTTCACCACCTTCTTGATGAGTCTGTTCGCCTTCCTCCCCATCCTCCTCTTTTGGACTTGACTCTATCTCATCAGCCAGAAGTGTGTCTTCTTTAGAGCTTTCTTCATCCATGATTTCTTCACCTTGTTGTAAAATATCATTATCTGAAGTTGGAGAGCTTTCAGCTAGGATAGCATCTTCAGTAGTTGCATTTAATTCATCTTCAGTTTCCTGCATTACCCCATCATTTCCAGTTTTGCTGCCTTCTTCAGGTGCATTATCGTTAGTTTCATCAAGAGCACCAACAGGTTCCATTTTTATCTCAACTGTAGTTTTTCCTTCATCTTCCTCAATGTTCTTGTGCTGATCCACAGCAATTTCATCTGAACCAGCTAATTTATCATCCTCCAGTCCTGTTCTTACTTCCATTTCAGTTGCTTTCTTTTCTGCAGCTGCTTCTTTCTGCATTTCTATTTTTTCTGCAATAACTTTCTACAAAATAAAAAAAAAAACGTCTGACAGTAAATATATTAACAACATTTTTGGAATTATCTTAAATTGTTTGTTTATTCAGAAATTTCATGAATATTTATAATCTTTACTAAAGTAATAAAATAGTGAAACATGATTTTTGAAAAAAATGTGCAAATTTGTAAAGTAAAAAAAAAATATGATGATATATTAACAATTTCTCCATAAGCACTTCTAAAATGTTCAGAACAATCATCATATGAAAACTATAAAACAAATAATAACTGGATCAAGTTACATATTATTTATTAGTTCACATTATTTTAAATCATGCAACAACAAATATTGTCATAGAAACAGCATAGAAAAGATTAATCACATATAATTTCCATAATATTCTTCTTTATTGAATGTTTGTTTTTATTTCAAAACCAAAAAATCCACATTTAAGATTTATCAATAATACAGCATAGGATTTGTTAAAAATCCCTGAAAATACAAAGGCCAGAACAAGAATGGTTTCTCTAAATACTCTAACTGGTATTCTTCATTTAAAAAAATTTTCTGTTTTGGAAACTACAAACTCTTTGTATCATTATTACTAATTTCTCTATTTAAGTTATTAGGACGTTACAAAAGCTTTGTCGGTTTTTATATTGTGTTAATTTGGAGTTCATTTTCTGCATGCTTATGAAGGTGTATGTAGATAAGTTATATTGTTTTGTAGTATGTGCTTTGGCAAACATTATGCTAAACCCACCTCTTTAAAAATCATAGAATGGATATTTGTTTCATGGTTCTGAGTGAAGCATGGATAGAAAAGTTTTTCGTGCCATTTTGCTTCACAAGTTCAAACCAGGCCACAAAGCGAGTGAGGCAACTCGTAACATCAAGCAAGCATAGGAGGACACAGCAAATGAGCGCACAGTACAACGATGGTTTCAAAGTTTCATTCAGGACACGAGAGCCTCGAAGATAAGGAACATAGCAGATGACCTTCCAGCTGTGATAATGACCGTCTGAAAGCCTTAGTTGAAGCTGATCCAAGAAAAATAGTGTGAGAAATTGATGGAGAACTTGGCGTAAGCACTGCAACCGTTTCCCTGCATCTTGACGTAATAGGCAAGGTGAAAAGGCTTGACAAGGGTGCCTCACGAGTTGAATGAACAACAAGATTGGAGATCTGCTCTTTGCTTGTCATAAGCAAAAAAACTCATTTTTTGACCGAATCATTACATGATGAAAATGGATCCTTCATGACAATCGCAAACAATCAGCACAGTGGCTCAACAGAATGAGGCGCTTAACCACATTCCAAAACCCAGCCTCCACCCAAAGAAGGGTCATGATCACTGTCTGGTGGACTGCAACTGGTGTCATCCACTAAAATGTCTTGCAACGTGGCAAAACCATCACAGCTGAAAGGTACTGTTGTGAATTGAACGTTGTTCATCAGAAACTCTCCAGACGACAGCCCGCATTGTTGAAACAAAAAGGTCAATTCCTGCTCCATAACAATGCGCATCCTCATGTTGCAAAAGTGACTCTTCAGAAACTGAACACGTTGAGGTACAAAGTTCTCCCTCACCCAGCCTATTCGCCAGACCTTTCTCTCACAGACTATCACCTTTTCAAACACCTTGACAACTTCCTCCGTATGAAATCTTTCTCCAACCAAGCAGCAATTGAAACTGCCTTTCAAAAGTTTATTGACTCCAGAAATCCAGATTTTTTCAAAATGGTATAAATGCACTTGTAACTCGTTGGCAGAAGTGTATTGATTGTAACAGAACTTACTTTGGTTAATAAACTTCACATTCAGCAACGATATGAAATCTCATTTTTCCAGTAAAAAAACCAACAAAACGTTTGTAACAACCTAATAGTTAAGAACAGAACATACAAGTTTCCCACTGAACACACAAAATTTATCAAAGACATTTGTATAGCGACCCCTACCCTTTAGCTGATTTTTCAGGTTGTGTGTCCCAAAAACATAATTAGAATTACCAGTCTATTAACTGCAGAGAGACTTCAAATTTGTTAGCCACCAAAATTTTGCCAGAATATCTATCTGCTTCATTAGTCAACATTAGACAAACTTACCGTGAAAACATTTAACTGTGTAAAAAAAAAGCAACTTACCTCTAATTTCTCAAAATGTGTTTTTGTTTGGCAATGGTTAAACTTTGCAGCAGATTCACTGTTGTAAAACTTGTGACAGAGTTTGCAGAAAAATCCTGACACAGGAATAATGTAATTCTGACCTAAAATAAAAATTAATGCATGTGCAATCGAACCATTGTCAAATATTTTAAAAAGGAAACTCAAGAAATGAGACATATGATACCCTGTGGAATTATAGACTACTCAGAATTGCTATCAATCAAATGATTACCAATAAACCATGATTACATATCAGACTAGTACAATTTAACTTAGGTTCCTAAGCCCCTCTTTGGAAGCCTCACCAACAGAATGACCAAATTTCCTCCAGTGTGTCTAGGTTTGAGATGCTCATGAATATACAGCCCCCCCCCCCCCCCCCCCCCCCCGATTTTCATGTTAATGTCAAAGTGCTGCACAGCCAAATTGGTAATTTTTAAAATGCTGGTTGATACAGAATTGCATGGTTGTGCCAGAGACATAGACTGGAGCAAGTCAACATCTCTGGCAGATAAGCTTAGCATATTGAACATGCTTGAAGCTGCCTTTGCAAGATATCCTGTGCTATCATAAACCTTTTAGGAACTTGGTGACACCTTCACTGAGAAATGGAATGATTTGATTCAAAGACTCAAATATTTGTTTTTGAAGGGTGAATACTGACCTGCTGTGATGCCATTATTTAATATCTTTGACATTTGCCAACAATGTTTTCTTAAAGTATAGTTTATACATATTCAAACTTTGCTTTCCTTTTGGTACCTAACAACATTATACCGCTGACATTGTATCATTTGATCCTTTGCAATGTTTCAGTACATATTTGGTATCACAAATATTAACAGTATTTTGAACAAGTTCAACAAACTTTGATGGCATCATGTAATGTACTGTAACACAAGAAATTGTCTTTGTCTATTTGAGTAATGTGCAGCAGCAGCATTTGTTGTGGAGACCAGCTATAAAATCCAGCATATAGACAGCGTGATTAATTGTCTATAAGATGGTTGTTTTTTAAGCTATACTGCAAAGTGTCACAATGGCAAGGGTCTCAGATAGATATTTGTAGCTAAGCTGGGTGTGCACATATCTACAGGCTCATCAGTGATAAACTTAGGCCTAGCCAACCTACACCACAGCATCAGGACAGGCTAGGAACATGAGGTGTAGCAGTACATCAAATCACCTGTGCATCTGAAGTAGGGTATTACAGTGAAGCAATCCCGACTGAACAGACTTGGATCACCATTTTTTGCACAGGCATAAATTCAGAGATTTTAGACAAATGGAATTTTCTCAGATATTCACAATTTGATTAGTCATCATTGGCAGCTAGATTCGGGGTTACTGCTGTCCACAAGAATGTTTGCAGACTGTAGTATCAGCTAGTATGACAGATTCTGAAGTGCAATGGCAGTGTCAAGGTATGGGCTGTTGTGCAAACTATCTTTTGGAGTCAGCAAACGGTACTAAACCAGAATCTAATAACCCAGCAGTGTGTAGACAATATTTTTCTCCTTTCTCTTTTTCATGATCTCCACTCCACAATCCAGCAAAATGTCTCATTCACATAGCAAAACTGGCAAGCTCTTTTAAATCATAAGATCAATGTTATTGATAGTTATCCAAATCTAATCTCAAACCTATCAGTCATGTCTTGAATGAGCTAGTCTTCACCAGGATACAATGCAGTCTCAAACCTATCAGTCATGTCTTGAATGAGCTAGTCTTCACCAGGATACAATGCAGTCTCAAACCTATCAGTCATGTCTTGAATGAGCTAGTCTTCACCAGGATACAATGCAGATTTTGTGCGTGCCATAATAGCAAAAGGTAAAATCTGCTGGAACACAGGTGACGTGTTGTTAGTTCATTAAGAGAAACAGATGCCTTTTGATGAACAATGTTGTCGTGCGTGTTCAATAATCTACAAGCTCCTTTTCTGTTAATTTTCACACATAACTACTGTTTATTACAACATAGCCAATGCACAGGGTTCAAAATAGCCACAACACTTTTGAGAGATAACTCACCAGTTATTTTAGACATCTGTTTCCCGTTTAATCCAATGAAATACATTTGTTCCTTGCTTTATTAAATAAAAGTTTGCAACTTTAAATAAAGTTATATGAAAATACCAAAAATGACAATGGAGACACTTTATCTGGTACAAAGAGTGATGTAAATTCTATGCACAAAAACACTTAGCAAAATAACAAGCAATTTCTTATTTTCCATAAAGCAAGGGCAGACAGGCATAAATAATGTGGTGTTCCATAAAGTAGAATCAAGCAAAATGACTTGATGATTTGGCATTTATGTTTCTGACTGCCTAATTTTTAATGGTCCAGGGAAACATTAACCTTCTTGGGGTATTAATGAGAGAATTAAAAAATATAAATACACAAGTAAAAACAGGAAACAACAATTTGGGAAAACTGTGCGCATTTGCAACATAATAAAGAAAAAATTTATTTCTTGTAAATTAAAAGAAAGAATTACAATTATCACTGATGAAAGAGTTAAACTGTTTGTGCTCGCAAAAGATATACAGCATCTCTAATTCTTTTGATTAAATTCTGGTGGTCAGCATTTGTTTACTTTTTAAATGGGTAGTATTATATTCACAGAAAATGATTTGTTGAGTAAAGACTTTATATCAAGATTGTTATTTAAGAAGAAATCGTTAAATTATTTTGTTTTATTGAACATTTGAAAAGTTTAAAGGAAAACAATTTCCATGGAAAACTAGAGCTAGAATGAAATGAGAGTGTAGGCAAAACAAGCAATTTGAAAATGAAAGTAGTTTCAAACTTTTTCAAAAGACTACAAAATGCTTTTATATGAGTACAATATGATAATAAAGCATTTGCATGTTCATTTCAATACAGTAAAATTTTTCTTCTAGATGTAGATAAACACAATTTCAGTTTGTGTTACACACACTGAAATCAGTTTTTAACTGAGCACAATTATTTTCCTACTATATGAATATATGGTGAAAACCATTCTCTCTTCTACCAGAGCAATGGTAATAAACCGCTGAAATAGGATGAGCACATCACACATGCTATATGTAGATTTCAGCAGAGTAGAATAAACTTACCTAATGGTACATTTGGATCATATTCAGGCATTTCAAGAATATCATCTTCAGCAATAGCTTCTTTTTCTTTTTTGATCTTTGGTTTCTATAAAGAAAAAGTAACAATCTTGGGTTTGGAATATACTATCCATAAGCAAGACTGAAATATGTATGCAAGAAAACAATATCAACGTAGTTAAAAAAAACAAAAACAAGTCATCATTTGCTTTTTATTTTTTTAAACCAATATCTTGCCACAGGTATAGCAAAAAGTTTGTTTTTTTTTTAAAAAGTTCTGGACAAAAAAATGAGCAAGTTCAAATTTTAAGTCATGTTTTGTGTTAACCTGACAGAAACAATGATATTTCATTTTCATATTAATAAATTATAGTATAAATACTTCAATCAACACATGACAAGAAAGCTGTTAGGATGGCAGTGTTAGTAATGTGATCAGATTAAACAAAATATACATAAAATTTGTGTGCAAGATGTTCATGCACCATGCAAAAAGATTAACCCTGAATTTTTTAAAAACTTCACATGTATAAATTTATTATATTTTTTATATTTAAGGCATGACCTATATATCATGCTATAATTTGCATTATTAGATACCAATCTTCCTAGACACTTATAAAAATACTCTACTAAGAAAGAAAGCTAGATACATGCTCGTTATTATGATCAATAATAGAAGTAAATCCTACTTTACAGATGTTTCACTAGTCAGAACGGTGATTTTATTTATAAGTCACACAAAAAAATTTTCTTTTATAGATAAGTACCCGTAACAAAAATTTATTTCTTCCCTAAAACTTTTTTCAAAAGCTAAAAAAAAAAAAAAAAAAAACTGCAATGTATTTACATTCAAATGTTTAAAAAAGCTTTGTTTTTCAGAACTGATGAGTGAAAAAATAGTAGCATTAAAGTAATTTTTGTAGTGTGGTATACACACAGTGGTAGGCTTCAATGTTTAGGCAATTTAAATTACCATAAAACAATAGTAATTATCTGAATGTAAGCAATTTTTTAAAATCAACTGTTTGATATACAAGTCCCAATGACAACAAATAATAGTTAAGTGAAATGTTCCCTTCATATTAGAGTAAAAATCTGACTATAAGATATAGCTACTCTCTATAAAAATAATCAATCATTCATAGTGAGACACTTACTTTCTCTCCCCATTTCTCTGGATTATCCTGAAATTGGGAGAGAAAAAAATGGTTTCAATTTGAATAGTTTAACAAACATAATTAAAGATCTTTTTCAGTTTCCTTAACACTTTACAACAACGGAAACGTAATTCATAGCCCAACACATCTAAAGGCACTTTTGAGAGATTGGAAAGAGAGTATTTCTAAAAGTAATGCTAATTATTTTGGTAAAATTTTGTACATCTAATACAATTTGCAGATCAATATTAAAGTATTATTAAAATAATTATCAACCCAAAACTTGCTTATAAACCAGTAAAGTTGTGTTCTTCATTACAATTCACCAAATAAATACTAAATATTTTGCTTATATCTCTGCACTCATCTTGAAACACTAAATGAATTCAAAATATAACATTTAGGTTTTCATTAAGAAATTGATATAATCTTAAGCAATTTTTTTACAAACAAAATAGTTTATCAGACTATACATAGTGTATTTCAGAGCGATTTTTAGTATTATAAAAAAATCAAATAGAATTCTTAAAGAGAGGAAAAAATTAAAAGAAAGAGATAAGTCAGTCATCATAAAATGCTTTTTTTAAAAAAAATACAATCACCACTTAAGGATAGATCATGTTAGCAAAAACCTGTTTGTATCAAAAATCTCTTTTACACTAACAAAATGAAATATATTAACAAATGTTTAGGATTAGTTTATGCAGTATGACCCTACTTTAACTTACCTCATCAAAATCACCAACAGAGTCAATGGTAACCAAGTCATCTAAGTCATCAGGTAAACCATCACTCTTATCTTGACGGTCTTTTGTAGCATGTTCTCTTTTCTGCAATTAAAAAGAAAAAAAGCATGTGTAATAAAATTACTCAAACTAATTTAAAATTACTTTACATCAAAAATGTATTTTCTCTATCTCTGTTACAAAAATCTTTAAAATACTGAAATTTTGAGTACATACCAGATGACCTACCAATTAAATAAAAAAAAGTGTGTGTAAAATAACGTGAATTTTGAAATATCTGCTCATTCATCATTATTATAAATTGGATATAATGTAGCTGACATCATCTGTGCAAACCAAATGCACAATGATAGGTTGCAGGCAAGTCATGTAACCAGACTCCTTGAATTCATTCATTTTCAAAATATCATCAGGCAGATCAAAGTTGCCACATTTTTTTCACTGAAGGCCATCAGCTCTCTGTATACAAACTAATTAGAGTCTAGTAATGTCAATGAGACCTGGCAGAGGTTGTCTCTATTGTACAGATGCTTGTGATGAAAGGACACTCAGAAGAATGGTCCTGCAAAATAAAACAATCAATGCTCCCCAAATTCAATCATACATGTTGGCAGTCAGAGGGACTGAAGTATCCAGGAAAACCGACACAGACTGACTTCATCATACAGAATGTTCACCCGAGGAAATGTCATACTTTACTCAATTAGTTTGGGTATGGTGACATCAACATTGGATAAGGAATTAATGGCAACAACTAATTTTTTCTGATGCATAGTATGTGCCAGGGAGTATGCTATGCTGTTGCCAATGTTGTTCAGAATGATCACTCCTCACCAAGTCATTGATCAAGTCACTTGATTAGTCACCTGAATGAGATTGCCAGAACAAAATTCCTGCCCCTCTACATCATTTAGAACCAAGTTTTGTATTCCAGGGCAAAAACACCATGCCAAACATGTCTAGGGTTGACAGTCCATTCTTTAGAACCAAACATCTCACTACAATAAGCTGCTAGCCAGCCATATCTCCAGATCTTTGTCTCATTAAGCATCTCTGGGATGTCCTTGATAGAGCTCAAGGTTCAGGAATCCTCCACAAAATACAGCAATATCAAGTGAGCATTTTAAGATCATGTGCTTTTGAATTTGTATGATGCTTCTATAAACTGTATCATTCTTCCATTAAAATTGCTTAGTGCATTTCTTTGCAAGTGGAGTTAAATAATGATGCAAAATTCCAATGTTCCTAGATGTGTGAAATCAGTATAGAAAAATTTAAGTTGAACAGCTCTTTTAAAAGTCTTAAATACCAAATATATCATGTTAGAATTTTAAACATGTATAACAAGCACATACTTTAAAAAAAAAAAATGTAATAAAGAACTTACCATTCACTTGCAGAGTGTTTACATGACTTGAGCATACATTTAATATATTATTTTTCAACAATATTTTGTAAAGTTTTTATTTTTAATGTGGATAAACTAACAACAATTCTCTCTAAATGAAATAATTCTGTTTTTGAAAAGAAAAAGAAGTGTGTTCAGTGTTCATAGTAAGTGGAACAAAAAGTATTGTCCTGGATGAGGATAAATAAATAGAAAGATTCATTGGTCTTGACTTCTGTATTTTCAACAAAACTGAAATTGCTAGCTATTATTATAAGAATAGCCAATATCTATTAGGAACTTCATAACCCATGTTTTTAACAGTTTTTTAGCATTTAATAAAATTTTTCTTTTTTTTTTGTGGAGGGAACCCTGAAAAACGAAACACTAATGGTGACAATACATCGTTGGCAGTAAATCTTATGAATCCCAATGCGGCTAGTGACAAAATCAATAAAAAGGTTAGAGGAGAATATTAAAAATTTGATAATTTTAACTGTTTATGGGAAGACAAACAAAAAGATGCTAAAAAAAACTCAATTTGTAGTTGTTTTTTGTTAAAAATTGAATTTTCCAGAGTATACTGATATTTATCTACATAAATGACTGCATTTACAAATAAAGTAAATATTTTGAATATACTGGTTATTTTTTTTTTCACTAAAAAAATTAATGGAAAATATCTATGCAAATTTTTCATCTTGAGTAATAAAATCATGTTATTTATATCAATGTAAGCTCTTTAATGGCTATATGCACCTCAAACAATTACTTTTACACATAACCTAAATTGATATTAAAAAACAATTGTTATACTCATATTTTAAATACTTGAAGAAAACACTGTTCAGGTTCAATCTGTGTAAAAATGCATAGCTTCGGTAGAAGATGAGAAAAAGTTAACCAACCATATATGACTATGGTAGATCAATTAAATAATTAGACTTCCAGCATTAAAACAAGCACAGAGCCACACTTTTAAAATGCTGACAGTGAATAGTATAAATAAGTAAAGATTTTCTGTTATTATAGGAGAAGACAATTTCAGGAAGCAACACAATGGAGGTTTTGTCTCATGGATTAAGTCTCATAACAAAAATATGAACAAACTGTCCTGCTAGGAACAAGGTGTATAGAATAAAGGTATGCTCATGCCATAGAAATTTTCATCAAATTCTAATGTTAAATGTTTGTATTTTGCCTGTTGCTTGAAAAATTAAATTCTGTAGCAGAGTGTAGTGGTTAGGAATAACAAATGAGTACATCTAAAAAAGTCGAAAAGAGTGGAGGTTATACAGCATAAAAGTCAATGGAACTCCTGTCTATTTTATTAGGTGATACTTCTTTCCAGAGAATGAACAAAGACATCAATAATAAAAAAAAATGAGTGATTACGAAGGTTACAGAAAAAAAAACACAAACTGGCAGCCCTGCAAACTGCCAGAGATCTTCAAACACATGAAATAAAGTAATTTGGTGTATGGTGCAGTATGCAACCTTTATTATGCAGACAGATTTCTATTTCTACACTTCTATCCTTTCATTTACTGTTGACTAAAAGTAATCAGTTTTTCTCAGTTTGATCATATCTCATGCCTAAGAATCTTTATTATTTACTTTCAAATTTAATAAAATTGTTTAAAATAAAGAGTAACATCTTGTCACAAGTCTCTTTTAAACTCTGTATCCAACCAACCCCCTTTTCTTCTGCAATATAAAAAAATTGAGTTACAATTTGAATTTTATAAAGTAGAGAAATTAGCCATAAATTATTTACATTCCTTCTGGTTTCCATGCAATCATCTGAGGTTTAATTAGATTTAACAGAACTAGTATTGCATATTCTAACAAAAATATATATTTAAAAAATTGATATAAAATAATATTTGATTTACTTGTTTTTTTTTCATGTGTGCTACATTTGTTGAAATTTGAAACAATATAAAAATTAACTCCTTCCCCTTAAAATCATTTAATAATTAATTCTAATGACTATACCTAGTTTCTAAAAATAAAATTAAAAAAAAAAATTTCTTTAAACTGCTGTCTCTCTTAAGAGTCCATGACAACAATTAAGAAAAAAAAAATTAGTTAGTTCAATTATATTAACTGCATATAGTACTTCAATAAAATGTCATTAATTGGTGAAAATTAATAAATTAAACTAACTTGTAGTTAGTTTTTTGTACTTACTAAATACTATTAATAATATAAAAAGACTTTGATAGAATAAAAACCAAGTATTTTGAACCTCACTTCTTTATTCCATTTCATACTGCTAACATGTCAACAAAGCTATTACATTATGTGAAAAACATTTAAATTCTTCAATTCACATTTTTTAAGGTAAGCCGGAGTTTTCACTGGACACTGAGCCCCCCCCCCAAGTAAAATAATTTAAATGTCAATACAAATTTAAAATAAAATGTAAAATAGTAGTAATTAGTTTGTGAATATGCTCAAAAGCAGCATCCAATTTTTGTACCCACTTCATAAAAATTTTTATACTAAAAAAAAAAAAATAGAAATAGAAATAGTAGTACATTTATAAGGAAACTCCCTTAAAATATCAGCAGAGACATTACAGAATTTTTTGATTTCATGAATCCTTAGAAAAAAATTTAAAATATAAGATAACATTTAAATAAAATTATACATAAATATTAATTAATCTTAAATTATTAAAATTTACTTGTCTCAAAGTTTGACCATATCTTCCTTAAGTGTGTGAAGGCAAGCAGGCTATCTTTGCTGTGGTAACATGACAGACACCCACTGAACAAAAACCCATTAATATTACAGTATTCATTTGATCTCCAATAGAAATAAAAATTTACCTTGTTCATTTTTACACATAATAGATTATATATTCTCATATAATTGTTGTTAAAATGTAATTTTTCAAAAGCAAAGTCTAATATTCACACCTCTTGAATATCAAAATAAGCTTAATTGTTCAGCTGTTTTGGCAATAAACTAAAACAAACAAAAAAATAAATACAAATGAAATTTGAATACTATGCTGTTTTGTTATTGTAAAATCATTTCCATCAATACTGAAACCAACCTCTTTATGGTGTGATGAACTTAAATGCTGAATATACTTCCGAGGTGACTTGAAGGACTGGTTGCAAATCATACATCTAGGCCATGGCCTTCTCTCATTTATCTGTTAAAATTAAAAGATAAAACTGACATGTAGTATATACCTGTATGTGCTCCTCACTTGCCACGTGTTTTGAGAATTCAGTATGGTTTGGAAATTCTGCTATAGCACAAACACGGCATCCCCTTTTGCACTGTCCTGATTTTATCTAAATTATGAAAACAAAGAGAGATGCAGATAATCAAATTGTATTTGCATACAATTTTCAAAAAAAAAAAAAACAAACGAAAAATACAGTAATTTTAGCTTTCATATTTTTATATAAAATTTTTCTGTAATGAAATTGGCAATGACTTAATTTTCAATCATTTTCTTTTTTTATAATTTCCAAGCAAGAAAATATTATTTATCTTACACCACTTTTCTGATTTGTAAAAAATATATAAAAATTTTATTTGTAGCAGCAGTACATTAAAATTTCATAAAATTATGAATACATCAGAAACCCCTTCCAAAAAAGCCACCCATAAATTTTTGCTTCACAATAATCTGTGAAATTAGTGATCACAGTTGTGTAATAAAATACCTAAAGTTCTGACAATGTAGCTATTAAAGGCTGATGACAGACAGTATTGTCCAATATTAATCAATCAGTATTTCTTTGACTCCATCTGACCTGGAATGAAACAGCAGTTGGATTCCAGAGTCATCATTTGTCGTGTACAGAAATAACGTTTAAACAGGCTGGATCTTTCATATTGAAAACAGCATATACTAAATTTAGAAGCATAGCACTTATATAAATAATTTACTGCAGATCTGCAAAATATATTATATATTCCCCCCATTCCAAGAAATGTAATCTTAGAAATTCTAATTAAAGTAAAATAAAACAATACATTAAAATTCTTACTTGATGGTCTCTAGTTTGTTTGTGCCTTCCATAAGGAATATTCAGCTCTTTGTCACACACTTTACAAAATTCTCTTTTGCTGCATTAAAAATATAAAATTAAAATGAAGTTCACATATGCTGTAGGTTATTGTGGTAAACACATACAAAGAAACATCAAACGTAAAAATAATTTATTTTAATGGTAAAAATAGATAAAATGTAAGCCATACATATAAATTTATTTTAATTTTCTCCAATATAACAATTAAAAAAAAAAAAAATCCAATTGTACTTTATTCCATGACTTCCTATTTAAATCTTATATTAGAACTGCTCAGCACGAGAGAGAGAGAGAGACAGACAGACAGACACAGGCATAAACTAAAGTCAAATAATCATAGCAAAAGTGAACTGGTGCTATCTTAGTTTGATTTCTGATTTTTAAACATAAAAAAATTTAAAAGCAATTTTTCGAAAGTATAATTTCATACAAATTTAGTACCAAATGCAGGGGTGTCCAAACTATGGTCCATAAGCAAAAACTGAAATGTTACTTTGTTTGACCCACTTGAACATTTTTTCCAACTGAGCCTTTGAAGTCAGCTAAAAAAAAAAATTTCAAACTCACTCACCTATAAACAATTCTGAGCACATTGAAAGAAGAAATTAGTGTGCCACCAGCTGCCACTGCCATTGCACAATTTTTTTTATCAGTGTTCTCCAGCTTTGAGTCAAGACGATATTATACAAGATTTGGAAATGTTGTGTTTCTCCTGTACAACAGTATTATGCAATTTTCATGTGCTGACTGCTTTCTGTTCCTTGAAAGCATTGCTCAAATAGCTTGTTTCATACTGTCTCAAAGTGAATAAGATTGCCTGTCATGTGAAATTTTGCTTTGAAATGTAATAAGCTGGTCAAGTTAGTTGAAGTTTTGGAATTTGAAAAAATAGGCCTGTCATCATGAACACACACACACACACAAAAAAAGTTTTGCAAAGTTACAGTATGCACCAAATATTTAAAGAACAATAAAAAACTAAGAATTTCTCCATCTCTAATAATGATAAAGCCCTTTGTCTAATCTGCAAAGATACAGTGCTGTACTTAAAGAATGTAACATCAAAAGACACTATGATACAAATATGCAACACAGCAAGATACAACAAAGAAAAGGCATAATCAGAAAAATAAGACTCCTCAGTGGCTGTTTTTTGTGAAATCTGCAGCCAGTCTGAGGCAGCAGTGCATGTAAGTTTGGAAAAATCTTATTTGACTGCAAAACATGCTAAAATTTTCACACTAGGTGAATTGTTAAACAATGTCTGGACAGTGCTATGAACATTTTATGCCAAGAGAAGAAAATATTTGTCAAACAATCAGTTTAGCCCATAACATCATTATCAGGTAAACAGATGACATAACTAACTTATAAGAAAAATTGCATTCAAAAATAGAAAATTTTGAGAAATATACTCTCTGGCTTAATGAGTAACAATATTGGAGATACATTAGTTTCTATTTGTGGGATGGATGCTAATTTTGCTATAACAGAAGAGCTGCTATCCCTTGTTTCATTGAAAATCACTTCAGGAGCCACAATTTATTTACAACAATGAGAAGTACTGAACAAAAATGGTCTATTATAGAAGTGGGTTGTCAGAGTAACTACTGATGACGCACCAGCTATTGGGAGAGGGCAAAAAATAGACTTATATTGCATATAAAAAGAAAGCTTGTAGAACAGGATTGCAGTCAACAACTGGTTCACTAACACTGCATTGCATTAAAATTTTACAAAGATCACAAAATTAAGAGACTGTCTTAAAATACATAAAAGAAATATAATTTAACTTAGAGATCCATACTGAATCATAAAAATAATTACAGTGCATTGTAATTAAAACATCAGATGTGTTTTTGGGATTAAATTATTCTGATTTAGTAAAGAAAGTTCCTTCCAATAGACAAGAAAGAAGTTAGCAGTATGTTTTGTATTTTTTATACTGCTTCACTCTATAAAAATATGAGTCTTCACTACAATTATAATAATTGTTTTATAATGGAGAACTATAGTCACCAGGACAGAACAATGAATGGTCTTATGTGTCTCCTTTAAATTCTTTAACCTAGTAAATCTAAGGATGCTTCAGCCACTTTGAACTGAAGATGTATTTACCCAGCATTAAAAAAAAAAATTGTTTCTTTAACTGATCTACTATATTACTGATATTGTGTTTGTTTTTTCATCTCAAATCTAAAAATGTGTAGTTCTAGTAGGGACTTCTGATAGTTTGGTTAGATAGGTAAAAGTCAAAGTGTACTAACTGTGTCGGTCATAGTTTAGAGTGTCATACACCAATCTTCCCTGCTTGGATAGTGTTCTGGTCCTGGTCTCCAGGAGGCAGAGTGCAACAGAGGATATGACAACAATTCTGTTTGTCCTTGTAGCTTTATTAGCATAGAAAGAATAACTGTCCTGTGATTGGAAGTGAGTGAAAATAAAGGTACGTACTTGATCTTTGTTTGTTTTGCAACTGTTTTAATCGTTTGATTGTTTTAATGATCAGTTTTCCTCATTTTATTCTGGGGAATGAATAGATAAGGAAATTCAAGAACTTTTCGAGACATTTTTCCATAATTGAAGAACATTCAAGAACATACAAAACCTGGTGAACATAGTTTCTCTGAAATAAAGATCAACAATTCTAAAGTAAGGTCAAGGCTAACCAATAAACACTTGTATTCAATATTGTGATCTTAGTGTCTGAATTTCAACCAAGATATGATCAAATTATGAAAGCAAAGCAATTATAAATATCTCACAGCTCAAAGTGACCAAAATAAATTTAAGTACAACACTGCTTTTTTTGTGAATGTAAAATAAAGATTAAAATATTTTTAGCATATCAAATTCATAGACTGATTTTCTTTCAATAACCTTCAATGTGATCTTAAGTGCAACTTCTGTTTCCAGTCGTAACTTTGCCATAAACATATTTTTGTTGAAGCACATTCTATACATTCATACATTGTATATAAATTACAGCATAATTTATAAAGCACTCAACACTGGCATTAAATATCTTATTATTTGATTTAATTTTATGAGATATAACCTATGCAGCCCACAAAAATCTTGAATTGGCAATGTGGCCTATCATCAAAAAACTTTGGACACCCCTGATCTAACATGCTTATGAAGAAAAAACTAACTAATGAAAACAATGTTATTTCTAAAAAAAATCTGTCTGTCTGTGCACATGCGCTAGTCAGTAATTTTAAATCCTCAGTACTTCTTGTATCAGACCAATGACATCAATACAGAAAACACTCTTTATCAAGACAAACAAGCTAAAATTGTTGTTAGAAATCTGTAGTTAGTTAAAAATGACCCTATATTTTTACAACCCAAGCTGATTCCTGACCTTGTGGTGTCTACTAACAAGAAATGACAATGGTTCACATGAAAAAAGAAAATTTCATTTTTTAAATTATTTTAATACACAAGTTTATATCTTTGCTTTAAACCAAAATAATTAAAATTGTATGTTTTGGCTTTAACCACCCATCAAATTGTATTTTTTTTTTTTTCTTTTTACAGAGAGGCATTAACTGCAATTTTTTTGTGAATACAAATAAAGCCTCTCCACTTCGAAATAATTTATAGTACCCAACAAATATCTTTTGTAACCGGATTTGACACACTATATATATAATTAGAGAAATGCACATCACATTTGTTGCTTTACCTATTCACCAGTTAGCATATCAGTGTGTTCAATATAAATAAATAAGAACATTTGGAAATTTCCTCCATAACATGCAGATTATTCCATAATTGTTCCATTGAAAGTTGGATTTTCTGAAGTGGTCATCTTCATGTGGCCCACTAATCAGCCATTTGGCTCACTTTGAGAAATAGCATTATACAAGTGTCATTGTAGCTAAAAGAAAATTTTTGTGAAAAGGTTTATTATTATTAATCAGTTAAAAAAAAAGTTAAAAGGTCAGCAGATAAGTGGGTTGAAGTGTGACATGTACATGAAAAAGTATGGTAATTAAATCTCTGAAACAATACCTTCCTCCTCTCTTTTCAATTTTACGTAAGTGTTCCTCAGCCCTGAGTCTTGCTACTAATTGACTGGATTTCTGCTGATGAAGGTTAGCAAGTTCATCCATCCGAGCTCTGTGTTTGCTTCCTTTCATATGAGTTCCAAAATTCTTTAAGAAAATTTTTATCAAAATAAAAACACATCCAATTTCTTACAAAGTATTTCAAAGTTGCTTTACCTAAACTACAATAAATGGTCAATTGGCTGTTTTACAGAAAATAAACTTTACATTCACTGCAGCTGTTATACAAACCAGTGTAACAAACTTTAATAGTAATATTACCAACACTCTGAATATTTATCATAGCCTAAACAATACAAATATATGAAGTACCAGCCTGAAAAAAAAAACAAAAACAATCTTTTCTCTAGGCATCAAATCATTGCTCACCTTTTCATTGTGGCACTCTACCATACAAGCATGACAAAAATATTGAGATTTCTTTTCTGGTTGTTCAGATTTTTCTTTATCCTGAAAATAAATTATATATATAAATATATACCTACATATTAAATTTTTTAATTCCAAAAGATACCTAAAATCATTACAAACTAGAGAGAATTTACAGATTTTCCAGAAAATCTTAAACCATTATTCAGAACTTTGAAAATCAATTAATTTATATATATTTGGAGATCTAACAAAGGTTTATAAAATATAGAGTTTGAACAAGCAGAAATTGATGGGCATATAAAATAAGTTAAACCTGCTATGTGGCTTTTAATAATAATAATAATAATAATAATAATAATAATAATAATACAAAAACATTATGAGCAAGCATGAATTACCATTAGTAATTTTAATACTAATCAACAATTATAAGAAATACTCTGTGAAGGGGATGTATAAGCCTAATTAGTTTATGCTTCCTTGCATTAACTAAATGGTCACAGTATTACAGTACTTGTGAGATTGTTCTACCAGAATTGTAGAACCATTATTTCATTGTCCATTAGAAATAGCTTTAGTATATTGGCTAAGATAGCAAATATCTGTTTAACTTTAGATATAGAAAAATTCTAAGTACTCAGAATGTTACTGATATTTTGATGTAGGGAGTCTTTTAAAATGAATGAAAAAGGTAAAATCATTAACTCTTTCAACCAAGTGAAAACGGAAATCCAGAATGTTTCTTTTATGTTCCATCACTATAATTCTAATGTCTTAACTAATCATGTTTCAGGCTTCCACAAAAGCTTTACTTCACCACAATAATTATGAAATAATCTAATAAATAGTGAAAGATATTTTACCCCCCAACAACCAACAAATTTTTGATAACTTTTTATACCTTTGTCTTAATGTTTTAGCATGCTTGCTTTCATTAGACAATCAAGCCAACTACAATTTCCTTTTTACTTCAAGACAAAATTTTAATTAATGCAACTAGCAAAATGTTAAATACAGTTTTCAGTGTTCTGAAGAATCTGGGTAAACATTTATCACAGATTACAAAATATACTGATTAAAAAAGCCAACAAATTTACCTTAACACCATCTTCACTAACTGAACGCCCCTTTTTATCAATTGTCACAGTCAGTCCACCATTTTTATCAGCAGCTTTAACCTATAATCAAAAACAAAATTTGAGTTTTCATGCTTGTTAAATTATCACTGAAGTTATAGGTATGAGAAATATCTTATACACTGATCCCTTGATTTAATGCTGAAGTTGGGAGATACAAATACTGACCGTATTATAAGTGAATCTACATAAAATCAAGAATACACCACAGCATCTGGACAAGGTAAGTAAATCCTAATAGGCCTACAGCTGTAACCTGGATGTAAAGGCCTGTTGCCTATCATAATTGGTGATAGTTTCACGAAAAAAAAAAATGAGTTAGTTGTATTCCTAGTTGTTAAGTGATCACTGATATTGCATCACAGAAAAAAAATGAGGACTGTTAATGCTGTTACTAGCAATGGCTTGGCTTTGTGATGTAATTATAAAACAATAAAGATCAAACCATGCCAAACACAGCAATATGTGCATGGCATACTGATGCAAAAACAAAGTTGATCGTACATCTGTAAGCCCTTGAAATGTGTGTATATTTTTTCTCTAGTAAAGTCTGTTACTTTTTTCTGGACTACTACTTTTCGTATTTTCCGTTTAGCAAAATCGATAATAGACTGTAGTTGCATTATCTTGAGTAGACCAACATCTCTGGACTCCAACCACTTTAGTCGAGTTTCCAGGTAAACAATATCTTCAGAGAATCCTGGTATGACTGTCTCATTTGTATCACATTCATTGTTGGAGTTTGACATCTCTGCAGGCAAATTCACTCCATTTTTACAGATTTCATGATATCACTCTCAGAAAGCACCTCGCTGGTTAGCATTTCATCGGTTTATAGACATTCATGTACTAGAGCAGATGAAGCTTCCATTCATGCACTGTTCAAATCTGTCAATATCTGCTTCACCTAACAGATCCTTCCACTATCTGCAGGTCAGGGTATACACTTGCCTGACTTCCCCCCTTACTCTCTCACAATTACAATTAGCTTCTCATCAGCTATATAAGCTTTCTGTTTTCTGGACATTATAAGGGCACAAAATCAAATTTTTTTTTTAAAGATTTACACTAGTAGTATAAGAAGTTTTCAAATATAAGCCGCTTTACTGCAGACTTAAAATGGCATGTGCTACTGCATGTTGTTCTGATTTCTAAACACTAAGTGGCAAATGGCAATACACTTTTGGTCTGAATAGTATGCATGTATAGACAGAGAACTGGAAAATAAAACAATCAGTATGACATTTTATTGGTTTTCAATGAACACTACTAGCAATAATCACATATGACTATACATGGCTAGACATTGGAGCAAAGTGTATTGAAACAGTCAGTATAGGCTTCTTACCATGCTTACAGGGCCGTACATAGTTTCTGACAATATTTCATCCCCACTGATTTCTTGCTTTCCCCCAAAAATACCTTACTATTTTACAAAATATGGGGGACATTACCTACCCGCATTATATAAAATCAAGGGACCAGTGTAATAGACAAAAAATGATTTAGAAACAGTTTACATTATGCTGGTGGTTGAGATGGTAGCAACTTACTCTGAATTAGTGCAGATGAGAATATACAATGCCAAAATGTCACTTCTTGTTTACAATCAAACTAATGGAAAAGTTCTTTTTCTAATTTGTATTTTCTGAACTAATAAACCAACACATTTCAAAGTTTTCTTTTGATAAAATGATAAAAGCAACCCCCAATACTCCTGTCAGTTCTAATAATGAAAGGATCTACAAATTAACCCAATGTATTTTTAAACAGCATCTTTCAGTGACCAAAGACTTAACTGAGTAGAAAATTAAGTTTGTTTTTTAAATTAAAATTTAATCTTTGTAACAAAATGCCTGAGCTTATCTCATTTAACACTTCAGCATTTGCATACTAAATTTGTATATAGCTATAAAGCCTTTAAAATTTAAACCTAAGCATGAGCTAAATAAATTATATATATGTATATAAAATCAAGAAATACTATTATTTTTTTGATTTTTTAAAATGATGCCTACATGTGGGTTTCAGATAAGCAGTAAATATTGTGGTTCTGTCCTACAATTTCAGAAGATAAATACCATTCAAAGAGTCATTAATACCTGTTGTTTTTTTTTTTTTTTAAGTTATCATAAAAAGCACAGTTTTCCAGTAATAGAAAAACAGTACAAGCAGCAGCAGGAGAAAGTGAATGAATTTTAAAAAATATATATAAAATCACTAGTAACAAATTTAAACAGCATTTATCTGATATTACATATACAATACTTAAATCTGAAATATATATTTGCTCACAACAAAGCTCTCCTACAAGAATTTAAAATAATTAGTCAAAAAGGTTTTCTTTTGTATGACCAATCAAGATTTTAATTTTTTAAAGTCCAAATGACAGAAAATAAAGGTTTGTTAAAATTATTTGACTGTTACTATGCAACAGTATTTAAATAGTAGCTAATAATGTAACAATGTTATGGAGTAAGAAAAAAATAAATCTAAATAATAAAATTTGCTTATCTGCTTTAAGCAACCAAACATTTTTACCTCATCATCTGTTGGATCTGCTGGATCATACATTTCTTTTTCTTCAGACTTTGTTTCTCCACTTCCTGCCAACAGCAGCACAAAGCATTAATGAACACTGCATGACAGCATTTGGAATGCTGCTGCTTATGGGCTGAATTGATGTACAAGTGACTTATAATAAATATACGTATAGATTTATCCTATTAAAAGGAGAGAACTAGCTGGCTGTCTACAGATGTATACAACAATTATACAAACACACATGCACACAAGCACACACTGCATAAAAAGTTGTTTAATACAAGCAGTGTATGCAACAAGGTATGTAATGAATGAAAATGGTTCCAGTGCAGAGGGAATATAAGGAACGAAAAAACTGATAGAGACAAGTAATCAGAGACGAAAGGCATAAATCCTCAGAGAGAATCTTTAAAATGGATGTGTGCAACATGTTAAAATGTTTAATACTTGAATATTTACTAATGAAACTACTAAGATTTTTTCACCCTAAATAGCTGTTGAATTACTTGTGCTAAATAACAGAATGCATGCAATCAATTTTCAGATAGCCACACCACCAATTTTAGGACAGGAGACAGATCCAGTGATTTAAAACATTCTAGTCCTCAGTTATCCACTTGAGGAATACATAAGTGCTGAACCAATAATATTTTGGCATATTTTGGTCCAGACAATTTCAGTACTTGTGCCCAAAGAGAAAATTTGAAAGTGCATAGCTTAAGAATCCAATTTATCTGCTGGTAAGTGCATCTTTCAAAACTGATACTGTTTTTCTTCATTTGAGCAGAAATAGTTGCCTTTAAGAATTTGGAAAAAACACAACTTTAAATACATACAATTTGTAGGTGAATAAAGCACCTCTCAGCTGGTAAAAAGAAGACACCAAGAAAGAAATGAAATTTATTTTTCTTGCAAATTCAAGAATATTTTCTTTTCTAAAGTCACAGTAGTACCACAAAGTCACTGGTCTGAACAGGTATCTCATACTAAACCAGCACAGAATCGACATATGTAAAGCTGTGAAGGGTTCAGACAGATAAGGGAGAAAAAAAATTATATATATTCATTCACCTGGGAGGGATTGCAAAGACCAGGTGACACTTTTGCAAATACGCATGTAATTTGCATTAAGTATGCAAGAGATTGAAAGAAAAGCAGCATCAGACATGCTAATGACAATTCACCAATTGCTGCCAGTCAGTAGAGGGAAACTGACATTCTTTGGTCAGCAGGAAAAACCAGTGGTACTTTACCTGAAGTATCATGGCGTCTTCTATCAGGGGAACGGTCTTTACGACCGGCAGAGTGCTGATCTCGTTTTTTAGAAAGGCTACCTTCCTGTTGCCTTCTCCTGTCACTTCTGTTGTTCCTATCTCTTTCTCTGCTTCGGTTGTGCTGAAACCATGACAAGGGGCCAAGGTTTTAAGAAGAGGTATATTGAGCAGCCAAAGAAGAAATGCCTTCAATAAGCAGATCAAGTGGAGGAAACAACTTTTACTGAACTTATAAATTACATGTACAAAGGCACACAAAGGGAATATTACCTAAGAGGAAGCAACAATGAAGTTAGGAAAAAAGAACTTGGACATTATTCACCTAATGAATGAAATTTAAAAAGATCACAAGGCAAGAAATTCTAATATTTTGTGTGAAGAATATGAACAGTAAGTAATGAATATGCATATGTAAGGCAGTTTATAATTTCCATTTTCATTGAGATTAATGAAAAAGTAGACAGCACTGTATGCATGAACACAATCAGTAGCAAATGTTAATGCTGAAATAGTAAATGAAAAATAAATTACACAGATTATACAAAAATATGTAATAGTATGCAAGTGGTGTGTGTTAAATTCTAACTCTTTCTCTAAATGTGTCAGTTTTCTAAAACTTAATGTGACACAAATGGTAGAGAATACTCTTGGACAATACTATTTCTGCAGAGCAACTTCAATTAAACATTCAGCTTTAAAGAAAGTGACAAAAAAAATATACAAATATACAGTTAAAAAAAACTATATAAACATTTACTAGAAAGAAACATTTACAATTTCTAATAATGCGCACTTAGTATCAGAAAAATAAAAGTGCAGAAATATTTTTTATTCATACAAAATCTACCCTAATTAAGATCAATATAGTGTTTTGCTGTTTTTCCTCTCTCCATTAATTACATAAATTATTTTTTTTTAATGATCAAGAAAAAAAGATGAGGCATTTTAATATCTCTACAGTGTAAAATTTGCATTAGTGGTGGAATAATTCAATGAAGCACTGGTGTGTGAAATTATTTTCATCTACACCACAATGAGATATAAACACTGGTTCGTATTATATTTCCTCCTAAAACAAGAGTATGAGCAAGCAAGCAGTAGCAATTTAATGCATTTTCACCTGTCTTGGACATCTGATTTTGTCACAAAATAGGTAGCAATATGAATTTTAAAAAAAAAAAAAAATTTTGAAATATATTCTATGTAAACCAATGCAACTAAAACCTGCAGTGTAACAAAAAATATCAAAACAGCTATGAATAAATATCAAATATTAAACCACATCTAATCATCTGGTATGGAAGTACTACTACGTATTAATCTATACAGCATCCATTTTCAAGTGTTTACTTGATTAATTTCTTCAGTTTATAGTGACCAATACAACTTTTAAATTCTATTAAATATATAACATCCAATGTGATTCTGCTGCACTAATTCAATAAAAATAGTACATAATATAATTAATTTTCAACTCAAATGAGCAATACAGCATTTCATTTTTTTTAAATTAGTGAAATAATAATAATAATAATAAAATCAAACATAATTTCACTTTCATTATATTTTTAAATGTTTTTGTACAAAACTTTAGTTAATATAAAGTAAGGGGATATGATGAATGAAAATAAAAATTGTCCTTTCTGGTATTTCTTATACTTGTGATGGGATTTCTTGATATTTTACCTATTTTCATGTTTGTTTGTTAATAATTAAACAAACAGTAACTTCTATTTACAAAAAACAAACAATAAAATAGGTATTATATGCAACTATTATCACAATGAAGTATTCATAAGGGTTACATGACAAATTTTAGGAAAAAATAAAATAAAATTGTCTAATGTGTTCATTACCATATGTTAACTCTAAGTCAATTTCCAAAGGCTCAAATTAGATTTTTGAAAGTTCTTCAGAAGTATCATGTTATGCTAATGATAAACCGTACAACTGCTTTATTCAAGCTCTAAATGGCATTCACTTGCTTGTGTTCCAATTTGTCCATACATTAATAAGATTTAGAAGTTTTAAAAAGTATATTATACTTTTTCTACTGTTTTCAAGATTCCAATAAATATTCTTATCACGTTCACACAAGTTATTTAAAAAAAAAAAGAGTGTACATGCACACACACACACACACAGTGGCAGCAGAAATTATGAGCAGACTTGGAGAAAAATTTTCAGACATTCATAATTTTTGCTAAGATGACCAATAACAGTACATCTATATATCAGACAAAAGGCAATTTATCAGTTTCAGATGCTTTTCAAGTTCTAGCACAAATTTACATGAAAAAGATTTTATTTACAAAACGACTTTTATTTATAATGGCAAAAAACATAAGCAGATTTTGAATAGTTAAATAATTTAATATTATAGTAGGATTTTATAGACCTAGTGATATTTATCACTTGTGCAGCTAATATTTAATTATTTTCTTAGAATGGGTAGGAAGTCTAGTCTTTCTCCAACTACTCATTCAAGAATTGTTGAGCTTCAAAAACAGCCTGCAGACAAGCCTGGAATCTCTACCAGGCCACTGGACAGTATAGCGATCATCTGTATTCCAGACAGCCTAGAATAACTATTCAAAGATTGGACCGGTGCATCCATAGGCTATCAGAAGCCGATTGTATGAAGATAGCTGTGGACATCCATAGGGAAATTCAGCAGTGGAAAGGTTGGGGGGGGGGAGGATCAGTGTGCAGACTGGACTGTTAGGAACTACAAGTTTTGACTAAATGGAAGCCGCCGCTCATTTCCCGAAAGAACCGCCTGCACAGGCTCAAGTTTACATGGGAGCACATTGACTGGACCCCAGAAATGTGGTCCAAAGTTGTCTGGTCAGACAAATCCAAGTTCAATTTGTTTGGTTCTGACAGTGTGCAATGTCCGATGCAGAATCAGCAAAGAGTTCAATCAGAAATGTATTCTTCTGACTGTTCAAGGGGCGGTGGGAGCATGATGATTTGGAGCTGTTTCTCCAGACACAGGGTCGGTCTGATTTGCATAATTGAGGGAAGTTTGAACAGCAGGAGATATTTGCACATCTTGAGAAATGTCCTTAAACCATATGCTGTTAAGAATTCGATCTTGACTTGGATCTTCCATCAGGAGATATTTGCACATCTTGAGAAATGTCCTTGAACCATATGCTGTTAAGAATTCGATCTTGACCTGGATCTTCCAGCAGGAGATATTTGCACATCTTGAGAAATGTCCTTGAACCATATGCTGTTAAGAATTCGATCTTGACTTGGATCTTCCAGCAGGAGATATTTGCACATCTTGAGAAATGTCCTTGAACCATATGCTGTTAAGAATTTGATCTTGACTTGGATCTTCCAGCAGGAGAATGTGCCTATTCACACTGCAAATATCATTAAGCATTGGTTCCAAACCACGAAAATCTTTCTTCTCGAATAGCCTCCTTAGTTTCTGGATTTAAATTCAATAGAGAATGTGGTATACACAAGGTAGAGGGATTAGAGCTTCAAAGCCGAAGAAATTGAAAAGGTTGCATGAAAATATCAAAGAATTATGGAGTGAAATTACACAAGCTTATTGCAATAAGCTTATCAATTCAATGTCCTCTTGCTGTCATGTCGTGATCAGTAATTTCAGGTATCTTACCAAATACTAGAATGTATATAATGATTTGGTTGTCAAGAAAGTGCGTTATTTCGTAAATATACATAGTCTATATCAAATCATGAAATCCGCTTATAATTTTTTCCGCCATAAAACGATAAAATTATTTGTACACATTTATGGTGAAGCTTAAAGGCATCTGAAATACTGATAAATTACTTTTCATCTGATATATAAATGCACTGTTATTGGTCATTTTAGCAAAAGTTATGAACATCTGAAAATGTTCTACAAATCTACTTATAATTTTTGTCGACACTGTATACATTAGGTCGTTACAAAAGCTTTGTCGGTTTTTATATTATATTAATTTGGGGTTCATTTTCTGCATGCTTATGAAGGTGTATGTAGATAAGTTATATTGTTTTGTAGTATGTGCTTTGGCAAACATTATGCTAAACCCACCTTTTTAAAATTCATAGAATGGATATTTGTTTCGGGGTTCTGAGTGAAGCATGGATAGAAAAGATTTTCGTGCCATTTTGCTTCACGAGTTCAAACCAGGCCACAAAGTGAGTGAGGCAACTCGTGACATTAAGCAAGCATAGGGGGCAATGACACAGCAAATGAGCAGACAGTACAACGATGGTTTGCAAAGTTTTGATCAGGAGATGAGAGCCTCGAAGATGAGGAACGTAGCAGACGTCCTTCCAGCTGTGATGACGACCGTCTGAAAGCCTCAGTTGAAGCCGATCTAAGAAAGTGCGAGAAATTGCTGGGGAGCTTGACGTAAGCACCGCAACTGTGACCTGGCATCTTGATGCAATCGGCAAGGTGAAAAGGCTTGACAAGTGGGTGCCTCGTGAGTCGAATGAACAACAACAAAGTTGTTGATAGGTGATCTGCTCTTTGCTTGTCATAACAAACAAAACCTGGCAAAACCATCACAGCTGAAAGGTACTGCCACGAATTAAACATCGTTCATCAAACTCTCCCAACAACAGCCTGCATTGGTGAATCAAAGAGGCTCAATCCTGCTCCACAACAATGCTCGTCCTCATGTTGCAAAAGTGACTCTTCAGAAACTGAACACGTTGAGGTACAAAGTTCCCTGTTACCCAGCCTATTCAACAGACCTTTCTCCCACAGACTATCACCTTTACAAACACCTCGACAGTTTCCTCCATATGAAATCCTTCTCCAACCAAGCAGCAACTGAAACTGCCTTCCAACAGTTTATCGACTCCAGAAATCCAGACTTTTTTCAAAATGGTATAAATGTGCTTAACTTGTTGGCAGAAGTGTAATGATTATAATGGAACTTACTTTGATTAACAGACCTCACGTTCAGCAACAATATGAAAGTCTCGTTGTTGCAGTATAACTGACAAAACATTTGTAACAACCTAATATATGTACACATTCACACTCCTCATAATTCTGTTAAAAATTTGCATTTATTTTTAAGTTTTAACCTAAACAGAATATTCCATTATATACAAATTTTCAAGAAAGCCACCAAAATGAAAATAACATTTCGGCCAGTCAGAACAATCAAAATTTAGTGACAGAGGAATGATGATTTTGGCATTATTGTACTGTTTTGTCGTGGTTAAAAAGTACCATTTTTTTTACAGAAACATTATACAGAATTTTTATCTAAAATTCCGATAATCTTTTAAGGCTGTTTCAATGTAAACCGAAGTGTTAAAAAATATAAAATGACAAAATACACTATGCATTTTAAACAATTATAGTTGCCAACTGTAATAAGAAAATATTACTACTCTGTAAACAGCTAGTGCAAGTAATTTGAAAAGATTCCAGGTAAGTAAGAAAGAATCCTTTAAACTTTAAAACTTTTTTTTCATCACTGGAAAAAGTTAAGTTTGTTCTCATCTTTCTTCTTTCAGTCTGGTATCCAATTTAGCATTTAAGTACATCAGAAGATAAGGAGGAAATATATATATATAAAGGTCTTCATAAAGTCTAAAATTTCAAATATAAGAAACTTGTTAATGCAGTTTAATGAGTATTGCAAGACAGAATTTACTAGTGTCAGTCATTCCAATCAAACCTGTCAAATTTTATAAAGTGAAAATGTCCTGTGCTGAAATGTTTAGTGCAATTAAATCATGACAAATAGTCAATGGCAAAAGAGTGGAAATAAAAGAGAGCCATCAAAATAGTTGAGAGAAAAATGTAGAAAGATTTATAGCTCAACAAGACAGATTTCTGGATTTCTATTGAACATGTCAGTTATACAAACTGAATATGAGCATACTAGACATCTAGAACATCATCTTCCCACCTTATAATCGTTCATATAGAATTTACAAAGAATGATAGCAGCAAACCTGTAGAGGAAATCCAGTACCTACTGAAATCAACACAGCAGAGCTCTACTCAACAAACCATCATCTAACACAAGCTTGAAAACATAGATGATTAACAGGGCAGATATGGATTTTGATGAACTGAGTATGTCTTGTATACCATAATGCTGGGCATGAAGAAAAGCTGGAAATTATTCCCCCATTAAACAGTTATACAAACCAATACAAAAACAGGATCATTTCCGATACTTTTATGAACTTTCAGATTATGGGATGGTAAAATGTAATTTGTTTGAGGGAACAGCAAAGCAGAATGTTATGGGATTTCTTCAAATAAGGGCATGATTCCATTATGACAATAGATTTTTCATTTATCTAAGCAAGCAAGCAACAAAGCAATATAAAGAACCAGGAAAATACAAGATATTATTAAATCAAACTTTTAATTATCTTCAAATGAAGCCATTGAAACATCAAACATTTTGTTTTCAGTTTTCTTGCAAAAAAGACCTTTAGAAATTTCATCTTTACATTCTTTAAAGTAAAAATATACAGAGATAAAAAAAAAAAAAACCACCACCACTTTTATTTTTAAAATTTCTGTTTGCCCATTACATCCCATCACTAAGAACAAGTAATTTGGTATAGAGTTTTTATATTCCAATGATTAGCTAAAGCATACAACTTTTAAAAGTAGATTTTTTTTTTTTTTTTAGTCTGGTGAATGATAATACAAAGTTTCTCCTCAATATTGTTTATACTAAGGCTAAAAAGCATGAAAAGCCAAAAAAATACATTTTCTAAAATAACTAATGAATAAAAAACAAACTTAAGTGCACCCAGTAACTGTCTTGTAACCAAGCAAAACGAATAAAGTACAGTAAAGACAAAATGATATTTGCTGTCTTTGTTTGATCTTAGATGAAGCCTCAACATAGTCATCAATACCAAAAAAGGGTAAAGATAAAATGAAAGCAGAACTAAACAAATTTTCTACTTGTAAACTGAATAGCAATTTAATCTTGTATTTTAATTAATTTCAATATCAATGAGTAAAATCCTAATTAGAGAAAATAAAAATTTTTTAGACATAACCAAATGTTACTGAATACCAGATAGTGTTTAAATGCAACCAGATTTCCTTTTGACATCATAGTCAAAAGAAAGTGTAAAACAGTATGCTATTCAACAAAAAAAAAAAACCAGCCAGTAGTTTCAGAAAACATTAACTGACATTACTATAGTGATTTCCATAGTATTCCATTGTGGAAAACTTCCAAAACTGAAAATTTCACAAGCTTTCAAGTTTACTGCCATATTATTAACATTTTAATATAGAAAATTAGAGACTATATAGTAGTAATCAGACAGTAAAATCAGGATAACTTTCATTTCTAAACATGAAGCAATCCAGGCAGAGGTTTCACAAATGCTCTTAAACCCACAAATGAAAGAATTTATATTGTGCTTTTTAAAATTTTGCAAAGTTATTTTGTTTTATAAAATTGACTATAAAAAAAATTTTTTGCTAATAATTGTTGACAAATCATTGTTCAATATATATATATATATATACATATATTGTACAAGTAATCTATATTTTTTATTGTTGTTGACTAAAAGATTCACAGCTCTTCCTAAATGCAGGCAATAAGAATATAGCAAAACAGGAATATGGAGATGCAACACATTTAATTAAAAATTTATACTTTGATTTAATAATAAAATGTACAAGAAATGCATATAAAGATGTTACTTTAAATTTTTTTATTTTTTTTTTACAATAATGAAGTCTGTTTTACTTACTGATTCTATTAGCTTAGTGAAGTAAAAGGAATAACTTAAATATATGGGCTCATAAAAAGAAACAGGCTCTATTTACACAATAATCTTCATTAGTTCACTAAGCCTGTTAAGACAAATTCAGATTTATAATTTTCAGTCAACTATACAGTCAACACTGTATAAAACAGAATTTATTCTATACTACTAAACATAATCATGAAATACAAAACTAGAGAAAAAGAGAAAGAAATTGTGCATGTGTTAAGAATTCAACTTTTGGGAAAATCATATGCAAAACAATTATCTATACAGAGATTCACAAATGAATAATCTTGTAGAGAATATGAAAAGTTCTGCCAAGAGATTTCTTATAGAATAAAATGGTGATGGAAATGACTTTGGAACAGTGAATAAAGGAATTACAATGAATGCTGACCGACTCAAGTTCCACTGAAACTGAAATGATCCTGATACAGTAATATGACGCTACAGTACTGATTGCAATGTTTGGCTTCTGTGCTCTCTCCCCCCCCCAACTCCCATATAGGTATAAATAATAGTTGAACTTTAGAGCTATAAGCTGACTGAAGAATTATACTAGTCCGGCCGCATCACTGCTAACCTGACAGTCTGAACTAGAAAACTTTCCTTGGTCCTTTCTTTCATCAGTACCTATAAAAAATTTAATTTTGCTGAGTTACTTTTCAATATGGAGAATATTCATAGCTTAAATTTGTTTTTTTTTTTCTGCATTTAGAACTAGAGACTTAAACTTATATTTTCAAGAGTGCAGGATTCTGCAGATGTTTCTAATGCATGGTAGGCTACTCTATCAATTATCATGTTTTGTGTGCTGGATTTTGAGCAAGCCTTCCTTTAACATTTTTTTCTCTCTCCTCGTTAGAGAATATCAATGCATCAAAAATCATCAAGACAGACAGATCCAGTATGCTGTAGCAGTAAAATTCTCTTTCAAGTTTAGAAAACTAGATGACAACTATAGTCAAACTGGCAGAAATTACAGCCATTAATGGTTTTAGTGCAGAACATAAAAAATACTGATCTTTCCAATCTTTCATAATAAAGGTAATTTTTCTCTCTCTTGACTTTAATCATATTACTATTTTTATAGCAGTATAACTTTTTTATATGTAAAGCCCATATTTGAATCAATAAAATAATTCTTGGCTAATGAACTAAATTCTAACAACTTTTACTTCAATCTTAGAAAATCTAAATGCAACAATTTACATAGAATGTTAATGCTGACCATAAAAATCTGAGTCACAACAGCAGAAACTACAAATTTATGGAAAGTTCTATTGATAAAAACCACTTTAGAGAATAGCAATGCCTTGTAGTCAACATAACCATATAAGAGCTATTTCATTATAAATACAAAAGCTGTCATTACAAGCTGTCACCATAGTGATTAACTATTTATAAAATCTACATTGCATTTGTTTTCAGGTGAAAAACAAAAACAAACATTTGTGCTATGTAGGCATCAGGAGCGTACACTGCACAAAATGTAAGTCAATGCAATGTATCTTTTTCAAATATTATTATTTATAATTGAATTTTGATATAAAACAATTTAAGGATGTGGATGGTACTTTTTAAAATTCTGTAGAAATGTTTTATTCTTTTAAATCAATAATTTATTGCTCATCAATACAACTTACTTCAAAACTTTCTCTTCTTACTCTTTTTCCATCTGAGCTACCCATGGAATCTCCTCGCCTTCGCTTATTTCCAGATGTTTTTATGTCCAATAAAGATGGCAAGGAGCCTCCTCCCATCATATTTGGCCCCATCATCCCTATGCCACTGCCACCCATTATTGTTCCTTTCAGGAAAGTGTTGACCAAAGCCAATTGGCTTTCACGCAATGCTTGCTGTTGCATATTCCCCATGCCCATATTACCTTGATTCATCAATCCCATGTTATTCTGACCCATCATACCCATTCCTTGATTCATTCCCATCATTCCAGGGTTATTACCCATCATTCCAGTACCACCGCCCATCATGTTCTGCATGCCAAGGGGATTCATGTTGCCCATTCCGCCAGGAGCATTACCTAGAATACCTGGCCCACACATTTGTCTGCTACCACCCATTGAATCTCCTCTCCTACCACCAGATCTGTTCCGATTTCTGTAACTCATCACGAACTATTACTCTAAAATTAAAAAAAAAAAAATTTTTTAAGTTTTATAATATACACTCAGGTAAACTTCAAAAGCAAAACAATACACAATTTTTTAAAAAAATTTTGCTAAAAACAATATTAGTAAAGGAATATCAGAAATTGTAATTGTCTGACAATATTGCCAGTTAAAATGGGTTCTAATTGAATTAAACTTTTCTTTTAGCCGATAAATTTCAGCAAAAGTGTTATTTCTAAAAACAATATTTAAAGTTCAGATTTTAAGTCAATATCTTTCAATGCACCCTGTTAAGGAATTTTTTTACTAATTTTAAGCTTTTGACAAAACCATCTTGCAGATGAAAAATGTTTGAATAAAAAATATTCCAAATCCTTGAGGAAGATGTGGCTTCATTGTAAAACATCTACTATATGCCCATTTTAAGCCAAGACGGCATTTTGTGACACAAAAGATGCTGTGTTAAAATACAAATAGAAAATTCAATGGCTCACATTCCCTAATTCTCATGAAATACATTTCAGAGACAACAAATAACCATTGTTTTTTTCACTACAAATGAAGTGAATAATAATTCTATATTTGTTTCATAGTTAATTATCATCATCTTAGTTTACCCAAATATCAATTTTCATTATTTTAAATGTAAAACTGTTTGGTAATCAAGTTCTTTTAGTGCAAACAAACAAAATTCCCCACAAAAATTAGAAACAAAGTAAATAATAATTATAACATAAAACAGATACTTAAATTTTTTGCAATACCACATTTTGCTATTAAATATTAAAATTTTTCTTTTGTATTTAAATTAGTTTAAAAGTGACTAATGTCTGTTAAGTGCATTCTTAAACATTTCATTGAATAGCTCTCACAATGAGTTGAGAAAAATTCTCAATTTTTTTTAATTGCTCAAATTTTTTTGTTGTTCAGCAATTCAGTTAAATATGTATGAATAGTCCATCTTGAAATGAACTGATGACCAAGACTAAAGGTAGGGTATTTTTGTTTTGACTTTCAGTTTATCTTGGTGCACTTGCCATAATTTCAAATACATTCATGTGATTCTGTTAATTATGACATCCACACAAAAAAATTAGTGTTTTGGAATTTGATTTTATTCATTTTAATTTTTAAAAACTCAATGCACCCAGATGGAAGACTTTCAACAGTTCAAAATGGAAGTTTGTTTAAATTGCAGAAATCACTAATACAAGAATGATCTGTTATAAATTAAACACAGTTTAACAACAATTAAAACAATTTGCAATAAACATGTAAAAACAACTGGTTTTGGAATACATTGCTTTACTCATATCAACACTATGATGTGGAAAAATCTGCAAAATGCTCTGAATTATTATTGTAATACAACTTTTACTTCTTACACGTGGCAACTTTCAATACATTTATGCTTGACTTTATTTACAAATTTTACTATAGTAACATATATTCAAACACTTAAAAAAAAAAAAAAAACCAAAGCAAAACCAGTAATGTTGACTATGATATAATACCAAAACAAGAAAAATTTGAAAGGGAATTTAAAAATGTCTGTCTGAATGATGTATCATCATGACACCAGGGTTTCTCTTGCTACAGCACATGCGTAAAGTCTGCAACTAATGGTTGATAGTCATGTTGTTATGCTAGCAAACATATTCGTCAGGGTTGAGATCAGAGATGGCCAGTCATTTGTTTTGCTGTATCAGGCTTCCTGTACATATGCATGTGTAAATGTTGTCCTGACAGAATATCAGATAAATGCTTATCATTTTAAAAACGGAACCACCACCAGGAGAGAATGTTATCTACATACTGCTAGACTGTCAGATTTGTATTCAAAACCACTAGACTGCAAAAATTAGTGATCACAGCAGCCCATATACCATGTTACCACCAAATCTGTTATGTTGCCTGGCACAAATCTGCAAACTGTTCATACAGACAGCAGTAAATGCAAAGTTGGCCACCAGCAAATGGCTAATTGAATTGTGATGTCTGAGAAAATGGCACTAATTTAAAGTCTACAATGTTGAGCATGACTGTGCGGAATGCTTGTGCATGCAGTGATGCAAGTCATTGAAATTGTCTGATCTCAGTCTCTTAGAAATCTAGATGCACTGTTATATTCCTAGAGTCACTGACACAATGTGCAATTCTTGACAATAATTCTGCAAATCAGGGTTGGCCAGATCTTGGTTTCTCTCTGGTTCTGGTACTGCTTGCTCAATTTGCAAAATCAAGACTATTTATGGAAAAAATGCACACACTGAGCAAAGCTCTGTAATGGGTCCTTGCAAAAGGCTTCTATTCAACATGCCTAAAAAGCAATTTCTACTTATTTACTTCAGGCATGGTGTGACACTTAGCTGTAAAGCTTTGAATCAATGTATTTTTTAAAGGCAATTGGTGTTACATCCAAAAATGTGTAGATTTTTTCTGCAACAAATGATTATGCAGCACAAAAACAGACAAAGAATGTTTGTCTGCACACATAACATCATTAATGCTGTTAGCATGTGACAGCAAATACATAATTTTATCAAAATGATATTATATTTCTTAGAAAGAGTTTGTATTTTTCAAGTGTTTGAGTATATTCTTCTAGTTTATGGTCAGTTTGTGCAACTCAAAGACAGATAAATATTTTATTATAATGTATATTCCTTGGAAGAAGAAATAAATGCAGGAAATGTGATAGTTGTTTTGCAAATGCAAGTATTGCTCAAAATTAAATGCATTACAATTTGCCTTTCACTTCAGAGGTGAAATTAGTTTTTACTTTTTTTACAGTGAGCAAGCCAAAGCAACAAATTTTATCAATTTTAAAATGAAGCAAACATATAACCCAGAGTATTTCAAGTTTTTGGTTCATTTTTAAAGTGTAATTATACCCTGACTAATGCAATGTTTAAGCACCTTTGTTTGTTTGTTGTTGTTGTTTTTTAAATACATCCTTTATGTATTTCTTTTGTTCAAATAGGATTCTCGGTCAAAACAAAACTGCAAACCGGGCACTTACCAAAGTTTACTGCTTTATAGTTGCATCTTCACAAGAAATCACATTTTAAGGTCCTATGAATGTCAACGTCGTCTAACTGGTTATGTGGTGTTAAAAAAGTTATTTCCACATCGCAGCGCAGTGGACACTAAATACTTCGACTGAAACCACGAGCTGATGCAAACATTCGCCCGTCGCCGCAGCACTTCATTCATTTCACATCTTTAATCAGACTCCCAGCTTTAATTTTAAAAAAATAACCATCAGCAGAAGAATCTGGCTTCGTAAGCCCCCCCCTTTTTTTTTTTTTAAATCTTTATAATTTATCCAAAAATTTACTCTCTCCCTACCCCCCCCCCCAATTAGAGTACCGCCAAGTACGACACGTAGTGAAAGTAATACAACTAACAATACTGGCAAAAGGGTTATTAGTGGAGTAACAGTACCCGGGTATGTTTCCACGTAGTTCGTTTATTCATTATACCAGTAACGAAAGCAAAAGACAATGGAACACACGCGCATGCGAGAGGACAGTAAATCGATATACCATCCTATTACTGTTTTTTTTTTTCCCATTTACATTCCGCCCGCCTGGGCAGACGTTTTACCGACGACGAGAATAAACAGACCGACCGACGACTGCCGCTCAAATCTCACGCTTTTCAGAAAGCTCACCGCAATCAAACTATTGCCGCAATCATAAAATAACAAACAGGCTTTTCCTCTCCAGTTAGTTTAATAGTCCAGGAAGCGTATTTATGTTGAGAAAATGCATAAATAAAAAATTTTTTTAAAAAAAAAAAAAATACATACCCACCACTCTACGCCTAGTCCTACCATTTATTCTACAAGCAAGATGGCGCCGGGGCAGCAACAACAACAACAAAAAAAAAAAAAAAATCTAGCTACGATCAACAGAATATACTAATTCGTTTTGAAAGCATTAAATTTATTATTCTGCAAAAAAAAATAACAAGTGAAATTTTTATTTAAAATAAAAAATGAAATATATATATATATATATATATATATATATATACCCACTACACGCACACACACACAATCTATATATATACACAAATATATATATATAGATTGTGTGTGTGCGTACGTGCGCGCGCGCTCACGTATTAAAAGCGAACGCTCCCGAAGATTTCCGAAAACACTTTACATACGAATCTTATCGTTGCCGCGAACAAAATTTCTTTAATGCGTTAATCGTTAATGAGAAATATTAAACTAAAGAATCTTGCTGATTTGGTCAACCCAGATCTTGGGTTACTTGGTGCGATAATACAAATGAAGCATAATTTTTTGTAAATAATTTTATAATCAGATAAAATCGGAATTCATCCATTTAGCGTTTTGTACAGTTTGCTAGGTAGTGTACGAATTACGGTATTGTTTCGTATCTTCTGTTTCATTTTAAAGAATACGGTCACTTTACGCCTGGAAATAGTTTTTGAACGGTTAAATAATTAGCACCAGTCTTTACATTTAAGCAGAATTCATAATCATTTTTAAATTTTATTTTGTCGTTTTGATGCGCCTAGCTCCGCCTCCACACCCGGCGGGTAAGGGTGAGTGTGATTACTGAGCAAGACGCTTTCTTTCCTCCACATGCTACATCAGTTATGTAACATAAATGGCGATATGAACAGTTTCTTTCTTTAAAAAAAAAATGCGCAAACTCCGCAACTATACAAAGTACATTAACTTCCTAACAGAATAAAAACAATTCCAACTATAAAGATATATTCAGATTTAATAAGGTGCTAAGTATCCTTTATCAATATTAATTTTGTTGTTCCGAAAAACATTTTCCCTTTAAATTACGATTTATTTCTAGTTTACTTGGAGTTCCGCATATGTTATACATGCATGATTAATAATTATAAATCAAATTAAAAGAGAAGTTTTACAAATTATGTATATTCTTCTTTTTACTGGTAACAACAAAGCGGGCACTTTTAAAAGTTCATTGAAATTATATAGACTTGGAGTTTTGGTATTATTTTTGTTGGAAGATGTCAACAAATTATGTAAAATCCTATCTGTCTCAAAGTAAACAAAACCATAACAGATGTCGTTTATACTCTTATTGTATGCATAGCCTAATTAACAGAGATGTAAGGAATACCAGCATTTTCACCGCGACCTGTCTGTGTCTCTCTACCTCTTTAACGTGAGCCACATTCAGCCAATCGAACGCAGCCCTGTCGACGCACCGAAAGGTGAACGTAACCTGCACGCACTTTGAATTTACTACAAACAATGGGTACCCTTGTCGCTGGGATCGGGGTGGAGGCGACGACGTCAAACGGCGGATCGGGGTAACATGAAAGACGTCCAGCACTCGAGGCTGGGAAGCGTGATGGAGGGCTTACCCAGGCAGTTCGTGTCGTCCCTGAAGGTTCTCTTTGACATCTTGGATGAGACTCGCAGCGGTTACGTGCGGCTGGCGGAAATCGAGACGCGTTGGAAAGAAGACGGCGTTAGGGGACTTCCTGCGGGAGTCGTGGAAGCTCTGAGGAGAGTCACCCCGTCCAGCGGTTACCTGAATTTCGAGCGGTTCGTGTCGGGCCTGAAATGCGCGTTGCTAAAGAGTAAGGACAGCGATAGACGTGCGTACCCCGCGGTGGTCGTCTTGGAGGAGCACGGCGACCCGATCCCCCGCCTGTTGAATTCGTCCACTACCGTGGCCGTGCGGCCGAACAACGCCTTGAATTCCAGCCACTCAACGGGCGCTGGTCGCCACAGAAACCAGATAAACGATGACAGCATTCATTCCGAACCCGAACTCGAGACACAGGCCGGCGGCTCTCTGCGCAAGAACAATCAAGGTGTTACTTTACGATCCTCGGTCCAGGAAAACACCTGCCCGTCGCCCCAGGTCCCGCCGAGAGATCCGGGTCGTTTGGAAATTATGCACGAGCTGAAAAACTGGCAACGCCAGCGTATGTCTTCAGTCGACAGACATCCCAGCAGCTCTGGAATCCAGGGGAATCCAGAATCTCGGAATGGTAGTGTTTATGGTATGAATGACTATGTTTTAAAATAATTAAGTCTAATCTGCTGTAAGTTGTAAACTGCTGCAGACTGAATCAATCAAACGTGTGTGAGAACCTCAACACACCCGTGTACACGCACACATTCATATATATATATCGTTAAGGAGGTGATAGCAACGAAGGTATCATCCATCAAAATCCCTTTACTGGTAAATATCAAAAACTCATCCCGTTAACTGAAAATGTGTTTATTCGCGTATTCATTTATGCAGGGTTCGCGTGTGTTGCAGAGGCGAGTATATGGAGAAAACGCGCGAAAATTGGCTGTCAAAAATACCGCGAATGTCAGGTTTTCTGAGTATTAAAAAATCAAAATTAGGAGTGATGCCCCCAAAACTGAAGTTATCGCCCCTGAAAGTGAACACTGCAGTTGAAGGTGAGCTGCTGCTGCTGCTGCTGCCAGTCAGATTTTATCATTCCTATTATTTTGTTTTAACTTATAGTATAGATAAATGAAAGGATACATTGAGGAGTGTGCGGTTTGACTTGTGTGTGGGCGTCATTTCAAAACTGATGATTTCAGAAATGCATCGAGTTTTTTTTTTTAGGAGTTAAGATTTACCTTTTATTTAGTTATATTCTGTTAATTCAAAGCTGAATGAATTAAATTACTATGCTAATTTTCTATATTGTTTTGAAGGAATAGTTTTAGATGGCATGCAAATCTTCCAATAATAAATTACATAGAAATTACTTACTTTTTCCTTAAATTTAACTTTTCTGTTAATTCAAAGCTGAATGAATAAATTACTATGCTATTCTCTATATTGTTTTGAAGGAATAGTTTTAGATGGCATGCGAATCTTCCAATAATAAATTACATAGAAATTACTTACTTTTTCCTTAAATTTAACTTTTCTGTTAATTCAAAGCTGAATGAATTAAATTACTATGCTAATTCTCTATATTGTTTTGAAGGAATAGTTTTAGATGGCATGCGAATCTTCCAATAATAAATTACATAGAAATTACTTACTTTTTCCTTAAATTTAACTTTTCTGTTAATTCAAAGCTGAATGAATTAAATTACTATGCTAATTCTCTATATTGTTTTGAAGGAATAGTTTTAGATGGCATGCGAATCTTCCAATAATAAATTACATAGAAATTACTTACTTTTTCCTTAAATTTAACTTTTCTGTTAATTCAAAGCTGAATGAATTAAATTACTATGCTAATTTTCTATATTGTTTTGAAGGAATAGTTTTAGATGGCATGCAAATCTTCCAATAATAAATTACATAGAAATTACTTACTTTACTTTTTCCTTAAATTTAACTTTTATTGGGTGAAAGCTTGTCATATACTAGTAAAAGTTCAGTAGTTTTGTGTAATTTTCCACAACAGGGAGAAAGAAAGCCTTTATTCGTGATAATGTTTTCTCTTAGCATCTTATGTAAAAGCGGAATATGTTATAAATTGCTGTATCATTTACGTTTCATTTAGTTATTACAATTAGACATGAAGCTATCAAGCTTATACAAGGCCCCCAGTGAGTGAAAGTATCCCCTCTTTTAATATTTCTGGTTTACATTATCAACAATTACTGCTGGAAACTTCCTCCATTCATTTTCAGTACCATTACTAAAAGTTTTTTTGTTTGTTTTTTAGTATAATATCAGCCATCTGATGCTTTAGCCATTTTATAATCTGATTAGCACATAATAATAACATTGTACTGCTGTTTTTGTTCACTTAAATTAATTCAACGAGCAGGTGCTACTCTTACAGTATCAGAAATAGCAGCTATCATTGAATATGACACTGAAATCATTTTTATTCTACTCATTTTCATCAACCAGTTGTGTCTTTAGTGAGCAGGAGTCATGCTTTCTTACTACTATAGTTGACCTAAAATAAATAGCTAGTTAAATTAGGTTTGAAAGCAGCGTAATGTAGAATTATAGAATATTATTTAAAATATTTAAGCTGTGGGAGGATTGCTGAATTTTTTTTTTTTGGCTACTTGGCAAACAGCCTCTTCTTGTAATTGATTCCTTATCAAAGTTGAGAAAAGTGCGGAAAACGACCTGACCTTTTAGCACTCTTATTTACAGATGTGCTGAAAAGAAAGGAAGGAAAAAAGTGTAAGTCAGTAAAATAATGTATTTCAAAGTTTGTGAATCCACCAAATAAACAACAACAACAGTTTACTAATTGTTTTAACTGCTGAAAAATTTGCCCGAGCTCTGTAGCAGTTAAAAGATTAACTGTTTTTCAGGGACTGCTGGACCTATTAAAGGGGGCAGAAATTGTCTTGTGATTTAGTGAGATTGTTATGCAAGTATTCACGTTGTTGTCATTTATTTAATTGAAAATTTACCTTATACTTAAAAAAATCCTATCTTTTTAATAAAAAAGTTCCTTTCTTTCTGGAATACAATAAAGATAGAGTACTTCCAAATAAACATGGCTGACAGTGGTGGTGATGAGTATTTTGCTAAGTGAAAATATTTTTGCCTCTAGATGCCAGCGGTGCATCTACATCTCACAAGAAATGTCTTTGTCTTTAGTTTAATGAGTATAAGATACATGACCGAGTGAGATAGAGAATTTGTATTTGATGAAAAGTATCTTTACTTCATCTTTAATGACTGACACCAAAATCTTGATGACTATGTTGTGTGGTATTTACATTACATTAAATTTGAAAGAGAATGAATGCCAGGTAATGTTTGTCTTTTGATTCTTTAACTTTTCATCCAATGCAAGTTCTTTCTCTCTTTCTATCTAGGGTTTTTGCTAATATTTGAACTAGGATTTTTAAAATTAAAATTTGATCAGATTTTCTGACTGGAAAATTAAACATTACAAAAAGCAAAAAAAAATTCATTTGAAAATTTTTTCATATTTTTCAAAATCAGTTTTATTTATTGGATTGGCTAAGTAGAAGTAACTCTCAGAAATGCAGAATTTTAATATTCAGATTGTTTAACTTTACATAAAAATGGAATGAAAATCTTACAGGTCACTAATCAGTTTGGGAAGATATCTACTCTGTTTGTTTGCGTAACAAATAGTTTATGTTGCTCTGAAATGTCGCTGGGGATGCTCTAGCAATTGTGTAGATTCATCATCATGTGGAACACAACAGATATTTTCTACAGCCATCACCAAAAGTTTTGCATCACCTTAGAATTTTCAAATTTTGCTTGATAGAGTCTCATTAAGTCTGCTGTTTTTGCATATATGTTTTAAAATATTTAAGTACATTTAGAAATGTGACGATAGGAAATCTGACGTGCAAACAAATGATTTGCAAAAAGACATTATAAATCATGGTGACTCAGTTTGAAGTATATATTCAAAAGCAGAGATCACCGAGTGGTTCTTGTGGGTACAGTGCCAAGCTGTATGAGCGTAGATTGAAGATAGATTTTGTTATTGTTCTAGGTTGAGGCCAAGCATTTGCCCATGGCTTATTCTGATGGCGTCACTAAGTGATTTTCATCTTAATACTTTAAACTTTCCCTCTAATCTTAAAAAATTCATGTGAGAAAAACAAAATATGAAGCATAGATATCCAATGATTGTTATTTTTTAATTAACAATTGTGTATGCTGAACATTTTACTTTTGTTATTTATTGTATTAAATTTTGTCATTGAAAAGCCTATTTTTTAAAAGTTATAAAGAACAAGCATAAAGATTTAATATCTTGGCTATCTTGTTTAAGGTAATGTTCAGAATTATGTTTATCTGCTAAAATTCCATCTGCACTAAAAGAAAAAAAATGATAGGGAAAATTGGTCAGGTTTGCAAAACAAAAAAATGCTATTGTTTCAAAAATCCATAATGTTCTATCCTCAATGGTAAAACACCAATAGATTTGCCTGTTTTACTTCCCGCCCAGTTTAGTTAGTGTATCCTATAATTATATCTAAGATATTGGTCTGCAATCCTTCCCCTAGTAAGAAAATGTTGAAATAAATTTAGTGACTATTTATTTTTAATCTAGTCACTTTAGGAATAAAGTAGCTATAAGTAAAACAAGAAAGATTTTTTTTCCCTGCTTTTATAACAACTAAAAATGCATTTACAGCATAATTTTTTTTGGTTGAATCTTGATGGGTTTTGTTTTGTTTTGTTTGTTGTTTTTTTTTTTTTTGGTGGGTAGGAATGTATGTGTGACTCCTTTCAGACGGGTGGGTTGGTTACTGAATCTGCACAAGCCTCAAGTGGCGCTTGAAAATGGTCACAAGCCCCCAGGAAGTCAGGCCCATCAAATTAGCATTGCTGATCCAAGGAAACCCTAATGCCAAGAACAAGAAAGCAAGCCTGGTTAGAGACCAGAGCATGCCTTGATCTTAGAAAAGGCCAAGAAGAAATTTTGTATTCGACAAATCATCATCTTCACTGCATAGATGATGTTTGTATTAGGAATACTTTTAAATAAAATCTGAATGTTATGGTTGTTTGAAAGTATTTTAGTATTCTGCCATATTAATTTAGTCAACCCCATAAATTAATGTATCTGACCAAAATTGATATATTTCAGGTGTGATTATGTATATAGATGTCCAGATGGGCAGATAACCAGTGTGCACTATCACCATGCTGAAAACTGACAGATCCTGCAATATTTCTCTAGTTATCTGAGATCATATTGCTATAGGCTGGTCAGATTTAATGAAAGATTGCCAAAGATTTCAGCATATTTTGTGAGTATATGGCCAATATTATTGTGAAGTTCATCAAGGCAAGTGTTACTGCTATGACAGAATGATCTGGAAGGCTCTCAGAAGTGATACAGTGACAATAACGTGCCATTACTCGCCACATCTGCACTTAATTTGAGAATTCTCATGCTGACATCTACATTCCTACAGAAATTAGCCAAGTAATGGTCCAACAATATCTCCACTGACTTGGCTGCAGAGGGTGTGTGGCACGTAAGAACCTTTTGTGTCCCATAGGAATATAACTCTGAAAAGTCTGGCCTGAGAACATGTCTTGCAAGACCTTCGAGTATTGGCATTTCATACTCTGATGAGTCTAAGTTTCAGAAGCTTATGCCAGGGTTTGGAGAAGACCTTCTTTAGCCAATGGTCAACTATGAACATAGAATTGTTATGTTATGGGCTGCAACCTAGTGCAGTAGAAAGTTAGAATTTTTATTTGTTGAAGGATATCTCAATTCTGCTGGGTACATTGCCATTTTAAAGACACATCTACTATTGTATCAACAAGATATACTGACATTTGATGCCTATACTTTTCAGGAGGATAGCTGTACATGCTACACCTTGGTAGACAACAGCTTGGAAAAGGAATCAAGGCATTCAACTTTTTCCATGGGTTCCAAAGCTCTGATATAAATCTGATTGAGCACCTATGAGAGCATCTGGATCTCTGCCAACTGAGAGCAACCCATCAACAATCCACAAGTATGATGGAAGCTTATATTTATTTTCTATGTTTTTGCAAAAGAAACAACTAGCATATTGTAATAACAGGTTGCCTAATTATTATGGCAGGGCTAGTTTTCAAAATATTAATTAATTTCCTTTGGATTTATTTCAAAAACATTTTTTGCTTAATAACTAACCTGTTTCATTTTAAATATTCCAGTGGTTATGTTTACATGTCATTTTTGTTCTTAGGTTGCCATCTATATGGAGATCTTCTCTTAATGGTGATATACATCGGATAAAATCCAAATTCATTAATGCCAAAATCAGAATATTCTTTTCTCTCGGTATTCACTGAAGTTTCTCCATAAAGCTAACAGATAAGGAAAAAATAAAAGTGCATAAATGATAAGAAATGTTTGTTTTTTTTTTAAATATTTATGCCCAAGGCAGATACCAGATGGTATTAAAAGAAAAATATTTCCTTATATCTAATTGAGAATGTTTCTTATGTATCTCAATGCTACTGGTATAAGAAAGTCTACCTAACTTTATGAATTCCTTTCCAAAAAGGGAATTTAAAACTTCACTCATATCAGCACAAATATGTGGGACAAATCAGGCATCTAACTAATAATGATAATAATTTGTTCATTTTTTAATTATTAGGTTTATGTTCTTTTTGTTGGTGAGCTATTTTTAACGTCTGATAATGGTTGAATGTATTATTATTGTGTAGAGGAATTATTTGTCTGTATGACTACATTTGAGCTGCTGTTAATGAACAGAGGTGGGAAAATTTATCATTTCTGCAGTTCTTTATTCAACTTTGAAATTAGTAAAGGGAAAAAATATCTGCCAACTTTTTAAAGCTTTGAAATCTCTGAATTCTTGGAATTAAAATGATAAATGTTTAGAAATGAATTTTCAACTAAGCAAACATTATTGCAAATGATTTGTTAGGAATTTTAAGCTATGTAAACTATTTGCAGGTGTAATGTTTATGTGTGTTTTTATATATATATGAGAATAACTAAAATGCATTATTATTGTTGTTAAGCATTTAAAAAAAACCTTTATTGATTACCTCATTTTGAGTACTGTCTCAGTGAATTAAGTGATAGTGGAAATTGCATTAAACTGAAATTCCTGGTAATATTTGTAAAAAACTTGTGTGAATGTAAAACTTAAATAGTAAATCAAGCTTTGTGACAAACACCAGGCTAAGCGATACTTTGACATGGTTAATTGGAGTGGGGGCAAAATTTGCTGGGAAAAATCTGCCTCCACTTAGCATTGCACCAGTGTAACAAGCCAGAAGCTCTCAGAATCAGGGTTACTATCCATTTTTACATCGCTGACATCCATCTCCTATCTTTTTTTTTTTTTTTTTAAAGTATTTATTAATAAAGTGAAAAACAAATTTGTTTATACTAGGGGCATTTGACTGGAACCCAGCCAGATGCAATTATGGTAAATTCTATTTCTTAAAATCAACAGGTACATATTTCTCACTTCTTACAAGGCCCTCTACAGGTACTAGTAGAGATTAAATTTTGAAGTGTGAACTAAAGATATTACAGAATATTTGTTGTATAGGACATAATTAGTAAACTTTCAAATACTGATGGCCTACGTTATAACAACTTGTGGGGAAACATCCGATGGAAAGTGTCTAGGTAGAAAAGGATTAATACACACAGTTACATCAGTGTCAGCTTTTTGTTTTTACTTACTGTACTGTTTATAGACCAATACTCCAGTTGGCTTTTCTTAAACCTTGTTCCTTCTTTGTTTGGTCTTTGCTTTTAATTTTTGTTTGCCATGTCATTGACACGTATACATTTAAAAGTTAATAATTAATCATCTTTTTTTTACCTTTAACAGCAGCTGGTAGTACTTAATTACACAAGTATATAAAAAAAAAACAATTAAAGAAAATAATTATTTATCATTTGTTTTTCCTTAGCAGCAGCTGTTAGTATTTAAATTTCCAGGCATATTTATGGATGAAAAGCTATTCATTTTCACGAAGATCGTATTGATATTGTTTACACAAAAGAGGTGGGAGACGGAAAGGAGAGAGGGATTTGAGAGAAAAGGAGGATGAAAAATATTGAAATAGTTCTTTGTTTCATGGCATACTAGCTTGCTTATATTTTTTCATCATGAACTATTTTCAAAGAGATAAAAGATTCAATCCTAGAATCTCAAACAATCATTTCTAAAATTTAATTCATTTTGTTTTTTTATAATTGTATTGGAACTTGGTGTGTAGTTTATACCGCAAAGAAAACAGGATAAGAAATAGTTTAATTAATTACTGGTAACATGTAGTAGCATAAAGGGAAGAAATGTGAGACAGAGAAATATCAAATTAACATCACCTTATCTATAGTCTGTTTACCTTCAGAAGAAAATCCTCTTTGAAATACATTATGCAACAGGTTTACTTTTTAAAATGAAGGCCCTTTTAAGGATTGGCAAATGTTTACAGGTAAAAGAAATATGGTTGTTTATCATTCAATATAGTAGTGTAGGTAAATGCAGATATTTTAAACCCATCACTCAAAGGCAATAGTGACTCATTATTATTTAAATATTCATAAGATCATGCAATTTAAGGAATTTGCTTTGGTATGTTACAAAGTATGAAGATATGAAATATGGGGCTAATATTTTTTTTGTTTTCTCAGCCTCTTCATACTGTGGCAGTTATAACCTGGTACTAAGGGCGTTCAATTGAAACCTGGCTAAAATAGCATTGCTGTATATTATCCAGCTGGGTTTTACTTGAACGTCTTTAGTGAAACAATTACTCTTGTAATTGGCTATAGTCCTTCATTACTCGTATATAGGTTTCATTGAGAATTTTAGTGACACTATAAAATAACAAAATTTCACTTGGTGATTTCAAATCAGTTATAGCTGCGGGTAGATTAATTCACAGAGGAGCAGAAGAGGAAAAGAGTTTTTTAAAGCCACACTTTTGAAAGCATTCACTGATTCCATTTTACTGGGAAAATTACTCTCTATTTCCTCACCCTGATCTCTAAAGCAGTATTTCTGACAATGGCATTTTAGAAGTTTGAAAATATTTTCCTCATGTTTCATGCATTTGAGGAAACCCAAAAGGATGGTAATAATTGCTTGACTTTAAGAATCTTAGTTTCAGTAAAATCTTTTGAGCAACATATGACATATAAGAGTGGATACAAAACTGATTTGCACAACTCATGTCTCTCACCTTGTAAGCTTACATTGCACGTTTTCTGAAGCATCAATATCTCCAACCTAAATAAGGGCATTTTTGCTTGAATTCTGCTAATATATGGATTTTTTTTCATTGGTGAATAAATATTTAAGGCTACCGGATGTGTGTGTGTGTGTATGCGTGTTATGTAAGTGCCATTTTAAACAAATATCTATTCATAAACATTTATTTATAACATAATTATCAGTTGTGAAATGATCCTGTTAGAATGGACTTTATGGTAACTAGTAAGTTAACAAATCCAAAAAAATAAATGTAGTATTTTGATTACTTTGGGGATGGCAGATGGTCAGGTGCATAGTTGCCAGCCTGCTATGGACGAGGACCTGGGTTCACTTTTATTGAGATCCAACTGTTTGGCAACCTCTCACAGTGTGGTTTCGTCTCACTCTTCTGTACCAGTCCATCTACATGGGTTTTCTTCCATAGCTAAACAAAAGGATTCTAGCAGTATTTTCCTGGTACAGGTGGTGGAGGTTTTGCTGGTAATTCTTAAATGGCTTGCACCTTAGCCACTGATCAAGAGACCCAACCATACCCAGGTAACTTGCTTGGTCACTAAAGTTAGTTACTACATCACACCTTCTCCCTTCTAGCTCACTGATGTGAGATTTCTTTAGACCTCAGTTAGGACAGAGGTTTACAAAGATAGATAATTACTTTTTTTTAAAAAAAAATCAGGTACTAAAATGAAAAATGGTAAAACTTACTTATGTATTAGATCTTTTAAATTATATTTCTCCTTAAATAACCTTCCATAGTTTCAATCAATAATCTTTCCTTTATTTTAGTAATTTCCTAATATCTAATTGAGATCTTATAATTATGGCCCTAAGAATGAAGGATGTGCCACTAGTTCTAAAGAAATCTATCTCTATGCAAAAGATTCTTTCCATTTTTAAATTAAATCCTTTCTCCATAACAATGGCTGTAGGCCAATTTAACATGCTTGATTCTATTTTCACTTTTAGGCTGTTATCTAGTGTGTATTCTGTCATCGTTATTTTAGCACTATCTGGTTCATGAAAAGTTCCTTTGCCCACTCTACCCACCTCTGTACAAGCCTAAATATGGTCTAAAGTGGAGTTTAAAGAACTCAAAATAAACTACCTCAAATAGCTGATAATCAGAAGAGTCAGTGACTATGAATGGATTTGGAGGAAAATAAAACTGGTACTTTTATATATTTGAAAATGTCGGCAGATCTCTTTTGTGGTTATGCATGACTGTAACTTGAAGGACTATTTCAAGATGAAGCACAAAGCCAAAAAAGCAAACAGAGTAATGCATTTTAATAAATATGTAAAGTTTTGGAATTGTAAAGTACAAAAGAATACAACAACAACAAGCTTTTCATTCCTTTCACCTCAAATCATCCCACTTCTCTCCAATTGGTAATTTTTCTATCTTGAATAATCACAATTTTCTTAATAGCTTTCAATGATGTAGGAGGTCCCAAAACTGCAAGTAATCTGGTGTCTACCACAGGTATTTATAAAAATTGTGAATAAGGTCTATTCTGTCTAAAATTTACCTAATTAAATACTAGGGATATTCAAATAAAATGCATTAGTTATTTGCTTATAGAATGGTTGGCCACCTTAATGTGTACTTTTCCAGAGACCAATTAATATATTAAATCCGAGAAATGCCAGCTGTTTATATTTACAAGGGGACCAGAGTTAATTATACAAGTAGTAATAAAATGTCAAGCCCTTGTATTATGATAGTATTAATGTTCAAATTCACCTATGAATCTAATCTTGTAATCTTATCAAATCAGCATCTGGTTTAATTGCATGATCAGCATAAGATACCTATCATCTTTCAGTGTATACTGGCTGATACTCTGCCTATTGAATCTCCCATCTGTGGCCTACCATGAAATTAAGGGTATAGAGCATATCAATATGGATATCATAAAAAGGTATCCACTAGTCTGTTAGAATGAAAAATGTAATGGTAGATTATATTCATAGTTATTGAATTCCGTATCATGCCAAACTGAGGATTCCCCCAAAATTTATTTAATTAAATTTGTATGGCAGTAATATGAAATATTTTCATTTAAAATAATTTTAAAGAGATGTTGTGGTTACACTTCTGACAAATAAGTATTTAGGACATTGGTGTTTAGCGTTTCATTAGCATTGTTTTCTTTGTTTCAGCGGATCCCGTATGTGCTGGTTTGGTGTCTGAGTATTTCATCTCAATAATGGTTGACTTTTTTGTTCTTTGCTAATCCATCCCACTACATAAGGACAGAGCAGTTTTATTTAAGGTGATGGCAGCCCAGAACTGTTTTTTCTTGATCATCTGTCTCATCTGAGTTGGTCTACTTCAGCCCCACCTCCTGGTTTCTCTGAAAAGTCTAAACTGGCTATGGCTTCTATGAAGGAGGCACTATGCAGTAGTCAAAACCCTGCATCTTTTGCTGTTTGCCCTTTCTTCTTTATCCAAAAATATTTGCAAAACATCAGTATGACATTGGTAATTAAAAGTGCAGCAGTGATAAAGTTGGAGTATACTAATAAATTTGTTTTGTGCCAGCACTGTTAACCTGTCCTGATAGTATCTATACACAATACATTACTGGATAGACTAAGCAGCATACATGGTTCAGATAGCACTTGAAAAGAAATTGTATATAAATGGTAAAACCAACAAATGGCTCATTCATGAATATGTTGATGTGAGTTGCAAAAGAATGTTGTTGTCAGCATATATCTGTGATCATGAATTATTTTGTAAAATCTCTGATTTAATTTCTTAGAACTACAGTATAAGTTCAAAAGTTTGACGAATACTAATACAGATTTTCCATAAATTGAAACATGTAAATAGCTATTTCAACAAAAAACAGGTATAGTTAGCATTCTACCATACTGCACATATCTAAGTTAAACATTCATGAGTGCAGTAATAAAACTACTTTACTGTAGCATCATCATTTTGTCATTTAATAGCATCTTGGTTTTGCTTTTGTAATGTCTAGAGATAATCGCATGACTACACATTTATTTATAAAATTTAATCTTTGATTTTTCTTTTAGTTTCCTTAATATTTTAAAAATTATTTTAAACAGCAAATGTTGAGAATTTTCACCAACATCCTGAAAAGGTGGATCAACCTGTTCAGAATCAAAGATGTCATTCAAGCAGGGGAAGCAGCAGACGCCATACCTTAACCAGTGGAGTGGACTTTGCCATGGTAATGAGACTAGTATTGTAGGTTTTAGATTTCTAAAAGGAAATTTTTTTTAAGAAATTTGATTGCAATGTAAAATGCATGCAGGTAAATGGCATAAATGTTATGACAGGATAAACCTCTACCTTCCTGTGTGTTAATAAATAAAATATATTTTATAATTCTTAAATGTTATTCGAATATATAAAAGAACTAGGCATAAAAGGGGAGAATCTATTAATTTAGAGTTTACCAACCTTGTGAAAGAAAAGAGCTGTTAAATGGCATTGCTTGTTTTGGTGGGGGTGCTGTGTATAAGTCATGGTGCTTTTCTGCCACCCTTGTAGCAACTAAACTAAGTTACACTAATTCTTGGATCAACTTTTTACCAAGAAAATAAAGGAAGGGGTCATTTACAAAGCCATTCTGGTCTCAGTGGAAAGGCAGATCGACCGGTCAATAATGGAGTGATGCAGTGGTCCAGTGGTAGCTATTGAAATGCTACAATCAAGGGCCTGAGTTTGATTCTAGCAGAGGACCAACCAATTTTGGCATATCTCCCCAGTATGATGGTTTCTTTTCATCACTCTCAGCTGCATGGGTCTTCTCCAGGCACTCTGGTTTCCTCCCACATCTAAAAATGAAGAGTTCTAGTAAGGCTTTCCCTGCTGAAGTTGGATGTGCCAGTTCCCTGTGGCACTGCACTGTCTCACTTGGGTTGTATTTCTTGTGACATTAATGTAAAAAAATGACTGGTCAAAGATAAAAACAAAAAAAAAGATCTATTGATACATCAATGTGTAAAGGAGCAAGAAAAAATAATAAATGTGTTGAAGAAACCTCTTAAGCACGATAAGTTTTACAGTATGAGCAGGTATCTGACAGGTAGCTCACTGTTTGATCATTTATGTGGGTTCATGATAATCTTGTGAGACAATAGAAAAATATTCTTTTGTTCTTACAAAATTGCCCACACATTAGAGAAAATTAAACTTCATTTCAGGGGATTCTTATATTTCTTACATCCATAATTCTCTCTCGTCTATAAATTTTCAACTAAAATTTGTAAAATTCAATTCTCAGTGAAAATTAGAAAATTGCAAATTCCCCACCACTAAAATTTGGCAAGTAAATATACTGAAAATATCCTTTGTCGACTTGAAATATGAAAATACTTTTATAAAATTATCTTTAATATTAATATTGAATATAAATAAAGTTAAACTTAAACTGGATTATCTGTTGAAATTTTGTTGAGAAGGAAAAAAAAATTTATGACAAAAAACAAACAAACAAAATCAGATGATAGAGTTTACATCTTCATTCATATGAAAATTGTTTGCTAAAGGAAGTTCCAACATTGAATAAAAATTAAACTTATTAAACTGGATTGATTGTGTTTTGTTGTTTTTAAACATCACCCAATATTGTTTATCCCTTTTGGTTTGTTATTCAATAACTTGAATTAAAATACAAAAAAAAAAAAAAAAACAGTTTCATGAAAGTTGTTATTTAGACAAGCAGTGAATCATCAAAGAAATCAACTGATGGTTTCGAATGATTTTATTCTTTGATTTTAGTCTTGTTTATTTATTTACATCAAATAATGAATAACTGTAATCTGTTTTTATGTTTACATTAGGAATAAAATTTATTAAAATTATTACTAGGGACATTCAAGTGAAACCTGGCTGGATACCATTACCGCATTGCTATTTCAGCCAGGTTTCATTTGAATATTTCTAGTATTAATTTGTCATTTAACCAATTTGTTTATATTTTACAAATAATGGATAATATTAGGCTGTTTTTCTAATACAGTGCACCCCAGTCATAACGATACTGCTTATACTGCAGATGTGGATATGTCAGGGTTCTTCCTTTCTCCCCCTACATTCTACATTAAACTTGCCTGGTGAGAATCTTCCCCCTCTTCATTGTAGTCTGCTGTGTGTCTTTCTTGACTCTAGTTCAGTCTTTAGTGGCACCTTAGTGATGTGATTATTTGCTTACTGTGTGAGGTTTACAGATATAGAATTGCGTCTTGTGTTTATAATTGAACTAGCTGGCAGACCTGCAAAACATTTGCAGTCAACAGTTTGTGATCTCATCATGTGATACTGAAGGGGCTTTACAATTTCCTAAAAAAACTCCAACTTGGCATTGAAAGGAAAGGTTACTGTGTACAATTGCAATAAATCTGCCTTGTTTTATCAGATGTAGTTGTTTGTGGCAATCAAAAAAATTTGTATTTACATGCTGTATCGGGTAATACAATCATGTCCTCAGTTATATTGCAGGTCTTGTAACGCAGGTATATAACTGGGGAACACTGTAACAAGAAATTGCATTAAAATTATTCTTTTCCATTTTAGCCTGTTAATTTTTGTTTACATTTCATGAAATAATGAATGTATAATCTTCTTTAATTTTTTTTACATTCTAGCTGAAGAAGATGAAGTTGATTGAAGAAGAAAAAGATGTTTTGATGCAAGGTTTACAAACTGTAGAGAAGGCCAGGCTGTGGTACCAGAAGCAGATCAGTGGCTTGGTGGAGAAGCAGAAGCTCACTGGATGGGCCTCATTGAATGTAAGCAAGAACCAAGATGGCTGCTTGAAAATAAATTTTCAAAAAAAAAATTTTTTTTTAATGATTTGATCAACTTATAGTAATTGCAAAAAGGTAAAGAAAAAAAAAAAAACAAGGTATATGAATATAAGTAATTGAATGAAATTGAAGTACTAGGATAAATATAATACAAATTTATTAATTTGCTTTAATCCTATCCATCACTAGTTAGCAATATTGTAGAGCTGGTTAGAAATTCACTCAGATGGAAATGAATTCTAAACATGGGGGGGAAAAAAAAGAAATTTCAGAATTTATAATAAATTTCACGATGCTAAAAGTTTTCTTTGAACCTGCATGCCAACGTTGGCACATACAAGAATCCACCAGGGGACCCAAATGGAGGAGAACGGGGTGCAGAGATTACTGTAGCTGCACACCTACCATAGAAAATGTCTATTAGAACTCTTCATTGTTAAAACTTTAGATAATCAAAACGAATTGTCATTGGAAGTTGTATCACTCAGCATATGATATTATTAAATTAACCATTCATTGAGTAGTGAGGAAGATAAAAAAAAAAAAACTGTTTCTGTGCACTCTGAATCAAGAAGAAATGTCATTTTTTCAGTATGTTGAATGTTGTGCAAATTACAGTGATGATGTTAAGCATTTTAATGACTGGAACTTTCTGCTAGAGGAAGGGTATAAGATTTTGCCAGATATGAGTGTTACTAAGTATTCGTGAACTTCATCCTTTGCATCTGGTAAAAGAATATACATGGTGTTAACTAAATAATTAGGATTTAAGTAAAACAATAAATTGAAAAAAGTTGTTACAAACACAAAATAAGGAAAAAACAAAAATCACTTGAATAATCAGAACTGAATCATTTTTTATCTTGCTTGTAAATTTGATAATTATATGTCTGCAATATAATACATTTTAGGAAGTATTTTTAATTTCATTGTGTATAGCATTTACAGTTCTGTGCCACTAGCTTTTGTCCAGTGTTTTAGTTATTGTAAAGAAAAAAATAAATTCTTTTTCTGTACATTTTGTTATTCTTTTAATATAATACAAAGAAAGAAAGATCATTTTACTTTTAAGATGGAATAAACAGTATAGGAAATAATTATGGAAACAGAATATGTACAAATAATGAGTAATTGCAACTGAGCAATGTAAATATTACATAATACACAATTCATTATTACAAAAAAATATACAAAAACAAAATGAATGTTATATGATGCATTAGCATTTGGTATGCGACCCCTTTGCTCTATATAGAGCAAGACACCTTGTTTTCATGCTCCCATACAGGTTATCAACAACTGGTATGTTGTTGAAATATCCTGCAACACTTTACAAAATTTGTTCAGTGTTTGGTTGCCTTTTGACTTTCTCAGTAGCCACATAATCCCCATATGACCTCAGTAATGCTTATATTAAGATTTAGTGCAGGTCAAGGTAACATTGTGAGTATTTCATCAGCTTATTTACATTCCAGATAGTTTTTCACCACAATGGCTGTATGCTTGGGGTCACTGTCATTTTGGAAGATAAATTCCCACCCAATAAGATGTCTTCCTGAGTGATTGGCTTGGATGAGAATCTGCCTGTATCTGTCAGCAATCAGTATGCTTTTGATTTATGTGAATCTCCTACAGTCTTGGCTGATATGTAGCCCCATAATTGTATTGATCCATCTTCATGCTTTACTGTAGCTATTGTACACTGAATATTATTATTATACTGCTTCCCAGTCCACCTCTGAACAAACTGCTATTAATTATTACAGACAGTTCAAACTTGGACTCATTTGTAAAGAGCACCTTCTGCTGCCCATTTTAACCTTGGTCTTTGGTCACCTCTCCTCAGAAAAGGTTTTGGGCAGCTATACATCCATTGAGATCACCTCACTAGTGTGAACCTTACTGTTCTTGAAATGTTAGCACCTGTACTTGCAGCTAGGCAATTTGCAGGATCTCTTCTGGCTCATCCTCTATCATGTAGAGAAAATACTCTGAAGTACTTAACATCACTTTTGGAGAGTTTGAGCTTCCTTTGTTGATTGTGTCTATTGTCACTAGTACCAGTTTCAGTTATCCTCCTCATAGGCTTGCTGTAGCTCCTCCTATAACATGAAGTCTGACCACAATCTGCCTCATGGAGTAGCCTTCAATAGCTAACACTTTGATTTCTATAAGCTTGTCATGTGATATTTTGTTCCCAGAAGCCATAGTATTCACCACACTATCACTACCTATATTTTTATAATCTTTCTGATTGCTTGCATGACATTACATGATTGTACTAGGAAGCATTTTATTTTTACAAATGAGATGTGATTCTATCATGTATACTTTGCATTCTATGCCCAGTTTTTTTCTCTTGTTTCCATCATTATTTCAAATACTGTTTATATATGTTTTTACTTATTACTAATTATGATCCAAGATCATGTTATTTATAAATCTGCATGATTTTGGCAGCACAATAAATTATAGTATTGGAATGAATATAAGGAAGAAAATGATTTTTTTTCTCTTATATTTAAAAAATATAACTTTGAATTACAACTATTAAAGTTTTGTATGTGTATAATGGAAGGATGTGTTCTTGTTCAGATTAGAAAAAAACAAATTTTTTAAAAATACAATTTATGAAAGTCAACTGGCTGAATCTTTGGTTAGCATCACTACTCTGTTAATCATCATTCTCACCTGAGAGTCTCGAGAACTTATCAGTACTCTAATTCTAATAAATTATACATTGTAAATTTAGCTTTACATTTGTTTTTTGTCACAGCATTGTGTGGAAGCAGTTTTTTTTTTTTAAAGATTAACTGTTTAAGAACTAGTTGTACATAAAAGAAAACTGCACATGCATGCATGTCTGTGTGAACATCTGTTTTCAGTCGAGGTTTATGGGATCTGTTAGTATAATGCAGCAAATGAAAAAGAGCTGAACTGAATACTTCTGATATCAGTGAACACCATCTGCAACTGTAGACACATCTGATGAGGTTGCATAGCGCCTTGGTTACTGCTAACAAGCATTGTCATTTCTGTTCCTCGCAGTGCCTAGTGTTTTTATCTTCAGCAAGAAATAGAAAGTCTCTACTAGAACTCTCTTCTGTTTAGCTGTGGAAGGAAACCGTAGTGCCTAGAGGAATAAAAAAAAATGATGGACTGGTACAGAAGAGTGAGAAGAAAGCATGCTGTAAGATGTTCAACAAAAGGCAGTCTTCACTGAAGACAGAACTTGGACCTGCAGCTGCAGTAAGCCAGTGTACACTGCACACTTGGTTATTTGCCACCCGGTAGTAATAATTTTTAACATGAACCCTTGACTGGTGGTGGAAGAAAAACCTCAAGTAGGCAAGAATGTGCAGAAAAATGTTTTTAATTAATCCAAACCTTACTGGGTTTAATATGAGCTTAGACTGTGAATTATTCTATCTCACTGCCTTCAGGCTTATTTTGGTGGGACATAAGAAACTTGAAGGAGATCAGCTTGTGATTAGTAAACAAGTGGGGTTATCTTTTCATTACTCACTCCTTTACTGGCCCCTATTACTGGTTGTCATTTTAGTTATGATTATGTTCAGTGCCACGTGGGTTAAATGGTGTGCATGATTTTGCACTTATTTTCTGCTGTGAATTTCCAAAACTTTTGAATGTTATTGGCAAATTGTAGGAATCATCTGTGGAAGCAAGCCAGGAAAAGATGAACTTCTTAAAAACAAGAATTATGGAGGTCAACCATCAGCTTCAAACTCTCATTGAAACTTCAGAAAAGGTGGGTTTATGTCTGTTTGGGTTGATTTTTTTTCTAATTTTACCAGAACTGTTTGATGATCTTAAAGAACATTCCACTTGATTTGTTTGTTTCATAGCTTTAACCCCTTTCTTATCAAATTGATTAATGACTAATTCTTATCTCAAATATTAATATTTCTGTACTGTATCCCCCCATTTGGATCAATTATACATAACTAATTCAAAAGTGCACACTCACGCACGCACACACACTCTCTCTCTCTCTCAAAATTCTAACCAAGTAATCAAGGTTGGCTATAAGGGTAATTTTTTAGCCCTGTGAACAATGAAAATACAATTTTCACATGTGATGAATATAACTATATGGTCTAACAAACTGCAGTTTTGTCTGGGAAATGACATGTCAAACATGGATGCCCTATTTCATGAAAATGGAAAATTGCACCAGCAATCAAGTCACTGTCCTCTTGCTTGTCATATGAAATCAACAATAGCACAAAATGATTTGTTAAAATAATTTGTGCTTGCAGTGAAACCATTCCTCAATTTATATGGTTGGGAAGGTTATAATAAGTGCCATATTAGTTGGTTAATACTAGTGTTTTCTTCCTAATGACTTTCAGAAATCCCACTGCTGCATCTACAGCATCATCACTTACATGCTTTAGTGCAGGTATGTCAAACATGTGGCCCTTTACAAGCACAACTGCAGCCCGCACAAAGGATACTAATTTGCATCAAAAATATTCTGCAATAAATTTTATTAAATGACTTCAATTAGTTGTAATGTGTGCAATTGGTTGTCGTGTGTGGCCCTCATGACAACACATATGTGACCCATGTGGCCCTCGGGGGGGACCCTCAGTTTGACATGCCTGCTTTAGTGGGTCTTAAGATGGAGAAGTAACAGTTTTTCTTTGCTTGGCATATCCAAGGTACAAATAAAAAGGATGCAGCGTGCACTATGCTTGCTCAAAATTGTATTACTGGATTTAAATATTACAATTCTTGTGGAAATGAACTTTAGAAGATTCATCTATCATTTGTATGTTCAACAGTAGCTGACTAAGTCTCTTTGAACTGATAATCACCACATCCTACATTGCAGAAAGCACAAAACAATGAGTGTACTTCTATATAAGGAGTGTGCCTTATTTTGCCATCAATAGCCTCAACCACTTAATTGATCTTGGTAGCCAGTCTAGATTCATTTTCTTTCTTTTAGCTAAAACATTTGGTATCCTTGTCTAGGAATCCAATATTATGCAAGAATTCTGAACAATTTAAAGTCGTGGTCAAGCTTGAAGAAAATCTCTTCTTAATCTCTCCAACATTGTTTTTCATTATGAAAGAGGTTATATTGGCATTGTTTGTCTCTGAAGTATAGCTCAAGAACAGTCAAAAAACAGCCATCAGTATTAACAAGAGTGGTCACAATTTGCGTATAGAAATTATTCTCTGAAAAGTACAAAGTATAATTAACACTTTTTTGTGTGTGGATATATTTGCACCCACTACAAGCATTGCAACATCATGGGTTTCATCAAAAAGCTATTTGGCTAAAGTTTTAATTGGTAATGTGGCAGAAAATGAAGTTATGAGGTCCACAGTTTTCAATCACTGCACCCAAACAACCTTTTGCTGTATACCAAATTCTCAACAGCAAAGAAATTGCCAAGTCATTCAGTTCTCACAGCACTTGTAGACAAGTCCATACACTCTTGGCTACAGTGTTTCTCACTGAAAGCAAACATCTTAACAGTTTGTCAAAATGTTCCTGATGAATTACACTTAGGTAGTAATAACCACTGTCACTTATGCTCAGAGGATTGTCAAACTCCAGACATTTTTTATTTTTCATTTGCACTGCTTTTTGAAGACCTGTGAGTAATGCTTTCATATATGACCAGTTCTGATATCTGGCTCGCTGAACACAAGCCTCTTTTTGGCTTTCTGATTTTCAGTAAGGTAACTTGCATAAGTCGTTGCATACACAAGCTCTGTCAAGACCAAATTTGTTTATATTTTCTTTTAGGAGTATAAACAAGAAATTATGTGAACTATACATATCCAGAGCACAGTGTTATTTTTCCTATTTTTGGTATGGTGAATGGTTTTCAGACAAATTGTTGGGTCAGAACCTAGAAATAGTAAAATCATTAAACTTGCTCATTCACAATGAGGTTGTAGCATTGATACTCATTTATAAGATGGCCTTTTTATGACTAATTTATTTTTCAAAAGTTGAGGATTGTCTTGTAACTGAGATATAAAGTGAAAATTGGTACCATTATTTCTTTTTAGGAGACAATGCTAAGTTTATATGTAATGTGCCTGTCACATTAATAAAATATTATCAATCAATCAGCATTTTCCTTTTTAAATTATAATTATTGGTGCCATTGTGTTTTAACTAACTAACTGAATTAGAAATTATAAGTTAGTCAGATGGTGAATGCATTATAATACGCCCAAGAATAGCCACCATTTTGAATTTTGGGGCACGTTTTCACATGTGTCTGCAATATACATACAGTATCTGTTTTGATAGGGGAGCTTACCTGTTGACACAAAAGTACAATCTTCAGAGATGTTGTTTCAAAAACAATTACTATCTAATCACCATTCACATATGTAACAGCACACAACAAACACCTTTATAGATACATGTACATCTGATTATCTGATGATGGTGCAACCTAAACCAGTGTGTATTTATCCAATTAAAAACTGATTAAATCTAGTGACCCCTGTGTAATAAACGTTTATTTAGAGGGTAATGTACTGTATTTCTGTTATATCAGGTTCTACAGTACTTGTTTCCAAAGCAAGCAATTGATCGACTGAATGTTATCTGACATAACAAAGGAATATTTTTATGACCCTGTCTTACAACAAGGTCAATGCTAAAGTTACTATTTTTTTACCAAGAAAAGCGGAGGCATCTTATAAGCAGGTTGTCCTTATAATTGAGTGTCCACCAAACTAGTGAATTTGCTACAAAGTTTTTATAATGTGAGTTTCAGTTGGTTCCCAGTGAATGAAACACGTCACAAATGTTTTGTTGAAAGTAGCAAACGTTGATTCTTTGTCACCTGAAAACAATATTTAATAGCTAATGAACGTAGCATTTATACTTGTATGATCCTATTGTCTAACAATTTTGGGTATGTTTACCAACAAATTTTTTTAGATTTTTCTGGAACAATTTTTTTACCTTAAAGCCATTTTTTCCTTTAATGCAGTTAAGATCAACTTAAGTTTGGTCAAGCCTACCATCATATGTCAGAGTTTCCAGCAAAGTTCATTCCTAGGGTGTTTTATTTGTTTTGTATTTTCTTCTCATGCATCCATAATGGTTAATCTTACTATATTTCATATTTTGTTAGCTCACCTGAGATCAACTTTCATCCTATGGATTATAGAAATCAGCAATGTGTGAAGCTTCTTAAAGTTTAATAGTATTTTTGTGCGTGACAACAGTATATAATTAACTGTTTGCTTGGTGTTTTGAATTTTACATATTGTTCTTGTTTGGAGAGAGTCAGAAAGTTTAAAAAATAGAGAAATGAAATAAGAATAATATTGATGGAGTTTCAAATGTATTGTTAGGATTTTCTCTTTAAAAATTTTCATATTATTTAGATTTATTTTTAAAAGAGCTAGGTAGCTTCAGTAAACCCTTAACTCACCTTCAGTCTCTTTCCTGTAATGGTAAATCTGGTGTTCTTTACCATGATGGAAAATGTAAACATGATTAAGGGCTATATTAGGATTTAACAATCTGGGTTTTGCTCATTTTAAATATTGCTTTAAAAATTAAATAAAGAGTGATACTATCTGTCTATTAATACATACATATTTTTGTTTATTTATTCCTTTTTTAAATACCATATAACCAGGACTACGCATTCTACTAGGGACATTTAAATAAACCAGCTGAAAACCATTCTGGTAGTGGTATTTCAGTTGGGTTCTTTTGAACATCCTTAGTATTTATTTTGTTGAAATTATAGAATTTGTCCAAAGATTCTCAGATCATCATCTTTTTTTAAACCTTGAGTAACCACAATTTTTTTCCCTGTATTTTTAATTATGTTGTTGATTTTTAAAATTATTATTTTAATTTTTACTTCAGGGTTTCCCAATGCACATGAACCTTGCTATATCAACTTTCTCATGGGAGGAGGGTCGAGTGAAGATGCTGAAAGAGCAAAACCGACAACTCACACAGGTGAGTTAATGTTGCATATTACTGTTTTTCTGCTTTAAATATTTATACCTTCACAACTTGCTGGTAATGACCACAAGGTTTATGCATATTAAGCCTCAAACAGTGACATGAAACTTGAAAATTTGTGGCTTGTTGTTAAGATGGAAATCTACTGCTTTCTTTGACTAGACTGTCAAACTGAAAATATTTCTTTTTCTTTAACAAACATTTGTACAGTGTGATGGTGTCACTTGTCTCATCCATGCTGGATAATCTGGTGGCAAAGTATTTGTGTAAAATCTTTGAACAAATGCATACTATTTTTTTAAAATTGATGATGTAACCAAACTAAACTGAAGTTTATCATTTTTTTCTGAAAAATTATCTTAATAATTTTATATTTAAGGCAGTTATGAAACATTAAAAATTAACCATTGTTCTGAATGCAATTTGCATGTGGAAGCTGAGCCAGACTGTCCAATGGCCCAAATTGCACTTTACATCATGGCAAACAGACCACCATATTTTTTATGGCTTGCAGATGGTTTATTGAAAATACCTGTGCTGGATGGTAACCCTAACCACTGTCTGAGAACTAAATTCCTGCACTCTTTGGAAAAACTGACAATGTTTTAAAAAGCAAGAAGCCATGGTGGCATTTGTATTGCCCATTTAACCCTAATCACTGACATAACATGATGTTAGAGGTGGTTTCTGTATTGCTGCACCTCTGCTGTACTACATGCTGTGAAGATAATGTTTGATGCTTCTCATGGACTCCTGACACATTCTGCCACATTTGCAGCCAGTTGTCTGGATTCAGTTTTGACATTCCTCTTTTCAGGACACAGTTTTCATTCTGTTGGCTTTGGTCCAGGATGCACATGAACAATTTGCATCTATTAAATGAGATAGTCCATTTGACAACAGCCAACATCCCCATTGCCAAACTGCGTCCCTCTCAAAGTCCATCAGTTCCTGTGAACCTCTTGTTTATGGTAGGGCTGTCTCTATCTATTTATGGCTTGCAGTCATGTGCCTATCATGTGACAGAAATTGGCTATTTAAGTCTCAGGAGATGTTTATTTAGTCATGTTAGGTCTGTTTATGTGTGTCTCCATTATAAACCACTTAATAACAAGTATATTTTTATTACGCTTAAAAAAAAATTATTTTTTTAATTTTTCTTACTCATGGAAACTTGTTTTTACCAATGAAAACGTTTTCCATTTTCCAAACAGGAGATAAGTCAGAAGTGTGAAAAGATAACACAGCTGGAGCAAGAAAAAGCATCGTTGATCAGAGAGGTATTTGAAACTCGTGGTCGCAACAAGCCCAGCCATGATGACACAACCTTCATGTGATTCAAATCTTTGTACACTATTGTATTTTTTTCTATTTTAATTACATATCTATGTATATATAGTGCTATACACTAGATAGTTACCTAAGCCATAGTATTAAGTATCTATTAGGTTTCTATAATTATTGTATATTTTCTTAGTCACTGTTAAATTATGCCTGGAAAATGGTTCAAGAATGATTTTTTTTTTTTTTTTTTCATTCATCCAGTAATTTCTTTTGTTTTTAATTTTAATTTGCTGTCACTGAAGCTTTTATCCATCAAATTTTTTTCATCTTTCTATAACATTAATTTTTATTAATTATTCTATTGATGATTCAGTTTCTTCTGATTCATAACTTTTTAATATATATTAAAAGAAAAAGGAAAGAAATACTTTCAAACCAAAGGAAGTTATGATTTTTGTTACCTCCTGTTTAAAAGATTTACAATGTTTTATAATTGCTTTGGAAACCCATTATACCTGCCTGGTGATATTCAGCTAGCCAAATACTGAAGGGTGGAAATGAGATTAAATTAAAAATTGATTTCATCATTACTTTTTTATACTGATAACATACATAAAAATATTTATTCTCATTGTTATTGCACAGTAATGTATGTAAAATTAATTGCACTCATAAAAATATTGTTAAAAATTTAATTTTTAGTTGGATGGGGAAATACAAGATGTTAGATATTAGACGTTCACAAAATAAAAATGTGGTCTCTGTCTGTGATCTTAAAAGTAAAAATCACCATGCTCATAGGAAAACAAGAATCTTGGATGATAATTATTCGAGAGAATTTAAAAGTAGGATAACACAAGCGTTATGAAAAGAGGTCCAATTGGATTTCTTAGCCACGGTTTTATTTACATTATCTGTGTTCTTAGTTTACTTGGATATAAAATGAAAAAGGTGTCATTGTGAATTTAAATCTGATTGTTTCTAGAATTGTGTTAAAAAAAATTTTTTTAAGAACCTGCTGCAGTGGGAAAAAAAAGAAATTTACCAAGTAACTTTTGTTATTGTGGACTTCTTGCAAGTAGATGCTTCTAAAATGTATTTTAAAAAGAAAAAGTTATGGGAAGTCTAATTGGATGTGGTAATGTGTCATTCTTCAAAACTGTGGCCAAAACAGTTTAATTTGATGAATGAGTTAAAGGCATGATTTTAGTTATCTTATCTCTTTCATAAAAGTAAAACTTTTGATTTAGGATAAATTGTGCAATGCTTGCATTAAAAAAATATATGATAATTTACAGTTCCTAAGATCTGCGAATGGGGTATCTTTTAAAATAATGCCTGACAGATTTTGCTTTATTTGTTTTGTGAGGAATTAAAGTGAGAGAGTTGTAATAGCAGTACTGTATAATAATAGCCTTGGCTTTCCTGTCATCATTCTTAAAGTGAATGTATTTACAAATTATGTATCTAATTTTTCACATAATTGAAAATAAAATCTCAAATCTCTTGCTGACTGAAAAAAAATTTTTTTACTATTTCTTTAAGCTCCATTTGTGTAATATAAAGGCTGCTAATTTTGTTACTATCGAAAATATAAACTGGAGCTATATACTAGAGACATTCAAATGAAACCTAGCTGGACACCATTACAAGAATGCTACTTCAGCCCAGTTTCATTTGAATGCCCCTAGTATTTATCAGCAGTGAAGAGATGTATCTGATCTCAAATATTGTTTTTCTAGCAATAATTTACTACTATATTTTTGGCCATTTATCAAATATTTATTATTTAACAGAAATTAGTTTTTTTTTTTGATCTAGCCAATTAGATGTTTGCACATTTGAGATAGCGAAGTGACTATTTTATGAGCTTTTCTTTTAATGTAATACTCCGTGAAGGACACACACAACTATTAGTACCCGTATATTTTTTTTTTTAAATTCAGGCATGTTATTTATATGACTGGAACAAATATTCTGTTAAAAACTACAGATGCTTGCAACTGTTTGGAAACCTGGAGTATTGGTATGGTGTGGGAGGAGAATATTGTATTAGCATACAAGATGCCAACAGACACATTGTTTGTTTATGAAACCTTGTCTGATCAGAAGGGGTAAATGTAAAAGCCCATACAGGTAAGTTGGTAACAGAAACCATACAAATGGCTAGACACCAAGCACTCCTCCAAGTCTAACAGTGATAGCCATGATGACAAGCAAGTTTGCTAGACCAATCTATAACCACCTTCAAATAACAAATTGGTTTTGTTTGTTTGTTTTTTTTAAAATAAAATTTGGTTTGTTTTTATATACTCATTAACCTGATAAGAGAGATTTTTCTTTATCAAATGTTGGCATATGTCAAATGTTTACTCTTATCTTACGAAAAATACCATTCAGCAAACTTGATAATTATATCCAGGACTATCTGGCTTCCATGGCTAAAGCAGTTCATTCTATGGTTTAAGCATGAACAGACTACTTTTAAGCCCAAGAACAGATGTCACTGCCAATGCTTTGACATTCTACAGCATTGGTAATAGTTATTAATCAAATTACAGTAACACATATTGATTTTATTTTGCAATAAATTTTTGCACAGAGAAAAAAAACCAGCATGTGGAGGATCCAAATGTAAAATGTTACTATTTTTCTTCCTGTACCTAAGAGTTGTAGTCCTTTCTTTTGTTGGTTTTTGTATTTTACACACATGCACGCACATTGTAACCTGGTGACATTCTTTTGAGGTTTTGTTATAATTTATCTTAATAAGCTTTAACCCTGCTAAAGTGGTTATTAGGAAGTGATTTCAATGGTAAAAAAATATGAACTGGAATGATTTGATTATTGGCAAACTTCTTGTTTTTTAACCAACTTTTTTTTGGTTAAACACTTATTGTTTTTTTCTTATTTTTCTTCCATTTTTCAGTCCAGAAGAAAAATAAAAGATGCGAAACTCTGTAGTAAAATTGTAACCATTCCTGCTTAGGCTTACAGCTCTTAATAAACATGTAGGAGCTATGAAATATATAAATTGTCTATCTTGTAAAGAAAAGTAGCTATTTTAAATGCAGTATTTTTTAACATTGGAGTGGATCTGGATTATTTCAGATACTGAGATCAATTTTGAATTACTGTGTGGAGATATATATATATGATATTTCCTCAGTTAATTTTGAGCTGTGAACCTTATATTGTATTCTTTAAACATTTTTTTAAAATTGTGCTTGTCTTCAAACTGTCTTCATTTATCCCTTAGCCCAGTAGATCAACACTGCTCGTCTAAATGAAAACATGAACCAAATGTTCACTATTACATTAACTCTAAATTAGGGATTTAAAAGCTGTACACATCTATAATGAACCTTCACAAAAATGTGATATTGACCTCTGCTATTAAACATTTTATTTACATTTTTAAGTATAATTATTTTGTAATGAAATACTTTAATCTGGTATTAAATAATATGATATTTAAAAAATAACAAAATTTGAGAAACAACAGGGGAAATAAACACAATTTTATATTTTACCAACTCATTTGAAAACTAAATACTCTTGAAATACAGAATTTACTTAAACTGGCAGTTCATAATTAAAATTACAATAGCTATCTTAATCTCTGAGGTTTCTATGGCACATTCAACAGACCCTGTACTTTGGTTACACTAGTATATATTTTTTTTAATTTTGGTCTTTCTATTGATCTAGTGGAGATAATTCTGAAGCAATTTTTCTCAATTGCATCAGAAAACTGTTAAAATACTAAGGTTTCCAGCTACCCAGATAGCCCCAAAACCGATTTTATCTTAACAGTTTACTTTGATTTATAAGTAAGAGATGGTTGAGAATAAAATTTATCAACAATAGAAATAAAATTAATGTGTAACATAATCTTGAATTTCTACAAAGTACACTTGCACACACAAAATATAGATATGGCTATTTTAATGTTAGAACTTCCTTTTGCTATTCCTGCAGGAAGTATTGAACTGCTTAGTAAAAATAGTGCCCAGAAAACAACTCATACGTCATAACTTTGGTCACATGTTGAGGTACTTGGAAAAAAAATGGCTTTTTTCGTTGTTTTTTTTTAATGGTTAGCCGATAATTAGGCCAAATTTTGGTCTATATCTGCCCAGAAGATAGATTAATATAATTTAAGAATTGCTGCAGATTTTGGAAAAATTGCTTAAATTTTTAGTATTTTTTTTAAAAAATTAGTTTGTGTATTATATGAAAATTAATAACTCAAGGCTGAGTAGCAAGTATACAGTATCTTAACTTTAAAGTTGTAGAAATATTGGGTTCTAATAAAGGTAAGTTATATATGCAGTATCTGTTTAGCCTTACAATTTTCAAAAAAAAAATTTAGTATGGTGAACAATTCACATTAAAATTAAAATTAAATGAATAACTAAACCAAAATTAAACTCAATTAGATGTGGAAATTTAATCAATTTCCATTTCATTTTAATGTGTTCAGTCAAATTAAATTAAATTTTTGGTTTAATTTTTTTATCAAATTCAGTTTTTTAATGTAGTAGAATAAACTGCATTTTTGCTTGGATGTTAAAGAAAAAGTTTATCTAATTTCTCTGAAAACATTTTATTTAATTATTTTTTGCCTGGGTCCTCAGGCTTAAGCAAAGTTTTGAGCATCTTTGTTAAGCAGTATTTAGGGAGAAGATTTGTTAGGTTGGCATGGAATGCTGAATGTTTATTGTGAAATAAGCAGGGCTTGTGAAATCTAATGGTCAGTAGCTAAAAAAGCATGGGAAAAAAACTCAAAAAAAGCAAAAGAATCTACCTGTTTTGCTCTAATAATAGTTGAATTTATCCATTTTAAAACAATTATCACATTCACATTGAATTGATTTGTTTAAATTAATCTCACAACTGAAGATATTCTACCAATCATGTAAAGTATTTGTAGTATACATTTTGATGTATTGTATGCAAACCTGATCTCAGTTTTTTTTCATGTTTATACAATCTTTCTCATCTTTAAATATTTTTTACACTTGATTCAGCTTTTGACTTGACATTGTGCTTATCTCTTCCTACCTTTTATGTAGGTTTTAGTGTTGATGCAATAAAATTTTGACAAATTCAGAAATTTCGTTGTTTTAAATTTCTATCCCCTTTAAATACTGTCTGAAGACACCTCATATGATTAACTGCTAACTTTATTTATCACCTGTTACAATCACCATGTATACAGAGAGCTGTCAGACAAACATCTAAATCAACCTACACTACAAGTGAATGTATGTTGTAAAGCAAATAGCTAGTACAATGTGGTACTGACCCCTAAATATTTCATTTGTATGAAGGATGAATCCGAGAGGTTCCTTTATAACTATGATGTTTATTTACTTTTGACAAGTCTCCCTATATATCTCTTTAACAGGCAGTCATTTGGGTTTCTTTCTCCATCTAAAAATGAAAAGTTTTAGTAGGGATTTTCCTTAAGTATAACAGTATGCCTGCAGGTAATCAATGAGAGTTCTTTTTAAATTTCTAGGATAGAGTTTTTGAATTGCACTTGCAGTTTAGGGAGGAAACAGTTAACACAATGGTAGTCTAGCAAAAAGAGTTAATGAAACCTTGTTGATGGTGGCAAAAAGAAAAGTTGAAAACAATGGCGATAGTAGTGCTATTTACCTGAGACAACAAGTTTTGAAACCTAGCTATTTTGCTAAAGTAATAGTATGCAAACAAAAAAGATCAAATTAAACTTTCAAACCAAATTGAGATTTTAACCACAACATGAATAGGAATGGCAGATTAAAGTATAAAATTTAATTTACTGAATAAACATTTTTTAAAAAAATTAGTTTGTTTAATATTTTGTTGTTTTTTTTCCATTTGTATCAATTTTATAACTTTTGCAAATGTATTTTTAGCCAGTGATCAAAGAAGAATATAGGTGTGTGTGAATTTGTTTATAGCGTAGGAGCTGGTGATATTGTATATGTCTATACTAACTGGTTAACTGTCTATTGATGGATGCTACACTATTTATTCCATGAGTATATTTCAGAATTCAACACTTTTAGGTAAGTATGCAATGTTGTTTCTGGTGTAGAAATCTCTCTCTCTCACTCTCTCTCTCTTTTGTGCTCTCAAGATTTTAATTGATTCCTAGTTGGAACAACAAGCAGCTGGCCACATCTAAGTATGTATTTCAGCAGACACATCCCAACTACTTTAAGGATTTGACCTTGTTCTTTGTTTATAGTCATTACAAAGGCTGATCATAATGGAAATTGGCATTGTTTTAGTCTAAATTAGTAGATTTGTGTCTTTTGGACTGAGTAATTCATGGTATAAAAGATTGAGTTCCAGAAAATATGCTCTTTGTAATTTTAGCATCCCAGACATTCATTTGTAAGGTCTTAATTGTCAAACTTCTTTGTCATATCCAGGTTCCATAATTATATGATAGCTGCTTTGACTTTTGAGTCATCCCGTCACCATCACTCTGTAAACATGTTTGAGCTGAGGTATCAAAGATATGCTATTGATATACATCATCCAAGCATGGTGAAAAATACAAAACAACAAGGTATACTTGCTAATTTAAGAGGTAAAAAGTGAATAACAACCAAGCTTTAATTAGTACACAAAAGAAATTAAGTAGATGATAAGTGAAGAATGTAATACAAAATAGAAACCTAGAAATGTAACAAAATATTGCGTAATATACTTGAGAAAATAACTAATCTACAAAGGATTATTGCACAATGTTATAAAATAGAGATGTGAATTATTAATTGTGCTGCCTGGAATATATCACACCACTTAATTAACTTTTGAAGAACGGCAAAGATTCCTGTATAAAAGAGCCACAATCAGTAGTGTGATAAAAATGAGCATGTTCGAGTAAATGCTTTCAACAGACTGCATGTTAATTAATTAAGTGGGATATTATACATTGGTCCTTGCTTTTTTGTTTGCTCTTTTCGCCTTAACGTTACGCATTACAATGCGTCTGATATCAGAAGAGGAGTTTGTATCTGTGCTAAGAGAGAGAGAATTATCTGTAATTCATAATTGTCTTAGAAAACTATTTAAAATTTAATAAGTTATTTCTGACATTTAGAATACATAATAAAAAGCTGCAGAAGAGAGGAAAACGTACTCAAAAAAAACAACAGTTACTTCCCTTGGACAGGTATTATCCGTTAAATTTTGATTGTATTTATGCATCTGCCGGTCTTTAGGTAAGTACCACGTTTTAAGGATTGACTTTTAAAAACCTTTTAAGCAATTTAATAAGATTAAGTATTTAGGAAATGCTAAATGAAAGACAAGAAGTGATATGTTGATAAAGTAATCGGTTCTGAGCCGACAAATGTTTTGTTTTCGGCTTTGTCTTTCTCCTCGTTGTAGAGTGGCAGAATTCGATTGAGCGACCGAGAAACAACAAGGAAAAATTAAATGCTCGGAATTAGTTTTTCATTTATGGACGCTCGTATATTTATTGGACATTTTATTTATTAATCTGAATTTTAAAAAAATAAAACTGAATTTCCGACAGTTCGTCTCGAAAACTTTTCTGATATTTGAGTTATAAACAAAATGGCGTGTCGTCTTAGTATTATTAGGTATTCTTCTTCTACTCTATTTATAATTTTTCTTTCTAAATTTTTAACTGTAATTCTATAGCAATTATGACCATTGTAATATTTAAATATCTGCGAGTATTGATACATTTTTGAATTTGTTAACTTGCTTTTAGAATGCATTTTCATTTTTTTGTATTTTTTAGATTGTTCAGGAAAGCTTTAGAGAGGTGTAGCTTCTTTGCAGCGCTTGAGTGGAATAAGATTGGCTTAAATAATGTCTGATTGGATTCATCAAAATGTTACTGATCTTCCTCTAACTGCCACCTATAATAACACTAACGTTAACAACACTGATTCAAATGATAACTGTGAAACTGATATTCCAACCAGACAGTTGGCCCCAGTACGAAGTTCTCTTTGCTGCAAGTATTGCGAAAAGACATTTACTCGGTCGATTTATCGGAAAGAACATGAACGCTTGCACACAGGTGAACGACCATTTTCATGTTCATATTGTAACAAAACCTTCAGTAGCCATGGCACCTGGCGCAAACACGAAAAAGTTCACAGCAGGCTGAAAGTATACCAATGTGAATTGTGTGGAAAACAGTTCTTTGAATTCAACAGCTATAAGTTACATCAGCGCATCCATACAGGTGAAAAACCTCACCAATGTACAGTTTGTGGAAAGTCTTTTAGCTTTGAGCCATCACTGAGAAAACATGTGTGTTCACATGCAGGAGAAGGACCATTTCAATGCAAGCTGTGTCAGAAATCCTACATGACTTCATATGACTTGCGAATTCACACTCGTTCACACGCAGGAGAAAATCCATACAGTTGTCAGTTTTGTTGTGAAGCTTTTACAACTGGGAGAAGGCGAAATCTTCATGAGAAAAGCCACATGAAAGGAGTGGATCATTGTTGTAAAATATGTGGAAGGTATTTTCAAAATCCTATCTCTCTTAATTTTCACCTAAATATGCATTTATTTGATTCTGGAAATAGTGCAAGTTCTGTCAGTAACATGACTATGGATGTACCATTTTCATTGCCATTTACAAAAGACAAAAATGTTTCAGAAACTGAAAATGGTAAAGAAGAGATTAATTTTTCAAATGACCAGCCATCAAAACCTCATAGAAATAGTAGTGATTTACTTTTGCCACTCAGTGGTAGTGACAGTCTTGCTATAAAAGAGGAACCCACAGATGGACCAAACTATATTTCTTTAACAAAACCAGAACCATCAGATGACTCTCTATTAGATGCTAATAATTGCCAAATATCTTCAGATAAAAGGTCCACTGACTCTCCACATTTAAGCGTGACACCTAGCAATATTCAACCAGACATGTATCTTAATGTATTCAAACCTGAGGTATGTGCAATGGGAACACAAACAGAACAATTTCATACCTGTCTCCAAGGCATAGAAGGTGAAATTTTTGCATGTAAGCACTGTGAAATATTTTTCAAAGACTACACAATGTTCCTCATTCATAAAACACTTCATCCCAATCAGAATCAGCCATTTGCCTGCCAACTTTGTCAGAAAACATGCAAAGATAAAGTGGAGTTCTCTTCTCACTTAATGTGGCACATGAAATAGATCATCTTTACTTTGAAGTATATCTAATCCTTAAATTATTTTTTTATATATTTCCAGAATTATGAAAATTAGACATCATTGATATCTAATAATTGTTAAAAATAACGAGTTACCAAAATAAACCAGTTGGGACAAAGTGTAACTTTTAAATTCCAACATTCTGTCTGATTTTTAATTATTCCTGATTAAAGGAAAACATAACCCTGTTGTTGTTATAAATTTTCAGATATCCATATAATTTTTGCTAAAGTTATAAGGTATTTTCTCTTGGGAATTTCTAACTAAAGTAATATCAGTACAGGGTCTGTTGTTCCACAGCTATCATTACTTCATGTGTTATATAGAGATAAACTGCATTAATTAATGTAGGAATAAATATAAAGAAAAATTTTGTATAACAAAACTTCAGAAATCCCTTAGGATGACAAAGCTTCAGAACTTTATCCTTAAACTGGTCTGAAAATATAAACCACCAACTTTTAAAGTTGTGTTATAAAAATTATATTTATATATATTTCTAAGTTTTTAATGCAAATAAGTGTACATTTAAACACTTAAACAATATTATATAAATGGAATTTGAATAAAATACATTTTGACAGATTGAGATTTCTACTTTATCCAAATAAATGCAGCTATATGACATTTAGCAACCAAGCGATAAGTGGTCTTTACATGTAGTGTCTTAACTATTATTTTTATGGAATTCATGTTGGTTTTTTGTCTCAAAATTGATTGAGATATGGATTTTTAACATGAATTTTCTCAAAACTTCTAGTTAATTTCTGTATACCCTCAACCAGGTATGCATTTTAAATAACTCCAGCTGTATAAAAAACCAAAAAAGCCCTTAATTTCTGCTTTCTAGGTATTGCTATTCCAAATTTTATTTCAAGAATAATACAAAATGATAATTCATAGTAAAGAAATCTAATCCTGTTCCAGTTTGTCAGAAGTTTCAAAATGATTTGTCACATCTTTTAAACAAGCTGCATACAATGACTAATAGATCTGAGAAGATATAGTGAAGAAAAATTACTTAGAACAAAATTTTTTTTAGTATTTTCAGAAAAACTTGTGTTTTGAAAATTATAAACTCTTATTTCCAGTGAAGTTTACTAAAAAAAAAGTATACACTTCATAAAAATGAAGACTTTTATAGTCTTATTTTTTTGTTGTTACTGTTTTTAAGATTTTCTTCTTTATAACTTTGATATGCACAGTATTTCATTGTGGCTACAAAAATCAAATGAAATAAAATATTAGGCAACTTTCTAAGTATATGCTGTATATCAATTGCTCAGTAACTTTCACAGAACATTCATTTCTTTGGATTTTACTGGTGTGTGCCAAATATTCAACCTGTTGATAATTTTCACAAAAGGTAAAGTTGAAATAATTGAGATTTTTTTCCTAATTTTATAGTATACCCAATGCATCTTTGTGTTTTTAAAGCCATACTTTTAATGAATTTAAAAACAAACAATATACTGGTCGCAAAGGAACAGGTATAGTGGAGTGACTTGTCCAATTCTTTTCAGTTTATTTCTTAGCTAAATTATCTAATGGATTTCATTTCAACATGTTAATGGGAAAATGATGTCTCAGTATCTTCTGGCTTAGAGTAAAAAGAAATCACAAGGTGACTGGGTGAGGCCACATCTGAATGTTTCAAATGAGATGTCTGAGCCTCCCCACTTTTAGGTGAAGGTCATGTCCAGAGTGCGGGGATTCCTGAGCCTTAGGCATCTACAAGATTTGTTCATTGGGTGAAAGATCAAGATGTGCCAATTAATTGACAGGTAGATGGTAATCAACTATTTTGCCAATTAATTTACCAGCTGATAGTCTTCATTAATAGCAAATGGAAAATTCATTTCTTTAGTCAAAAAGATAGACTATTGTTCTGTTCTTCATATGACACCAAGTTTTATTAACAAAATCGGGGGCATCTGGCTTGAAGTAGGAGAGAAGGGAACAAAAATGGCAACTTCCACAGGTGGTCATTTAATTGCCAAGTCCCCACATGTATTTCCTACATATTTTAGTTACATTTGGGAGGGGTGCAAATGCCCTTTCCCCTCCACCCAAGATTGCTGTTCCTTGCACATAATTAGGTGAAGGCCAAAGCATAAAAAGTAATACTAGTCTAAAAATGCAATTCAAAATTCAACACATTTTTAAAACTTAAGTTTATCAAAAAATAAAAATAACTTTTTCACACTTTCTGTATCAAGGTGATCTCTTGTTGGCTCATATATCTTTTGTCCACTGCTAAAAAGTCAATCACTATATATGGAAGATGGAAGTGTACATAAATGTACCTGTGCCAACTTTTCCAGCCTTCTGAAGTGGAGTATATTTCCTTTCCACCATAACAAAGGCTCTCTCCCTGGGTAGTAGGGGCACATTAAGATATATTCCTCGATCATTTTCTCTATAACAGCAATGCTTTTTTTCCCATATTAGTTCTTGAAGATCTGAAGTTTGCTTTCCTGTAGAACTGGCAGCTTGTTAATATTTTAACGGACAATCACTTTAATTAGCAATTTCTAATCAGTCAACACATAATATTATTAAGAATGAATAATTATGCAAAATACAGTGGAGAGGCTTTCTGTATCATGATGATAAGACTGTTATACTAGTTACATTGGACATATATTTTTGTTAAAAAATTGCTGATGCCTATAACTTCACATACTGCAAGAGAATATTCTAATAATAATACAGCACCATACAGGCACTCCATGCAATGATCATCTCTGATTCCAGCCACCTTTTAAATATTTTTCAGCTTATGCATCTGTGTACTTTCTTCCTTCAAAACAATATATCAGCAGAATGCTACAATATATCATAAGGCCCAAAGTTTACACGAGCTAAGCAATTATTCAGGGTTTTTACCCTTAATTTTCATTAAGATTTTGGGCAATTGAATAAAATTTGGACACAAAGATTCACATTGGGGAAAGAAGACAAGCTCTCTAGACTCATTATTTTTCTGCTGCTTTTGAAAGTGTGCACACAGAAATAAATCTCTGGCATCCCAGAAATTTTATGAATTTTATTAGTTGGGCTGACCAGTCCCTTGTAATGTTAGGCAGTGTCACTCTGTTCTTTATGGCTATCTGGATAAGATTGAGGCGAAGTTTTACTTCTTTATGCCAGTTGTTGAAAAGATGTAAAACTTAGCCTCAATCTTATCCAAATAGGCAGTTAAGAAATAACCAGATCCCTTTTGCCAGCTGTGATCCCTACCTAGACCATTACATCACCACCACACTGCACATCATTTGCAGCAGCATAATACTTTCCTTGAAAATGCCATCAAGAAATCCAAATTGAACAGACATCAGAAAATACCACTGGATCCTTTTCTATCTGAACATAGCCAAGGCTCATAAGAGTATTGCAATGATTGTTGCTCAAAGGGAGACCAGCATGTGGATGTGGCACACAATCCTGCATAGTAGAGTTTACCTGGATGTCCAGAACCCCTGACTGCCAGCAAGTCCTGCTAGATCTAGGTAGTAACTGCTGTTTCAAGGCCATTTCTCTGATTATCCATTCATCAAGAGCATCAGTACTTTGGGTGTAATCTGTTGTCATCACATCTGATAGTAACATGACATTGCAATTTGTAGTAACACCAACTTACCTCCTGGAACCATTTTGCAACTGACCTATTAAAGTATTGATCAAGCAATGTCTGCATACTATTGCACATTTAACTACACTTGTTAACTGCATCATACCCCACTTCTATTCTAACAATAATGCATTTCAAAATTACCATTATTACATACCATAATTATTTTAGACCCCCTCATCCCTACATGCTGCCAGTGCAGATTTTTCCACACATTCTGAGGCTATATTTCAAATCCAAAAGTCAATAATGCATAATAATAAGTTTACCTTCTGGTTGCTCGCTTATAAAACACCCCAAACTCTCTAGATTTTTGTACCCAGTAAATTTATCCAACGATGAATAGTTTGTATTATTGTAATTTTTTTAATACAACAGTAGGATAAGGATTAAGTTTCTAGACTTGGTATTTTTTTAAAAAACTTAACAATTAAGTCTCTACAATCAAACGTGAAAATTATTTTTTTCATGCTATTTATAAAAGTACCATCTTAGCCCAGTAATAACCATTTGATTGCCAATTTATGTATGGAAGGTGGTTAGACTATGTAAAATTATTTAGCTACATTTAAAAAAAAACCTGCTGCTACACAGCAGCTGTTTGATGTCATCACTAGAAGTTGTAAGGAATGTGCAATTCCTCTAATGGCTACTATTGTACTCAATGGATTGAGTGATGCATAGCACAAATACATCTACTTAATGAATAAAGTCCTCTTATTACAAGCCCTCAAAAATTCTTTATAAATAATTTAAGATTTTGTTGCTAATGTAACCTAGCTATTCATGTTTTCACACAAGTAATGATATAAATCTCAGCTATACTGAAAACTTCTTAATATATTGGCACTAAAAAACCCACTTCATTATAATATATGATAAACTTTTCTTCATTTTGTTTCATTTCTGTATGTAGACAAATGATACAGGAATTTTTCATTTATACTTTCACACTTGCATAAATACTTCAACTAGTTAGTTTAAATATAAATTGTTAATTGGTTCCTGGCTCAAACAGAAACCACTAAATGCATATAAGTATAGATATAATTGTTTACTCTTTCCATCAATAAAAGAACTGAAATATCATAAAAGTAAATGATCAAAGTGATTTTTCTTTTTATGTATAACTGCTAAACTTTATTCAATTCACAAGTAAATCTTTAATATTTCCCATCAGTTAAATACCAGAAATAACAGAAATCTGATCAAAAGAAATTAATTTAAGTATACATCAATTTTGTTGAAAATAATATTCTGGAATATAATCACTAGTATCTGGAATGGTCAGTATTGTATATATATATATATATACAACACACACACACACACACATGCACGCACACACAACAATAGATGAAAAATGCTAATTAATAAAATCACTGGTGCTGATGTTCTCCTGATGCTCCACTTTCTTTATTTTGTTGCTGCAGCTCCAGTCGTACTGCAATGCTTGATGCCAGTAAATCTTGCACCTGGTTGAACAAACTATCATTTTGATCTTCCAGGGTGTTCAAGCAAGAATCCAGTCTGTCCAAAGTGCTGTTCAAAGTTGTGTATTCTGAAAAGTAAATATTAAATGGAAAATTTTAAAGTTTTAAATTTGAAAAAAAAAGTTTCTTGTACTCATATACCAAGTATACAATCTATCCAAATATCAAAAAGCATGGAGTTTTCTCAACCTGGCCAGAAAAATACAATTTGTAGAATCTGTGCTGTACACCAGTCTCTACAATGGAGACAAACCTGGTAAGGAAGCATAGTGCTGAACTATCCACTGGTGAGCATTGCCTATCCTGCACAAGGGCCTGTGCACCTCCAACTTCAGCAAGGAAATCCCTACAGAGCTCCTCTTCATTTTTAGACACTAGAAGAAAACCACACGACTGGCTGGTAAAGAGGAGCAAGAAATCCAGCTTGGGAGAAACAGTAAATCGAGCTGACCATGAGATAGAATCAAACTCATGCCCTCAACCTTGGCAGTCCAGTAATCCAAAAATGGGCCAAAATTACTTAAAACAAAAAAAAAATTTTTTCTTGTTTTCATAATTTGATGAAGTTATATTAAATTCAGGTTTTTAACAAACCACAGATTGCCATGTGTACATACAGGTTCACTGGTTATAAATGTGGTCAAATTGATCACATGGTTTGTAGCAGGTTAAAAAAAAAATTTTTTTTTTTGCGAGAGTTCAAGTACCACAACACGTATTTCAATACACACACGTGGTACTGCGAGGGTGATTTAGGTAGCAGACGGGGCTCGCAAACGGCATCTATGATTTTGCGCTAGAGGTTTTAAAAATTTAGGCACTAAGAAGAAATGCACATGCCTACCACGACAGTCAATAGTTTGTCAACATGAAATATTTGCTAAGTGTAAACGTATCTGAAGTTAGAGCTATACGTTTGATAATGATATGACGACAAAACGGGAGCTTTCATAAGTTAAAGAAATTCGTGGTCGCTGATTTTATCGCTGTTAGAACTAATGTAAATGTAATAAAATCTTTTAAAAGAAAGTAAATTTATTTATTTCATTTTGCATTGTTGCACAAAGTTTGTCAATCCCTATCTAGGGAGGTTAAAATGAACAGCCGAGTCCTGCACAACGCTGCCTAGATTCGATAGAGACAAACTGCAAAGCCTCAGTAGTTACCTTACTCGCGGCGACAAACAAAGAAACTGTCCTATCCGCAGAGGCAGGTGGGTTAGAATTTTTAGAATTTGTCCAATGCCACATTAACATCATCGATATGAGGTGAATTGTCTTTAACCTACTCAGGGCACACTTTTTAACCAGCGCTAATAACCTTTTCTAACCTTGCGTGTATTCTTCCACGATGGCAAGAAAATTATTTTCCCCATATTCATCGGCATTGTCATTATCCGCTACTTCTCCTTCGTTATTCCCTTCCACCATTTCAACTTCTTTTTCATCCGCTTGCTTTTCATCACCATCTGCCATCGTCCTATATCACGTGATTTCTTTCTTCTTTTTTTTTTTTCTTTTCTGTAACGAGAATTTTGATTGGCTAAAATTGTCCATACATAGAGCTTTTCACGATTTAACTTTCGTTTTTCCTTTACGAGAATTTTTTGCCAAGGTTGATATAACGGTAGGTAATTTTTATCTAGTTTTAATCGCAGGCATCTTAAATTGTTAAGTGATGGCATCGATAATTTTGTAGAATTTAGTAGATTCAGATAAAACAGAAATATTTTTTCCTCCAAAATGCAGGGAAACATTTGATGGATGCTTGATTTTTGATAATCCGTTTGCGCTATAACGTTACAGTCGTTAGTTATCGGCGAATTATTAATATGCATGCAAATCCTCGTCTGTCGCGTCTTTTTTTCCCGATTCCAGAAGTGCATATTTTAAATACTGAATGGCAATACATTCCTCCAGGCCATACGTTATTATTGTTTTCTCTTGTTAGTTTTACATATATTTTTTCTGTTAAGGAGAATCTCGTAAACTAGTTGGGTTAAGAAAGAGACTGGTGACGACAACCGCCATCTTTCTTGGCTGTTTGCATTTCAAACGAATTAGATTTTTAAAATTCGTGCTCTTAAAAAACCTGCGTGAGCTCCGGCGTCGTGTTATTTTTTTTTTTTTTTTTTTTTTTAAATTTTTTGCTGTCTTATATTTTTTGAGGAATTGTACATGCTGTTTTATCAGTTATGCCCCGGCATAGATTTACCGGTCAGGACAATGAGAAACTGGTGGTTCGTTAGTGATGAGGAGACGACGAGACTTGTTGAATTTTGGAAAGTAAGATCTGGCCTAGATTTATTTCATATATTCTGAACCCGATCTAAATAGTCTTCAACATCTTCAAAATCAATTATTTTATATTTTACTCTTTTTTTTTTTCATAAAATAATTAGCGACTGCTCTTGAATGTTCATCTAGAATTGAAGAAAACTGATAGGCTACGAATCGTAAGAAGAAAAAAAAAATTTTTTTTTTTAAAAACTATTATGTTGATTGAAATTAAAATAGTTTGCGAACAGCATATATTCCATAAAATTTGATAATACGTGGAATATTACTTCAAAAAGTCCAAATTTTGTGATGATGCAGGGTGAAAAACTCCAGTCAACTCTTCGCTTCCGAAGCTTGGCTACGGTGTAATAAAAAAGAAAGAAAGAAAAAAATTTGAAGATGATTGATTAGTGTTTTTTTTTTTAAATAATTTTCATATCACCAAAAAAATTGAATAAATTAAGGATATATATATATATATAGTGTATATCGATTTTAGAGGATTTTCTTTTTTTTTTTGCCAAAACTTAAGGTTAATGTAATCTTATTACTTTCGAGATTCTCTGTTCTCATTTTAAAAAAGGTAAGTATCTGATTTTAAAAGAGAGAGGATTAATGAAACAAAATAGTGTAAAAAAATGATATAATTATTTTAAAAAGGAAATATCAACTTTTTTTTTTTTTTAATTTACATGTGTAGGGTGTCCCAAAAATGTATAGTCCTATAGCCTAGTAAACAGACAAATTGCTAGATAGAATTTGTTTTTATACATCATACCTCAAACAATGATGCAAATGTCCTCCATTGTTGTCCATGCTGTCATTGCAGAAAAAACAGAATAGCTCTTGAAACATCAACGATTCTTTGTTGATGTTTGTATGGTAGCTGGTTTTGTGGTGTACACATTGTCCTTCAATGTCCCAGAGGAAAAAAATCTGTCATCCCGTCCATCTGGTTAAGTGTTCATCAAAAAATGCCTGTACATTTTTGCCACACGCTGAAAAAACTGATGTCATGAGTATGCTGTTGCATTGCATGGTACTGTCATTTGTGAACTTCAAAATGAAACCATCTTAATGCTGAGATAGTGGTGTATAGAAATGCATTTTTTTGGGGGGGACACCCTTTAGTTTTGTTGTTTTTCTCTTAGCAATGCTACATGTACTTTCCAGTTTGGGGGTGAATGCTAATTAATTCTTCAAGGGACATCACCAAATTGTTTTATAGGATCAGTGGAATGGAAAATTTGTATTTTGTTCTGATAAAATATCATTGCAGAAATTTAAGATATTCTTGGTTAATGCCATATGATTTGTAACTGAAATGTATTCTTCATAGAAGGTTAAAAGATGTCTTAACCTTTTCCCATTCAGGAAATACAATATTTTACATGCACAAATGTTCAAATAATTTCTAAGGTGGCTGCTCAAAAGTACCTACTTAATTTTTGTTTTTATATCATTTTAATCAAGTCAGCATGGAATAACAATGCACAGTATAGTAATCTGAGTGAAAAGGAAAGAAAAAAATTTTAATTTATAGTGCAGACTGTAAAAAAAAAAAGTAGAGTAAAATTACTCACTTCCAGAAAGTGGTCAGTAAGATGTCCCACTACACAGAAGAATGTTGCAGGGCTGGTCTCTGCTTCACAACCTGAAGAGATTTTGTCGCCATTTCTGAAATGCAGCACACACCTTTTTTCCTCTATCCTTGCCAGTATGTGGTGGTCTTAGTTGTTGGGATGCATTTGGTGGTTTTCTGGAGTAGAAGCTATTCCATCAAACCTTTCTCAACATCTGGCTAGAAGTCTGTGTGTGTGTGTGTGTGTGTGTGGTGCTTGTTGCTCCTTGCTCAATTCTGCTTCTGGCCTTGAGGGATTCAGAGTACAGTACAAAAGCATTAGCAATGTCTGTGTTGAATACAAACCATGCCAAATACTTTCATTACTTCATATATACCCACCCACCCTTCCCAGAGGATAATATAACCTGTGCTGATTCATGAGGTCCACCTTGCTCATGTACTGGTTGTACAGTTTCACAGGCAGGGGACTTTGTTGTAGCAATACCTTTTGGATGGTGACTTCCTCGTGGTTGCAGTTGATACTCAGCAGTATGACATCTGCTTATGCTGCCTAATGGTTAGGAGGTTGCCCGTTTGCCACATTTTGCTATCATCTTGCGATAACTAGTGCTTGTTAAAGTCAGCAGAGCATGCATGTAGCCTCTTAAACTTTTTCAACTATTACTGGAGATTGAAGTAGTTGTCAAAGTGGAGGTAGCGTTCTAAAGGGATTTTCAGCACATGCACCTAATCCCTGCTGAGATTGATGCTGGGCCTTCCTGTTTAAATGCTGAAGTTTAGGATGTAGCTGTTTTTGTGTCAGGTGCTGCTTTGTGGCACCTGCCTTGAAAGCTGTCATAGCTTCATTGATAGTGATCTTGTGTAGATGGCCACATCAAAGAGGGGCCTGACTTGGTGGCAGACTTGTTACAGATGTGTCAATACTGATTTAATTTCTTGAAGATCTGTCATTATTTTAACACCCTCTGCAACACTAAATCTGTCGTTCTCACTCCATTAATCCTTAATGGACAGTATGGAATGGAGACTAGTTATATTTACTTCTACCACTTTCATTTCCCCTTCTGTGTGGCATATCACTTGGCCACCTCAGTCGTGTAATGGAAGAAATCTGGTACTAGGTCAGAGAAAAAAATCATCTGGCCTTACACCATCAGGGACATCAACTTTTGGGCTGATGGACTACAAAAATACTAATGTATTGTTCATCCACAGATAACTTGAATTTAGCTTGCTGGCACACTTTCTAATGATTCTCTTGCTGTCCCACCTAAGTAATAAGAGATCAGAGGCAAGAGCACCTGAGACTGCCACACCATTAAGGGGTTAAGATTTATTGCTGGATTCCATCACATATCAAGTAAATAAATGAACTAAGTAATGCACATGCGCATCTTTATTTATTAGAAATTTTTTCCAAAGTCTTTGTGTGTTTTTGCTTGGTGGCAATCCTGCTTTTGTGTTTGCAGTAGTGTTTAGGTATTTGATTTGCAGTATCAAACTGATTGTTGTTCTACCGGGTAATGGATAAGTACATAAACCTGTAGTACTATATTTGCGAGTAAGGTGTACTCACCTCGGAAACTACCTTTGCTCCCACTGTTAGTCAACTCTTAAAAGTGCAGACAATTACATAAAACAATGCACTCAACAAAATTAAAAATTGCATTAATAAAATGTCCAACATGCTTATTTTGTTATTTACAATCTTAAGTGAAATTTTAAAAAAAAAGAAAAACTATTTAACCATTTTTACGGTTCATTCATTCATAATTCTATTGAAAAATGATATCATGCCAGGATGTGGGTGTTGATTGATTGGTGGTAGTAAAATGGGATTGTTGTTTTAAATTTAGTTTTGAAAATGGTCAGATTTTGGGTGGATGGGAACATTTTATAGAAACAAGCTCAATTTGGGGGAAAGGAGGTGGCTGTTTCTACAAGTACAGTATGAAAATAAATGTGCTTGAGAACTTAGTCATTTTTATTTTTAAATGGTATTCTTTATCTCATTTATAACTAAGATCTAAGCATAATTAAAAGCTTTTGGAAGATAAAGGTACTTATTGTCCTCCAGTTTTATAGTTTTATTCTGTGAGTATTTAGAATGCAGCAGACTCAGTAGTACAAATCTATGCTATATTTAATAATAGAGCCATGTTTAATAGTTAAAGAAATTCTTTTATGGGGGGGATTTTAGACAAGAATTGTGCTGAAGTCAAACCATTTTACATATTCTGCAATTAGTATTTGAAAATTTGCATAGAGCATTGCATTAAAATTTTGCTAAGAATATTGCTGCTGCATAAAATGCATCTGTGAAGTGTTTTTGGTGGGAGGATGTAAGTTATGGGTGTTAGTCCTAAGTGCACAATAATATTATATAATCTGCTTCTTTTTTTTTTTTAGTTTGTTTATTTTTAGAGCAAAATACTTAATAATGGCAGACAATGAAAATGAAGCTGAACTTCTTGACTATGAAGAAGAAGATAATGAAGCCACTGCAGATGGAGCTGGTGATGTAACAACCAAAAAGGATGTCAAGGGAACTTATGTGTCCATTCACAGTTCAGGTTTTAGAGACTTCTTACTAAGACCTGAGCTGCTAAGATCCATTGCTGACTGTGGTTTTGAACATCCATCAGAAGGTTGGTGTTTCTTTTTTGATTTTAGTTACACAGTATATTTTCTCATTTATTGCAAATGTGCATTCACAATTTTAACACTTTTTTCATCACTTAAGAAAGATAGTGAGTAAAAGTTTTGTTTGTTGAATAGAAATAGCTAGAATTTAATTTTAGAACAATTTATAAGTAATGTGGCAGAGATTAAATTGCAATGCTACATTTATTCTAGTTTTGGGTTTCATTTCATCTAATTTAGTAGCTTTGTAGTACATGTATGTACAACATGGTTGACTTAAAACAGGAAAATGGCTTGTAAAATCTTATTGCATTGTGTACTATAAGCCTATGAATCAAGATCAAGAAACTATGGTAATGGCATCTATAGATAATGAGTGAGATTCTGTTTACTAAAATTTTTTAAGAGACATTTTTAAAATTTAGATTATTTTCTATTTTATACATTCTTACAGGCATTTATCTGGGGTTGGTTTGTTTGTTTGTTGTTTTAAAAAATGCATGGTGCTGACTTTTTGCTTCAAGCAATAATGGACTTTCTAAATCTCTTAGTGGATAAACTAATGGTTCGTTAGTAGTTTATATTTCTGTTTTACTTTCAGTTCAGCATGAATGCATTCCACAAGCCATATTGTCTATGGATGTTCTCTGTCAGGCTAAGTCTGGTATGGGCAAGACAGCAGTGTTTGTGCTAGCTACTCTTCAACAACTGGAGCCAGTGGATGGCCAGGTCAGTACAAAGGATATAATTGATGGAATAATGTAGTATGCACTTTTAAATTCATTCTGGTCTAGCATTTTTTTTTCCTGTCTGTCTGTCTCTCTTTGGTAGCTAAGAATGCTAAATTTAAGAAAAAAGAAAAGTTTGGAAACTTGTAATAGTGAAAAGTGAGGGTAACTTCATTTAGAAAAATTAATGTTGTGTAGTACATCACTCTCCACTGGAGAAGAACCCATACCATGGAGGTATGCTAAGCAGAACTGACTTTAAATGAGAATCTAGGGGCCATCGGCCACCCCAAAACAATTAGTACGATAGTTATTTTTCAGGAAATCAAATATATCTGTACATTATTGGTTGCAATTTGATATTGTATTTAACCAATATTAAGGTAATACCATTAAAAACATTAAAGTTTACAGGACATGCCTCTCTCTCTCCCCCCCCCCCAAAGTTAGATCTGTAAACACCTTTTTAATTAGGTATTTGTCACAATTCTGAATTGATTGGCCTTTTCCAACAGTGACATTTTTTGTGGACAACTATCAGACAATTCAGATGGTTTTATTATTTCATCATAGCTGAAAGCACTTGACCATTGATTTAATTTAATGTGCATTTTTCTGAACTTTACAATACAGAAAGACTTATTGATGCAATGTGTTTCCTTGAGCCACAGGGTTGATCTTAATATGGCCTTTGCAAAAGTACTGACAAAAAATTTGGGGGGAGGTTTATTGTTGGGAGCTCCATAATGATCATTGAAGAAACCTAATCAGGTGTGTTTCTATTTTGAATATTTCTTGATTACATACAATTTTTACTTCTCTCTTTTTTTTTTTTTTTTGCTTGCTTCACATGCTTTTTGAATGGGAGCTGGAAAGATCTGAAGTACATGGTACTGTGATTTGGTGTTATTACCTAAATCCATACTAAATCCTGACTGGAAATATGAACAGAATAATTGTGAATAGTTCAAAACTGGCAAACTAGCGTTCTGTAATAGACTGACTGGACATTGTATCATTGTTTGTTGTTTTTTTTTTTTTTTTAAATTTTCAGCCAAGCAATTTTCTTGCAGTTTTATATATTTCTCACAGCCTTGCTAGTTTAAATTTAAAAAAAAACTTTTTCCATTATGTAGCAAGCTTTAGCTTTAATATTTTTCAAACCATGAACAGTACTTTGAATTCCTTGCTTATAATTGAATTCATTAAAAACTTTTTTCTGTATTATTGTTATTTAGCACATTTCCATTTATAAAATTCTAAAAGATCATTGGCAATTATTTATTTGGTTTACAGCCTCAGATGTTTTTTAAGTCCAACTCATGGCATACCATCATTTGCCTTAGCTTTTATTTATTTAAATTTTTTTAAAATATGGGTGTTACACCATTTAAAAAAAACAAAACAAAAAAGGCTTCAATGGTAGAAACAGCAATACATTAAGATTTCTTATATATTTAACACTTCAAGCTTCAGTATAATTAGATGCTGCTTTTCCTATGCAATTAGTTCTTGGCAAAATACTGAAAATAAAATAACCTTGTAAAGGGAAGTAATGTTGAAACAAAATGCCCGATGAAATGCAGAAAAAATTTTACAAAAGCTAAAAAGAAAAGGGGGACTAATGACTAATATTAAGACAAAAGGTCAGTTTGAGAATGTTTTGACATAATTTGTTTTTTCTTAAAAGGCCCAATTCTTTTGTTTGGGCGATGATGAGTCTTGATTTACTGGAAGACAGAAAAAAAGTTATTGAAATCATTTCTTAAGTATGTTTTGATAGCTTCATATCTTGTTTTGTAGGTATCTGTTTTAGTGCTAGCACACACAAGGGAGCTTGCCTTTCAAATCAGTAAAGAATATGAGAGATTCAGCAAATACATGAATGTTGTCAAAATTGCTGTGTTTTTTGGTGGGATGCCCATCAAGAAAGATGAGGAAATCTTGAAGAAAAATTGTCCACACATTGTAGTTGGCACACCAGGAAGAATTCTTGCTTTGACTCGTAACAGCAAAACGTTGGTTCTCAAGCATGTGAAACACTTTATTCTGGATGAGTGTGACAAAATGTTAAATGAACTAGGTAAGCATTTGTCATTGTTTAGAGTTTGTCTGATTATAAGTTTTAGTTTGAAATATAAGTTTCCAGTCAAGAAATTATCTAGCTAGCTGTAATTAAAAAAAAACAGATTGTGTGTACATGCATTTAAAACATTAGTTTCAAATCTTTTAGTCTTAAGTTGTTTGAAAAATATTTTATTTTGTCAGTAAGATATCTATATATATATATACTAAGAATTTGCTAAGGATCAAATGTTTACAACAGATCATGAATATTGCATCTAATAATAGTACAAATTATTTTAGGTTCCCAATCACTTATTTGGGACTGTCGCCCAGTGTGACCAAATTTTCGCATAAGTATTGTTCTGCATTCTGTAATTTTGGCATTTAATTGCTTTGTTGCCAAATTGATTATTTTTAAATACTTAATACATAAGGCACAACAGCAAAGGAGACTGTTTGACAGCCACAGAACTTGCTAGATAATTGGTATGCTGAAGACTAGAGCAATTCAACATAATGTGGCAAATGAGTTTAGTTCAAACCAGAGTGTCATTTCTAGAGCCTGTATTTGATGTCAAATGTGGGGTGGCTGTTCTGCTAGATGATGTGTGGCTGATCCAAGTAAACTATGCACGTGCCAGGATTGCTTCTTGGTTTTTCAAGCAAGAAAAAAATGCTTTCAAACAAACTGAAATCTGACCTTCAAAATGTAACAGGTGTCAATGTCTTAAACTGTACATAATCAGCTTTGGGCTAATGACATGAAATCATGAAAATCCTATATCTACATGCCACTGACTGACTGCTTTGTAGATCAACTTAACAGTGTTTGGAAAAGGCCAGAGTAGAGGTTTCAAGATGCCAACATTGCTGAACATGACTTATGGTGGTAGCCCATTTATGGTTTGATAAAGGATTAGCTGGGGTGGCAAGAGTGGATGTGCCTCAGGCTGGCATTACAAGATGTCCTGTGCTACTATGAACCTTGCAAAAACTTTGTCTCAAACCTGAATGAACTTTTTGAAGTATAGTTTATACATTTTCCAGCACTTCTTTTTGTACTTAAAATGTCAATTTCTGGTGGTGGTATCCATTGATCCTTAGCAATTTTTTAGCAGCAGTAAATTTTACACACAAGCTGTCTTGCTGTCTTGAATCAAACCTTTTTAGGGAGCTCAATTTCCAGATAAAAAATAATAAAATGTAATTGGCCCATCTAAAATCGGTTCTCTCCTGTTGTTGGGGAAGATCTCAAATGTGTCACAGACATGTTTAGTAGAAAGAAAAGTGGGTGAGTGAGTTATTGGGAGTGTCTGTCATAGAGTGTATAGTGCTAAGCAAATGTCAGATTTGCAGGATTAGTAAAGTAAAAGGGATGGGTTGGTGGGTTTTGGTAATTATGCATTTTCACTGAAATATTGAAATGATGCCATCTGTATCTGTAGGCACTTATGCAAAATATACACACTTTGCTAAAACTATACCTATTGTTAAACTTGATATTTTTAATTTACTTTTTATTTTAGCAATTTTCTTTAAAGAAAAAAATAGATTTTTCTTCTTCTTTTTTTTTTTCAACCACAAAGTGAGTTTTAAGTTTGCATTAAAAGAAAATAGACCTAAAATTGTCATTGTCTCATTTAATATCATATTGGATCTCTTAAATTTTAAGGTCTGTTTTATGTTAACTGAAAAATAGTTTGAGAATTATAATGTGACCTTAGATTTGAGGAAGTGTTACTTTATTTTATTTTGGTTGGTGGTGTGGACAAATGCAAAAGTAGGGAGGAGATTTTTTTTTTTTAATTGCATTATTTTACTATTGTTGAAGAATTTGTACACTCAGTATCACTGTGTATACAGTAATGGTAGGACATGATTGTATTTAAGTTTTAGAAATATAACGATAATTTGTTTAATAGGAGTTATCATGCTATGAAAGTAATTATATACATTAGGAGCGTGTCAGTTTAGTAAAGTACATTTAATTTGCAGATCATTATTGTATTTTACAGACATGAGAAGAGATGTGCAAGAAATTTTTCGCATGACACCACACGAGAAGCAAGTGATGATGTTTAGTGCAACCCTGAGCAAAGATATTCGACCTGTGTGCAAGAAATTTATGCAAGATGTAATTACTTCCACTCCTTCCTCTTTCCATGTCCTACTTCCACCACGTAGTGCATGGGGCTGATATCACACACACAGCAGGCTATGGCATCAAATCAGTTAAAAATGAAGAATCCAGCTTTCAGCTTTAATTGGAATTCTCCTTTTTGGCAGAATTCTGGCGCGTGGCTAGAGTAAATTGGGTGAATAATTTCTTCCTGCTGAAAGTGAAGAAAGTAGAAGTACCAATTATAATTTTTAGAATCCAAAAATCTTAGAAATTACAACCTGCAGAAAGTCAGTTGGTGCTTGTGATGTTCCACATTAATTAGGTTCGCGTCATTTTGTTTCTTCGGCTCTAATTCATCAGTTATGGGGCAGGCACACAAGATCCTGAGCTCTCAAAGCGATGGGCAAGTTGTGTCTCACCATTTGATTAATACGACATGCAAAGTACCTGCAAAGGAAGAGTGCAAGTTCATCTAGAAGTGGGCAATTATTTTTCTGCTGACCTGGTCATCCTGGAGTATTCATCAGAGACTTTGAAATTCATCGACAACTGTTCTTTCCATGGTCCTGGGCTGAAAAATGCCTGTTTAATAAGGGAAGGATTGCAGAAGAATCTGATAAGGTGGACGAGCAGAATGTGCCAAGTATGGTCGATGCAAGCAAGTGGATTTTCACCACTGCTTTACCAAAGAGAGAACAACATTTGAAAAAGAAAAACAAGCTGAGCTGATCCAGAAAATGCAAGATAATGAGGAAATTAACAAATTAAAAAAATTTTTTAAATTATATGCAGCATTAAATGCAAGTTTTTACTATTGATTTAATTCAATTGAAAATTTTTATGGCCAATTTTCCCCTGTTTATCTTGCAGTTTCTCTTAAAAAGATTTAACTCTTTATAAATTATTAGTTATTTATTAAAGATTATTTAGCCTTTCCTTTTTTTTTTTTAGTACATTTTAAAGAAGATTAGCCGTTTGTGTAATTGCTACTCTGTCATTGATAATACTACATTATTTAAATACTTAATTATTTTCAGATTTTGTAAAGATTTATAGCAAGTTATATGTTCTAGTTTTTAAATTAATGAAACATTCATACGTTAATTTCATTCAAGATGAATCTGTATTTGAAAGTTAGTGTTTGTTATAAATGTTTTATATATATATAGAGTTTCAAATGTATAACATTTTTGGACTTTTTCAGATCAGCTCATGTTGTGATGTTAAACTTTTTTTTTTATCTTAAGTTTTTCAAAGTAACTTTCTAGGTTTTTTTTACAGCCAATGGAAGTTTATGTTGATGATGATTCTAAGCTTACACTACATGGCTTGCAGCAGCACTATGTAAAATTGAAGGACAACGAGAAGAATCGCAAACTATTTGAATTATTGGATGTACTTGAATTCAACCAGGTATACTTGTAGCAGGAAACTTTTTTTTTCAGCTTTTTGTTTCAAGACTGTTTTATCTATAATTGTAAAGATTTTATCTTGACTGCTGTCAAGTGACAAGATGCATGGGCTATTTTGTATATAAATATCAGCTGTGTTGATTGATTTTCCTGTTGTAATGCAAATAAGCATGTTCATTAGATACACAAGTTATGGAATACAAAAAATTTAAAAACAAGTAGAAAGTAAAGATTGGTAGATGGTCTGCAGAGATTAGTGACACAATTCAGGGATCAAGAACAAGATTTTGCAGATTCGAAAATGCAAGTGACTGGTTTTCATATCTGGCATTCAAAAGAGAAAAGGGGTGATTTAAATTACAACTATAGGCTTTGCTATTGACCAAATATTGAACTGTAAAATTTATTCATTCATTGCTAATATGCCAGTCTTTGAATTTTTCTTAGGTCATTATTTTTGTCAAATCAGTGCAACGATGTATGGCTCTTGCTCAGCTTTTGGTGGAACAAAACTTCCCTGCAATTGCCATTCACAGAGCAATGACTCAAGAAGAACGGTGAGATTTTAAATTTTGTTATGACTGGTGGTTTTGTTTTTTAAGTTTGTACAATCTGATTTAGAAAATTTTATTGGTTTTTTTTAAAATAAAATTCACATTTGTCAATACATTTTATAGATTTGTTTATTAACAAAACCTTTAGAAAATTATAAAACTCCTTTTATTATTTGTCTATTTCTGAAAGTTTGTCTTTGGTGTAGTGACCACTTGGCATGAGATATAACTAAAAGTGTTATCTATTTCTTTAATTCATTTCTCTATTGCCACTTAAAAAACATTTCTCCATGCGTGCACTGCAGTAGAAGGGTACTATGTCCTAGTGGACTTCAAGTTTTATTCCAGAAACAGACTCCTTGGTTGCTGCTTTAGCCTTGTGCACCACTATTTTAACAGCTCTTGTTGTTGAAGTTCCTTCCATGTAGATTTTCCTCTAGATGTCCAAACTGATTGGCTGAATGTGACAGAATATCCCATCTAAACTTTTACATTCATGTTCTTTACTACAATCTTTGCATATTTAGTATATGGACTTCTGCTGTCATTCTGAAATGCCCATTGTCACCTGTCTATACCCAAGATTTTCCATTTGTTATCAAAAACCATAGGATAAAGTTCTTCACTTTTCTTTGTGCAGAAAATTTGCTGAAATTGGACAAATCATTAAATGTCATAGGATTTGATTCTGAGTGTAACTGTCATAGATGATTATGGCAGTCATTGGGTTTATGTACATCAGAAATATTTAGTATGTTTGTTTGACTGAAAGGGTTGCTGTCCTCGTTTCCACAACCATACTGAATGGATTCTCAGGACCTCTGAGTTGAGATTGTCACTTAACACCACTCACAGGAATACTGTTCTGACTTTAACTTTTAGCATTATTGATAAATAGTCTAGTTTAATGATAATCTGCATGCAGTTGTAAAACATTTGGCAAGTTGAGTATCTTTGTTTTAGTTTTGATGTCTGCCTTGCCTTTTGCTGAGGAAGAGACTGCTCAAGTGCTCTGATATTGCTTTGGTTTTTAACTTCAATTATAGGCTTCCTTAGTTATGCATGAATAAAAATGAGAGGATCAGAGCTTACAAAACGTGATGAGGATGCCAACTTTTAAAAAAAAATTGGTCATAAAATAGAGTGCAAAGGTGTCTTGGTAACATTGTGGAAAATAATTTTAAACTGCATATTGTTTGTTATGTTAGGTTTAGACTTTTTTCCAAAAAGTTGCAGTGTTGGTATTTATAGAAACCAAATCTTAACAATTCTGGATGTACCAGAAAATAATTACCAGACAACTTGGATATTTTCATTGTGTTCTGGTATGTATTAATGAATTGAGAGTTTTGGCTGCCAACAGGTCATGACAAATGCAGAGCCACATTGTTGTTTTCTTCTAATGTTTTTTACACTTATCAAGGACACTTTTTTGGAAGTTCTCAACTTGCCATTGATTATTGAATAAATAATTAGAGTGCTTATCTATTCAGTATGTAGATATATGTATGCAAAGAGTATTATATTTAACAATTAAGGTTTGAAATAATTTTGATGTGGTAAAATTGTAATTTCAGTGCATAAGACTTAAGTTTCTACACACTTTTTGTCTTGGTTTTGGTGGGGGTTAGAGGTTTACATTACTGTATTCTAATTGCCATTGTGCCATTTATTGGAACTAAAAAATTATTTAAGTTGGGGTGGCAGCTAATGGAGTAAAGTTTTGCATGTCATAATTGCGCTGTTTGGAAAACCAGTCAAAAGGTTGTTTATTTAAACATCTTGCTATTTTTACACTCCCCCCTTCAAGTAGCTACTTTGTCTTGGTTAGGTCAAACAGTTTAACCCCATCAGCTTATATCTACTCTAATTCTTTTTTTTTTTTACCCCCTCTCTCTCTCCACAACAAATTTTCTTGACACCTCACTAATTGTTGTAGATTTTTGCATAGTTTGCAGCATCTAACTCTAACTTGATGTGTAGCTTACCAGCTCTGGCATTGTAAGTTTTGATGCTAACTCCTCTACAGATGTGATGCACTTGCTATGAGAATTTCAAATGAATCAGTGAACATGTAAGAAAGATTGTTGTTGTAGTAGAAAAAACTTATGACAAATGTGCAGCAAATGATGTCAATCACTTTTTTGCACATTGCAAATACAGAGCACCACATGGCCAAACAAAGAGTGCTTTCCAAAGTATTGCCAAGCAAGGCATTATTCTGTTAACACTGAAGACAACGTAAGTATATATGTAGAGAGGTGTCATCAACAAAAAGCAAATATAAATAAACAGCATCAATTTCATGGATAATTCTGTGGTAAAAATAATTTTTACACCTGATTTAAGAGTGAGGTAGCTGAGTTTCATTTAGCATCTGCAAATGCAATTAGTAATACTGTATATTTATGATTTATATCCTTTAATCCACAGATTTTTAAAATTAACATTAAAAAGATCTGCTCTTTGAAGATTATATATATAGTGAGGAGTTAATAATTTTGAAACTGAACAATCAAATTTTCACATGGCAATCACTTTTTTCTTGCATTGTTTTACATTTATCATAAAGAAATGAGCAAATTGTTTCATTAATTCATAAAAATATCACTATTAATAATTGTAATATATATTACAATGTCTGACATGAAAAACAATTTTAGTTTCTCACGGGCAGTGTATTTGCATATGCATGAAAATCTTGTATTCTATTATACTACAGGCTTTCTCGATATCAACAATTTAAAGACTTTCAGAAAAGAATTCTGGTAGCAACAAACTTATTTGGCCGTGGAATGGACATTGAACGTGTGAACATCGTTTTCAATTATGACATGCCTGATGATTCAGACACTTATTTACACAGGGTATGTATGATTTATCTTTGAACTGAACGTTGTTCTAATAGTATTCCTATGTAGAAAAGATTCTGTTAATTTTCATTGTTGAAGAATTTGTATAGATTTAAAACAGGTGTAACTTTGTTTTGAAATCAGAATTTAATGTAGATGACTGTTTTATATCTTTACTAAAATTATGAAATTCTCAAAACCATTTTAATGGCTAAAAAAATATTTTTTTTTTTTAAGGTAGGCACTGAAATAACATCCTGATAAAGTATCGGGTGTGCGTGCAAATCTGATGTTTTAAAATATACTTTTCCAAATTTCCTAAAATATTTCTGAAATTTGAATCTAGTGAAGAATAAAAATCATGGGTTTTTTTTTTTCTGTAGGTTGCACGAGCAGGAAGATTTGGTACAAAGGGATTAGCAATCACTTTTGTGTCTGATGAAACTGATGCCAAGGTTCTAAATGATGTGCAAGATAGATTTGAAGTTAATATCACTGAACTTCCAGAAGAAATTGATATTTCATCATACAGTAAGTGTATTTTCCTCTTTACTCTGTCTGGTAGTGGGTCATTGATGTGTTATAACTCCTCAGTTGTAGTGGTGTCTATTCAGATATTCACAGGACAAAGAAGGCTGCATGTGAACTAGCTATCTTGTCAAAGATCTCATTAGGGAATTGATAATTTTCGTGTTTACATGAGTAATTAATTTTTAGAAGCAAAAACATTTTTAAAGAGTTGAGTGAAGAAGGTATTTTTTGCTGTGGCACAGTATATAATAACTGATGTGGACCTTCTTAATGAGTGAAGAACATGAAACTTGTGATGTTGATAGGTGTAAACTTTTTATCAACATGCAGCAACCCAACCCATCAATCACTAAATCAGTCATCAGATGTAAGATGAGGAGAAATGAACGTATTATTGGTGTAGAAAGGCCAAAAAGAGGAAGTATTTGTTTTTGTTTATTTTTGATGTCGTAACTATTTCAAACTTTGACAATGTTGCCAATTTTCATTGGCCAGGGAGATTGTGAATTAAATTATACTACATGGACTAATGTTTCTAATCATTTTTTCTTTTTTTACCTGTAGGGTAGTAAAACTAAACTGTACTGGCAAAATTCTACCTGCAAAATCTTAATTTTAGCAGTAACAGTTGGAGTTTGGAATACCATTATAAATGGGCTAGTTTTAGTTTATTTTCAATTAACATTAAAAGCTCTTGTACTGCAGACTTGAAAATATTTTTAAAAAAGAAGCAAAACAGTGCATGTTAGCAAAATTCTAAGACAAAAATTACTGAGCAATCAGATTCTGCTTTAGATTTGGTTGTGTATTCCAATTTTTATATAACTGAATTCATTTTTATGGTAAATTTTAAACTTTTATAAAATGCAATTTATCCAACATTTAATCATTGTGAGATATTTGAAAAGTCTATTTTTTAATTCTGAAAACAAAATTTCATTTATGAAAAATAATGTAGTAGGGTGTTTAAGTCTAGAGTGTTCTTGGACAAAACGAAACCATTCCTGTGAGTTGGAATTTCTACCAATTGCATAGAATTTGTATAGAAGAAAAATCATTGCTATCATGTTTGTTTCTAATCTCCATGCTCACTACTATAGTCAATGTGGATGCCTTTTAACTTGGATTTTTTTTATTTTTAGTCTACTAATTTGAATCAAATCTTATAGCAAGTATATTTATTTTTCAGTTGAAGGAAGATAAATACAACAACTACTTTTTTTAATGCAAGTAAATGGAAAACCACAAACTGAATGAATGACAGTTGTATGATGCAGTGTGTCAACAATGACCCGAAAAAAATGTACATTTTAAAAAATTTCATTTGAATACTATTATATTAATAAAAAAAAGTGGCCTTAAATATTCCTAATTTTTCCTTCAAGTATTCTGGACCAAATTTATGAATCAACATGTATATTTACCCTTTAGCATCTAAACTAGCCATACCTGCCTGTTTTGATAGGTTGTCTTCAGCAATGAAAGTGAACATCCCAAGTCATCAGGAAATGACATTTTTTGTCAAGATTTGAAGCATGTTTACATCAATTTTCAGTTAAACTTAAATGATTTGTAATGGAAATGCTAAAGGGTTAAAGTATTCACCTTGAAATGATACCTTAATATCTCTACATGCTTTACGGTGTACTTTTTTTGTCCAGAATTCATAAATTTTGTCTTATTTCTTCCTGTATTCATGCTAAAGTTTTTAATTTCTTTTTTTAAAAAAACAGCACTTCTTAACAGTTAACATCGCAATGGACTTATCAGGAACATGTTATCAAGATTACTGATTTATCAGCAGATTAGTAAAAAAAAAATTTTATTATTATTATTTTTTTAATTAATTTGGCCTCCTGTGAATTGGGAAGCCAGAAATTTATTTCCATATGTAGGCTTTCAAGAGAAGCAGAAAAACAAATAGGTTGAAAGGACAGATTTGTAGTCCAAATTAGATTCAGTTGCCCAAACTCTTAGCAATAAAAATGTATTTGCTAATGAAAATTAAGGAATAATAGCACCTTGAATAATTGCTCAGTTTACGTAAACTTTGAAAACTTGTGGAATATTGCAACAAAGTGCTTGAGCATTGATATTTTAAAGGTAGAAATATCTTCAAAAGGTGTTTTTGAGGGGGGTTGTGATTCAGAAAGATAACCATCAAAGCTAAATGTAAGCTTGGCATTAAGAAATCTCTTGATATGGAAAGAAGCAAAAGATATTTACAACTACCAATATAATAAACCATTTAAAGATGAAACACGTTGCCAAATACAATGTAGAAATGCTTCAACAGAAAGAAAAAACCCTGCCCCAGTCTTGCTGCTTGCTGGTAAACAAATGATTATGAGAGAATTCCTTGACAAGGGGACAGGAAATCCTTGAGCCACAACCATTCACCAAAGAATAGAAGAGATGATTGCTGCTGGCTTACTCAGTTGTAGCAGACATTGGATTTAAAAGTAATGAATTATTTTTCTTCCTATAATATACTGCACCGTAACTTTTTCAGTTAACCAGTGATACCAGATGTGTATAATACTGTTTTCCAAAAAATGCTACAAGAGGAAATGAAAAGTATATCGTTGAAGACTCGTTTGGACAGCTCTGCTGGGACACCATTTCTTAGTATGACCAGTCATTGTCTTACACCCGATTTTGGAAGGCATGAAACCATCCTAACTGTGGTTCTATTTCCATTGACCACAGAAGCGAGAAATGTTTGGCTGGTTTGAAGAAAGCTGAAATACCACTGAATAGTCTATTTGCTCCTTAGGAACAATGTTGCTAGCCTTCTCAAAATTGGAGTACCATCCCTAGTTTTTCCATACTCTACAACTGTGCATTAATGATGCCATATTTAGCCAATAAGCAGTCAAAAGGGACTTGACTTTCGTATTGAGAAATAGTTGGCCATTTTCAACATTCTCCTGCTGCCTCAAAAATGCTAAGTGACCTTCAGGGACAACCAAAGGTCCCCAAACACATGCTTCTACAGGATATATTCATAGAACATAATACTACAGATACACCCAATTGTGGCTTGTGCAGTAGATGATAATATTACAAATCTAACTTCACATCAATGCAGACTACCTGAAAAACTTTTTTAAAGGTCTTTGACGAGAATTACAAAGTTGATAGTCGGAAGAATGCAGCAACTTTTATAATTGTCAATTTTAGCTATAGAACTCTTCCTAGACAAAGCTACTTAAGAAATCAGCTCCATGTATTTCCACATGCTTAGACCATTGCTTCTAGCTAAAGTTCCAAAGTAAAGACATGAATACATAGGTTAAGGCATTGGTTGAGTCATAATTTTTTTTATTCCTTCTAAGAGGCTAGGAAACCCCCAGGAGAAATGTAATGAGACTGATACTGAGCCAAACAACATTTGCTGAACCAATAGTGAATTTACAAACTCCCAATTTTATTGGAAAGCAAACTGCAAATCCTAAAAAAGAATGCTGCAGTTATAGTGTAATATCTGAACTTGCTCCTACTACCCTGGCATGGAGATGCTTTGTGGTAGAAAGAAAAATGCTCCACTTTAAAAAATCTTCATAGACTTAACAGCTCTTTATCACTGGCAGACAAGTTAACAATTCAAAAGCTTTTGATTTTTAATGCCAAATTATACTTCTATGACTCATTTTCATTCTGTTGACCAGTATTTTTTTCATTATATTTTTGACAGCCTAAAGTTTTATATTCATTGCTATGAAATCTAAAACCTGATACTTTCCTAATCTGGATGGGTAAACAAATATTTTTTAATATACACAAAACTGACATTAATTAGATAGTTTTGTATGTTTGGTTGAATATTCTTGCTTTAAATTTTAAGAAAAAACTAGGATTCTTTGGTCATTACATCTGCTGGTTATTTTTGTTAAATTGTAATAAGGAATTAGACAAACTAGCTATATACATAGGAATTACATTTAATGTTAAAAACAACAAATCTCTTTAAATGATTTTATTATATTACATTAATTGAATGAAAACAAAAATTGCACATTTACATTCTGCTAGCCACAAGCTTCACAATTTTTTTTTCAGAAATGAAATACATTATATCTGTTGTACAGAATGCATTCCTTGATGACTCTTCACAGCTTTTTGAACCTGGTAGTACCAGGGACCAATCTTAGTGTTTTGCAGTAAATCTTTAAAAGCATTGCAGCCCTCAATGGAACTGAGAACTCCATACACTGACTGAAAAAAAAAAAAAAAAAAATGCTGTACAACAATCAATCAACAAGACCTTTAAGAATGTTTGCTTAGAATCCTCAATTAAAACAGAAATTTCATAGAACATTAGTGTGTTGTATATACACATTTTCCTTATCTCAAGATACCAAAAACACAAACTCAGTTATAGATATTGATTGCATTGAGTTTTGTAGGTAAACATCACTTAACATTAATGTACTTAAAAAAGCATTGCCTGCCATTTCCAGAATCAGTATAACACAAATTTAACAAGTTTGCATTCTGTAAGCAGTCATCAACAGATATGGGGTTACTAGTCTGGTGAATTTAATATTTAGACCATTTTTTTCTCTACACACTAAGTATCATATTTTTTTTTTAAATGCTAAGGCATAATAAGGTGGGTGCTCAAGTAACACTAACTTACCAAATCAGCAAGATTGGGTTCATGTCCTCCCATGAAGCGCTTTTCCCCTACAACCTTTACCCAATCTCTGCATGCATCATACAGCGATTGTCTGACATCATCTTTTAACTTGTACCTGCAGAGAACAGAATTTCAAGATTGAAATAGAATGTGGGCATTTCTTTCCTACTACGTGCTGTCTGGGAAAAGTTTTTTTTATTTTGAATTAATATCGCAGGCTTTTTTTTTGGTTTTTTAAAACTGTTTTAGCACTATTGCAATACAGAAAGAATTGCTTAATATAATAGACAAGCTGGAATAATTGCATACAATATTGCAAGCTAAAAAAAAAAAATTAAGCCAATAAAAAATGGACTACATTCAGAAACAATTTAGCCCTACCGTAATTGTTTCTGAATATGTTTTTTTCTTTTTTTTAAATGGGGGTTTGCAGCCCAAGGGAATTATGGGGATAATTGTGCAGATAATTTTCTTTGTTAAGCCTCTGTAAAAATAATTTAATAAAAAAGCTTTCTGATGCTGTTATTGAATTAACCCACCTTTCCACCTCATTTCTATTGAAATTGACCAAATAATTCTTTGTGTTTTGTGGGTTAAGGCCAATTGTTTTACTTTATTGATGAGATATGGAAGACCGGTACAGATGGCATTCATGGTTCAATGCCAATGTTGCTGTAAATTGCTAGGTAACCAATTTCAAGCTTCTGATTTTCAATGTCTGAAGAGCACAACACCATAGCAGCTTTCTTTGGAATGGCTCTCAAAGTGGAGTCGTCTCCTGGCAGCAAAGCTAATTCAGGTGCTAGGGTGAGATTCAGGATGGAATAATCTATATGGCTGCAAACTGACTTACCGCTTCTTTAACATCATTCCAATGAAATACATAGCAACTGCTCCGATGTAGATAATGAAGAACTGCTCAACAGCAGAGAAATTCTTCTCCCACTCTCCAGCCTCTGAGAAATACTTGAAGGTTTGCAGGGCTTCAAAAAATGTTCTGTATACATTCGGCGACAGTGTGTGTACTAAAACATCATCCACCCACTTACGCCATTCTCTCTCCTCCCTATAAGAAACAAAACTCTAAATAATTCAATCTATTTTTTTTTTAAACATGGGACTGCAACTGACATTACTGATTCCAAACAGCAAAAAAAAAATGGCGGGGAGGCAACTAAATATGTAATAGATTTCCTTTTTTAAAGATATTAGGTCATTCATACCAACATATACTGTGAAAAAAAAAGAGATAGATATAAAACTCAACTCACTTTAAAGAGTCTGGAGATGCTGCTGTGATTTCCTCTTGGAACATAATGAAATACTTGTTAGGAAAGTCATACACAGTTTTTCCTTTTTTGTTTGTCGTTTCAATAGCAGGGAAATACGACAGTAATTTCTCAACAGACTGAGAACGGTCTAGAAGGTATGAATCTAAGAGACTCATGATGACAGAAGAATCATTTATTTGCTGAAAAATTGAGAGCATACTAAAGAGAAAATAGGTTAAAAAAGAAAAATTTGAATAAATATCTTATGAAAAGAATTAAGGAATAAAGCAAATGGGTAGGGAACCAAAAAAGAAAATTCACCAGATTGTGGTAACAAGATACAGTAATAAAATATAGATAGAGAAATTGAAAAATTAAATAAGCACAAATATAATACTAAGGTATAAAAGAACTTGGTTTGGACACCATGGGGAACTACAGAAGACAAGTGCTTTGTTAAAATTGTGGTGATGGACATGGCTACCCAAGGGGTCATGTAGTGTGGTTACAACATTGTAATTCCCTTTACCCATGGGCTGCAGTTAACAGTTGATGTTATTGGCCTGTTCCGGACAATCAAGTAACATATCTCAAAGGAGTGGTTTGTTCCGTATCTGGAAAAACTGAGTATTATTCAATTAGGGTAGTTTCAAGGTGGGGTGCCAGAAGATTATTCATAGCAGTCCATGACTTCTTAAATGACAACTTTCTGAATAGATATAGGCAGAAGATCTGCTGCATCACCAACAACACTAAAGTGGCCTCCACATCTGACCATTATTGAAGGGTTATGTAAAGGAGATTGTGGCAAAAATGCAATCCAATGCAGATTAAATAGAAACTGCTGTGCGCCACATTTGCAGCTATTAAGCCAGTATGGTTTTAAAAGATGTCCTCTCAGGACCTGATGGTAGCCAGAGATATCCATTGGATATTAGGTATGGGGTGAATGGATTTATGGGCCACCCTGCAGAGATACCAAACCGATAACCCAACCTGCATGCGGTAAGTAGGAGAGAATTAAGGCCAAACCAGATTTTAACCCTTCATCTGTTTCTAAATATCTGCCATCAAACATTAAAATTTTAATTTGTATAATTGCTAAAAACATTTAGTGTTTAAATCTTACCAGATATTCCTCTTCGTCTACACCATCACACACAAGGATTGGCACTTTTTTGTACTTGGACCATTTTATCTGTGTCCGCCAAATAGAGTTCACCTCCACAACATTGTAGGAAAATCCGCGAAAGTCTAAAAATGCTCTGACTTTGCAACAGAAAGGGCAGGTCTGATACTGAAAAAGCGTTAACTTCAAGCCATTGGTATCCATGCCACCATTCATCTGAAAAATGTTCACAATTGGAAAAAAAAGGTAACCATTCTAAAATCAAGGATAACATAACTTTGAGAAACTTATCATCAGAGAGAAAAAAAGATAAAATAAAACTTTGATTTAAAAGGCTTCAGAAGCAATGGATGCTGTCTGGCATGCTCAGTGGCGCTCAATATAAAAATAGTGTGCAAACGTCTGGTATTAACGGAAACTCCTTTCCTTCTATTAGTCCATTAAATTGAGGTTTTACTGTACAAAGAAAAGTTTAAGTAGAGCAACTTTTGTAACAAACAAAGCTTAAATTGTTCATAAAATTCTTTTAAGTAAATTAAAGTTCAGTCAATAAAATGGGTAAGGAAAAGGAAAGGTTTATCTACAGAACACTCCAAAGAAGAAGTATTATAAATTAAGAAATAACATTGCACCACACAAAATAAAATTAAAAATCAAATGACAACTGGCATAGTATTAGGGCAGAACTCTCCAACCATTTTCAGTGCAGGGCTTGACATCAAGTCAAGGATTAATGATAAACGTTTTAGAAATGGCATTATTGACCTAAATGGTTTACAATATTTTATTACATAGCTTTTGAATAATGACATACATAATTAACTAATACCAGTTTGTATATTATTAATTTTCTCAAATACAAATATATATATATACACTGCATTGGAAATAATTATGAAAACAGGATATGCACAAATAATGAGTTATTGCAAATGAAAGACAAATATAATACATACACAATGCATTAGTATTTGGTATGCAGGTCCTTTGCTTTATATAGAGCATGGCACTTTTCACGCTCCCATACAGGTTATTGTATGACTGCAGAATATTGTTCCAAATATCATGTAGCACTTTTCACAATTCATCCAAGGTGTTTTGTTGCCATTTGAGTTTCTCAGTAGCCATATAGCCTCAGTGATGTTCGTATCAGGACTTTGTGCGGGCCAAGGCAGCTTTGTGAGTTTCATCAGCCTCTTTAAATTCCAGAGTTTTTCACATTTGTCTGTATGCTTGACGTCAATGTCACGTTGGCAGATGAATCCCTGCCCATGATACACAAGAACCTGCCTATACCTGTTGGAAGTCAGTATACCTTCAATTTTATGCAAATCCCCAACACTTCTGGCTGATATGCAGCCCCCACACTTGCATTAATCCATTCCTTTGTATTGATCAAACCCCATTCTTCACTCTCGTTGTTGTACATTGTTATACCACTCCAAGGTCTGCCTTCTAACAAACTGGCATTGATTATTGCCAACCAGTTCAAATTTGGACTCACCTGTAAGCACCGTATCCCAGGTTGGATCATACTACTGTTTTACTTCCGTTGCCCATTTTAGTCTTGCTGTTTGGTTGGCTGGCTCTCCTCAGCAAAGGTTTTTGGATAGCTGAGACTACTTTGCACTAATGCTTATCTTACTTTTCTTGAAGAAACATTAAGACTTGTACTTGCAGTTAGGTGATTTGTAAAATCTTTACTGGCTCATTGTCTATCACATACAGAACATACTCTGAGGTACTTATCATCACTTTGGAGAGTTTGGGCTTTCTTCTTCAAATCCTGCATTAAGTTTAACATCACACTGCAAATCAATGATTTTCAACTGCAGACTACAGGGAAAATCCCCAAATCTTTTCTGAAACTCATTTTTAAAATTTGTATTATTTTTGTATACTTTGCATTATTGATGATTACTGAAACATCTTTGTAATGTGGGAAAAAGGGTAAGGTTACATTTATGAAAATTACTTTCAAACAACATTAATCTGATATGAAATGCTTTGATTCTTCCATGTATTTCATGCTCAACTATGTAACCAAGTGGTGCATTGTAGTTGGGTATTAAGAATATTCAAGTATTTCATAATGTCAACCAGAAATGCTAGATCTGCAAGCCAGTCACCATCTGTTAACTCAGAAATATTTTCTGATTTATCAATCATAAACTTGTTTATTTCTAGTCTTATTGCAAATATCCTTCCAGTACCTAGCCTTTTCTTAACATCTGACTTCTGTGTTTAAGGCAAATCACTATATTCTGAATCAATTCATTCAAGAAAGTGTTTAGATTCCCTAACCATATCCCTCACTCTAATAATCATAAATGGACATCAATCTTTTGGTTGACAGACTGCTAAAACACTGGCACAGTGATCGGCCACAGATGACTCAAACCCCGTTCAACAACCTCACTCTTACTCTACATTCAATGAATGTCAATCACTGTCCAACCAGCTAAATGATGAGAAATTCGAGGTATGATCACTCGAGCACCAGAAGGAAATAAACAAACTAGGTAACACATGGCTCATACTAGTGGCTTCACTTGTAAAATCACTTTTGTAGGAAAATCAAAGCAATATAAATAGCCAAGGTGATCATGTGGACCAGTATCCCTCTACATCTACTATCTATAGTTCAAACAGAAGTGATCATTAAATGATTTGGCAATGGCCAACTCGAACAGTTAAGATTCAAGTGCACTTTCTACAGCTTGAAATAAATCAGTGCCTTTTGCTGTACCATAAAAGTGCTTATCATTGCTGCTAATTCTTGAATTTATTCTGAATTCACTGTCAACTCCATGTTTGCATATTAGCATCTGTGATGTAGTGACAAGATCAGTGCTTTCAACCACTAATAAAGAATAAGCTGCAAGCTCAGTAGCCCTCTTACGTAGATTGTCTGTAATATTCACTCCCATTTCCACAATACAATGGCTTATTGTCTGATATGAAAGGCTTATTTCACAAAACATATCCTCCTTTTTTGGGCGCCTTCATTAAGTTACTTCTAGATGACAATTTTTACAAAATTCTGCATCATTAAATGGCTTAGGCTTTTTATCAACCTGGAGTTAGCTAACTCTTATAGCTAATTCAGATTTCAATTTTTAAAAACATCCTGACTGTGTGATAAGACTTGTTTTAGCTGCTGCTATTCTTTAAAAGCAGATATGCTTTGATTATATATTAAACATATACCTTCTGATTTACAAAAAATGAAAAAGTATTTTTCTGTCCATACTCATGCAGGTGTTCTAGGAAATACAAAAAATTTGCAGACCATAATAAATTTTAAGATTTTGGTAAGCTGTAAAAAGCATTTCACAGGCAGTAATATAATAGGAAAGTTCAATACATTGGTGGACCATGCACAAATACCTTAAGGGCCTAAAGTTGGAGAGCCCTGTATTAAGGTGTATGCACTGCCACATCTACATATACTTGAAATGAACATCTGATCGCCCCCACTGCCATTTATGGTCAAAATCACCCCCAGATTGAGGTGGTTTTGTGGAGGGGGGGGGGATTCATGAGCTTTATCATCTACCAAAGACATTCTAGAGATGATCAATAGATCATGGCTGCCCAGTCCACCGTAGCATGTTGTCAGCCCTAAGAAATGTGGAGGCTACCATAGTTCTATGTTCTAAGCAGTCTGGGCTTGTCATCCTTGAACACAAATCTGATGCTAGTTATTGATAGACTATCAGTCTTGTAATCTCGTCTAAATACCTGACTAATCAGGCAGAGCTTGATCAGTGACCAGTGTCTAACCTGTTAACCGTGATACCTTGCTACACTTTACATTTCCACCATGATAATGATGGTGCTGAACAATATCAGCAACATGGCAATCTTCATGATGATGCCATACACATAATTTGCCATCAGAGAAATCCAAATTGAACCAACTTTCATCATTTGTCCAACAATGACATTGTTCTAATAAAAGGAGAATTTTAAACAGATAGAGAGATATTCAACAAAAAAATCTTTTTAATTGTTTTGAATTTGTATAACTTTAAGCAATTTGTAATAAAGGAAATAGTAGCAGTGATAAAGAAAACTATATAGTAATATAGGTAACTAATAATAACATTAGTTTATTTAAATTCACATTTCTGTTTTGATGTATTTGTTTCAATTTTACTACCAAAAGTTTCAAATAAATGACAGGTCCCTCAGATGTTTTGTACATCTAATACCGCCAAATAAGTAGATTTGTTTAGACTTGGTATCTAGCCAATCAGCTGCTAAATCCTGAAAGATCTTTGTGACATCACTTGTGGTACTGGATCTACTTCAAATTTCTCAAGTATACAAAAGTCAATAAATTTCATTGTAGACAGATGATATGATGTTAATCAAGGTTATGCAAAGGCATGTGCTACCAGAGAAATTGAATGTGGGAAAAGTCCCAGTTACAAAAAGTTTCTGTTGAAGTTAAGATCATTGACAGAATTGTTGGAAGTATGATTTAGTGATTGTTGGGCATGACAAAGATTATGAGCATTGATTGGTCAGCTATTCTTGTGCCACCTGAGCTGAACAGTAAATTCCCTACATGTGTAAGGCAACTCTCAAAATCATATAGTCAGATGCACAACATGCATATTTAGTTGTTTACAATCTTTAAGTAGAATTCAAACCACCTAGGACAAAGAAAATAGCCAAAAAAAGAAGCAAGTTTTTCACAGTTTGTACACTATAATTAAATTTAAAAACGCTGCAACTATCATGCCAGGTAGGGTTGCCACCTGTACATAATTAGCATAGAGAATAGTAAAGATTTCAGGTGCAATAACCATAGTGCAAATTGATCTTTATATGGACACTGTTTTGTCTAGATTTTCAGATTTCTTAAATTAATAACAGCTAAAACCACTCTTTTGTAAGCCAAAAGAAATAGACGACAGATACTCTTTTAGTACAGATTGGTGGAATTGAGATCTTGGCTTATGTAAGTAGTAAAGAGTTACAGATTTTGACTGGTAGTACATGACAGATGCAGACAGAAATGTGTCTCTTCCACCTCACAGTACTACATGGGTTGTCTTCAGGGTGAACTTCTTTAAAAACAATGATAGCCAAAATCTGTTCAAGTTAATGGAACATATCTTGTGCATCTCAGTCGGCAGTGCTTCTGTTGAAAGTGTCTTTGATCATGAAAAATATTTGGTCAGATAAAAGGAATGGAGTGAGGGTGGAACTTGTTAAGGCTAAGCTTTGCATGAAAACAAACTTTAAAAAAATCCTGCTATGATTTTTCGCTGGAAAACAACATATTTCAAGCTGCTAGAAATAACAAGGAGTCAGATCAAGATTTAAAAAAAAAAAAAAATAACAATAACAGTTTGTAAGTACGAGTTTATTATTGTAATGTTTCTTCAGCACTATTTTAACTCTTTAAATAGCTTTGGATGATTCTGAAGTACAACGCATGTGGCAATCCTCTGCCTTCTGATTCTGGGTGTTGATTGATTGATTGATAGGAATAAATTGAGACCAATTATATGGCTTCAAATTTGCATTTTCAACTGACAATATGAGACTAAAAAAAGGGGTAGTGTCCATATCCGAAGATGTATAAAGGATCTTGATTTGCTTTGAATTTTAATTATTCCAACTAAAGCACAGCCCAGAAGAAAAATTTTTTTTTTAATTTCGTAAAATATTCGGTTCGTCTCCCGAGCATATAGAGATGGGGAATACACAGATGTTGGGCCTGAGGACATAACATATCGGGATGGAGGACAATAAAATATCAGAACTCTTTGTCTTGCCTATAAAACCCAGATGTTAGGCTTGGACACGCTACACAGTCTTGACTGATAGGTCAGCTAGCTAACGAACGGGAAAATGGGGGAATGATTTAGTCACGGCTTAATAAAAGAATTGATTATAAAGGTAACAAGTTGAGTAATTTATTGCCTAATTCCCGCCGACTCTAAACCAAGGCGCATCGTAGTACACCGTCGAAAAAGACGAATAATTTTATTCGACCTGGAGTCAGGGATACCCTGTGCTGCACTCAAACTCATCCCGATCAGGGTGCCATTGATAATCCACGGGTGTAATGCCATATTATCTGCCGTAGAGAACCGCCACCGCCCCGAGCCAGAAGACAAGTTTGTGTGTGAACGAATACTGAAGACCGGTCCGGCAGTTACTGGGGAGGAAAAGCTGAAACGAGGAAACTTTTGCCAAATCCTAAGCGAAGAACAAAGACCCCCCCCCCCCCCAATCTTCCTACTGGCCTGAATAGTATAATGGGATAGCAACGGATATAAAGAGAACTAGTAATAACAATAAAAGGCCAGAAAGCGCTGTCGGAAGACCCACTTTTCCGTCTACATTTCTGCAAATCAGACTTACCGATCTAGAAATCTTCACCTTCGATCTTTCCATTCGTTTAGAGGTAAGCGGACTCTCAAAATACTCCCTGGCAGCGTAAAAGGCACTGACAGCGCCGAGCAGCGACCCTGACATTGCCATCAGCACCGTCTTCCTTCTGCTCCATGGTCCCCCAAATTTAAAGGCCTTCTTTCCAGAATCACCTTTCGACTGCGTACTTGACAAGATTCGGTGCAGCTCACTGGATTTTTTGCACAAAACAGCCTGATAGTGGAAGGCAGAAAGGCGTGGAAAAGCCGAGCGCGAAATAAGAAATCTCGAACGTGCCGCCATGTTTGAAATTTTCTACCGATGGACTCCCGGCTGACTTTCAACTAGACTTTTAATTATCAAGACGTTGCAATTATTTCTTAAATTATACCTATTGGAAGCAGCAAAAGTCATTTGTAAGATAGCATTTGAAATAATAATAAAGTTAATAATAATAATAATAATAATAATAATAATAATAATAATAATAATAATAATAATAATAATGCATTTAATTGAGTTTTCACTGTTCGATATACAGTACCATGCCATAATAATTTGGACACCAGTTGTTATTAAAAAAATGTTCGTTTGTTGCAATATACGGCAAATAAAGACAAGCGATATGGTGAGATTGTCTGTTAGTACCGGGTCGGGTCAGCACGAAAAGACATTGAACTAATGAGAATTTGTATTCCGGTTTGGTGCAGGTTCCCCACATATCCATGAGAGCTTACTTTAATTCCATCATAATGGTAGAACGTAGACAAGATGGGTACTCGATCGAATTCATATCAGGACTTTGGGGTACCCATGGAAGAAGCTGAACGCCCTGATTCCCGTTCCAGACTGCGAACACAAGAAAGATGTAGCATGCAGTGCCATTCTCCTGAAGAATACGGGCAATGAATCTCAGTATGTTTTGCTGGTACAATGGTAGGAGATACATCCTTAAAATGGCAATGTACCCAGCTGAATTGAGACACCCTTCAACAAACGCAAATTCTATCTTTCCACCATGGCAAGCTCACGTCGCGGACTGAAGACACAAGAGGGAAATCTTCATCAGGTCTCGGATGTGAACTGCCAAAGCCACCACTCACGGTAGAAGAGCGCACACTGCCAATACTCAAGGGTTTTGTCAGACATCCTTTGACCTCCTTTTGGACAGAAAGGGTCGTCGTCTCGCGGGCCACACACCTCTTGTAGCTAGGTCAATAGAGATGCTATCGGACCATTTGTTGACTCATTTTGTTACATGGAAAATGTCAGAAAGAGAATTTCGACAGCGAGCATGGACGTGACGAGTAATAAAATGTTCTCGTTCCTAGGCCGCTTTGGCACAGCAGCAATATTTGCCCTGGTGAACTTCGTGATAATATCAGCCACATATCCACGAAATACATGGAGAGATCCTTGGCAACCTTTCATTGAATCTGGCCACAATCTGAACAGCTTATAGCATAGCAATACGACCTCAGGTAAATAGACAAATAGCTCCAGTTTACCTGTTTTTATCAAGACGATAGTGCACACCGGTTATCTGCCCACCTAGACATCAAATATAGACATAACCACACCTGAAACATGTCAATTTTGGTTAGAAGCTTATTGGGACAATTATGTAAGTAAAAAATATAAATAATATAACTAATTTATTTCTCAGTGGATGTAAGATTCAGTACAAGAATGCAAAAAAAAAAATACACATCTAATAAATTTTGACACCTTTTTTTTTTTCATCAAAATACCCCTCCCCCCCTTTGTTCTGATAACAACTTTGCAAATAATGGGGAAACTATCGAGTAACTTTGCCAAACATTCAGGTGTGCCTGAGTTCCATGCTGCCTGGAGGTATTCCCATAACTGTGTTGTTACGTGGCGTCAGTCTCCTGACATTTCAGGGGACTCTGGTGACCAAACCACCGTCTGGAGAACACCCTGCTTTCCCTTGTTCTTCACGTAACGTTTGCATAATTTAGAAGTGCAGGAGCTACACAGTGTTCTGCCACGTGTTTCCAACTTGTCTGCACACATGCGTGTGAACTCGAGCATCTCAGACTTTGAATCATCAATCCGTAATGCTTTATCCCTGTCTTCTACAGCCCAAAATGTTCATGTAATTTTTCTCATTGCAACTTTTCCGATCCATTTGAAGGCCTAATTTAAGTTGTTTTTTTTTGTTTTTTTTCCACAGCCACACCACCATTTAAACAGCAGCTTTAAGACACCCTTTAACTGTTGCCGGGGATACCAGGCTACTTTATATCTCTCTTCTGAACCATAAAGGGAGATAATTTTGATGACCCAACCGTCAAAGTTTATTAGATATGTGTGTTTTTTTGTTTTTTTTTTTTACATTCACATATTGAATGTTACATTCTCTGGGTTATGACGAGAAATAAATTGATTGTACTGTTCTTTTTAAATAATTGTCTCCATATTTGTGTTTTTTCCAAACTTTGGGTCAGTAGTGTACCTCGATCATCTCTTTTTTTGATCTGGCTTCTTTGTGCAAACAGATTATTACTTGATATTTGTTTTTTTTTATTCATTCTTTCTAATTTTTTAAGTATTAAAAAGTTTATATTAAAAGGTAATTACAAATATATATATTATATATATATATATATTGCGCCTTGCAATATTAATTCTTAATTTCATAAGTTATGACAGTTTATTTGTTATATTGGGGGGGGAGACTTCCTGACGTAAATGCTGGTAATTCTGATAAGAAGAAAGTAGTATATAAAGGGAGTTAACTCTTAAAGAAGAAAAAAGAGACAGTGGACATTACCGTCCTCGCGCTGCCTCGTTGTCACCCGTCTCACGCAATAACAACCGGCTTTGTCGGGTGAGAGGAGGCCAGCGATCATCGCGTTGTTTTGAAATACCTTTGGAAAGCTTAAGACGGAGAATACTAGATTTCCATTTCTGAGGCATGTCGGACAGTGTTGGTGGTGGTGCGGCTGTCGGCGGCGGGTCGAAGCCCAAGTCGGCGGCTCAGCTGAAGAAGGAGGCGAAGAAACAGGAGAAACTGGAGAAATTCAGGGCGAAGCAGGAGAAGCTTCAGACCAAGAGGGACGCTGGAGAGGTGAGAGCCCGCAACCGGCGGTATAACATCGCCTACCGACCACGATGCTTTCGCTACAATTGTCCATCGCCGCACAACACCTGTAGTACACTAAAACGAAAGAAAAACTAGGCGCACGTGTTTTTTTTTTCTTTCTTTCCAAGTTAATTATTACTGTTAAACAATAGTGTTATCAAGTCAGGTAGTGATTATGTCTTTTTTATTCTTTTTTCTTTAAAGAAAAAGAAAGAGAAAAAGAAGAAAGAGCGAGAAATTATAAGCTATGATATCCCGACTGTACCCGGAGAAAAGAAAGGTGAGTTTTCGTTTTTCAAATATTTAAAAAAAAACAAAATCCCTAACGCCACGATGTCGGTGCTGACTGTTGGTGACTGAGTAAACTATGGAGACTAGGGTGGTGCAATGCAATCAGGGGTGCATGGTACCTGGTACCACTACTATTCTGTCCAACACGATTTGAGAGATCGGGGTAACCCGCTGCTGACCTGATTCACGCAACTGTATACCGTGTTATCTAAAAATGTCCCAACAACATGGCCACATCTGGCCAGCTTTTGGTTTCTGGCTCGCAAGAAATCTTACATTGACAGTCTGTAAGTCAGGTTATTTAAAACATACCGTGTATAAACCTGCCTATACATGGCTCAAATGGCACCACCTCCTACCAAACCGTGGGGTATTTTTTTATTTTGAAAAAACACCCTTTTAGATGGTCCAGTCCATATTTCATTATTCGTGAATGTGCAGATCTCTGACACTAACTATCTCGATTCTTTCCCTTCTTAAAATCCTTATCTCGTGAAAGCTTCAAGCCAGCAAACAATCCGTCACTGCTGTTTAGCTGAAAACTGCACTAAAGAAAGTTTTTCCCTATTATTACAATGTTCAAATAAATAATTTATATACAGATCTAAATGTTAGCTTTCTTCAGAATTTATTTCGTTTTTAGGAACATTTTAAAATCGGTTTTTAGAATTTTATTATATATTTGTAGTTCTTTCCTCTCATCACAAATATTATGAATTGTTATTGTTATAGTCATACTAAGTTGCTTTTATGTTACTGCAAAAGTTGTACACATTATTGGATGCTAAAAGGTCTAATTTCTGATGACATCATTAGTCAGGAAGATCTGACAAGAACGGCAGTTTGTAGAGCGGATTTTCTGGACTACACTTGTAAGCACTTTTAAACACGCTGAAGGCAGCTTTTAATGAAATGGAAATTGTGACATTAAATAAGTAAGATTCGTTGGATGATAATTACTTTAAGAGTCAAGTTCTAGGAATCAAAATATACTGTCAGCTTTGTTGTTGAAAGTTTATCTCCTGGTATTGTGTAGCTTGTGGCTTAGCTCACAATGTCAGAACTGTAATTGCACACACACACACACACACACGCACACGCACGCAGACAGACACAGACACACACACACGCGCACACACACACACGCGCACACACACAGACACACACACACACACAGACAGACACACACACACCACACACACACACACAGACAGACACACACACACACAAACACGTGCGCTCACAGACAGACACACACACACAAACACAGAGACAGACACACACACACACACAGAGACAGACAGACAGACACAGACAACACACACACACACAGAGACAGACAGACAGACACAGACAACACAACACACACAGAGACAGACAGACAGACAGACAGACACAGACAACACACACACACACACACACTGGAGAAACAACACAGGGTGTGCATGCATGGCTAGTGACTTATTGACATGTTTGATCTCGAGGATTCAGCCCTTGTCCTTGTTTACCTTGATATGTAAGAATTTTGGTCATCCATTACAAATTTTAGATTAAAAATAATGGATTTTTATTCAAAAATATAATATAAATAAGCATTTTTATCCCATATTGCTAACTTAGTAAGTTGTTTTTTTTTTTAATCAATAAACTGGTTTTGTAGAGTACTAAAATAGCATACTGCTATTTATACTTTTATCTAGTGTTTTTATGTTTTCTTAAGTATCATTTTGATTGCTAATTCATTAAGCTTGGAACATATTTTTTATTATGCCTATATTAGCTGCTTTACTTTTTAAAAATATCTTTTTCTGCTTGTATTTAAGGAAAAAAATAATGAATTTTCCTCATAAAAGCTTTTAGCAATTTTAGATATTTGAATAAGCTCTGTTGTCTTATGTAATCAAAATGGGTTAGTAATTCTATTTGAAGTAATCAAATTGACTTTTGTTGTAAATGGGAGTGTTTTAGTTATTTAATTGTGTTTAAGCTAAGCATTTATTTTATTTATTCCAGACACAACTCATCCCATGCCTGATTCCTACAGCCCAGCCTATGTTGAAGCTGCCTGGTATGACTGGTGGATGAAATGTGGATTCTTCAAGCCAGAGTACAGGGTCAGCCAATTCTACTTTCATTTTGTTTTTTATGGTCATTGTGGAGAACACTTATTTCTAACTAAATCTGAATAAAAATGTTTAAAATACTCTGCTATAAGAAAAAAAAAGCATGCTTCTACTGTCAGAGACGTAAGGCCAACGTATTTCCTGTCAGGAGCATTTTATACGAAATATTACTAAATTGTGCAAGAAATGGGGCTCCCTATTTAAATAGGGTGGGAACTGATATCTAGTTTTACTTTTTATAAGTTATTAGTCACTGAAAGATGTCGTCTTAAAGAAAAAATGTGGGCAAGATATCGTTTCTCTTGAACTTGAGAAATTTCAGCTGATTTGAAAAGAAAAAAGGGGTCATTGATACAGCTTATTTTGACTTTCGATCATTTTTTACTGTTAATTTTCATCTGTAAAGTTAAGCTGTTACCTAGAGACGGCCTACAAATTCTAGCTTTAGTTTTGTTGCTTTTATTTGTGTTATATAAATTTTTAAAAATTTTAAAAAGGAAAGTTTTTACTGTAACTACACTTCAGATACTAAAAAAAACAAGCTGCAATTGGGAATAATCAAGTAGATTTTAAAATTTTACTTTGATTTCAGTCTTCGAACAATGAGGCTTTGGAAAAACAGTTTGTTATGGTGATTCCTCCTCCAAATGTTACTGGCTCACTTCATTTGGGACATGCGCTGACTAACTCTGTGGAAGACACTTTAGTAAGATGGTAGGTTATGGTGTTATATAACATGTTTGTTTGTTTTTCTTAAATCAACGTTAACACACAGGTTACCCACATCATTTACTGTCATTAACTGCTGTAACATAACCCTGGCATCTCATCTTTTTGTAATAGACATAACATTTAGATTCAAAGTGAAAAAAATGTCTGTAAGCTTTTGTCATTACTAATCTGCTGGATTTTTTAGAAAATATTTTATTAGGTCTTATGGTATTTTCAGAATGCTGGTGGCACAATTAAGGTATCTAACATGCTTTTTCAAGCTTCTGTCACTACCACTGTTATAAGATTGTTGATGTTTTGACAAACATTTCCTGTTGCTGTCTTCAGGGTAGTTCTGATTGGTTTTTGCAAGGCTTTCACCCACTAACCCTAACCCTCAGTGGTCCAGTGAATAGGGCTTTCAATTAGCAACCAATAGTTCATAAGTTAAAGTCATTCTCGAAAAATCCACCAGTTTTTATCAGGACTAACCTGAGGGTTGTGACAGAAACATTTTTCTAAAATGTCAATCAACAGAAGTGGTGATAGAATCTTGAAAAGCATAAGTCAAATATCATATAAATTCTTTTGCTTTTGATATGGAAATCCACGTGACAATTATAAAATGACTTGATACTACATATTGTAATAGTAGTTGTAATTTACCTCAGTTAATTGATAACATTGTTTGTTTTCCCCTTTAGCATACATCATAAGTTAATTTTTAAAAATGCTAAATATTTTAACCTTTTGAGCTAGTTTAATGCCATATGGGTTTAAGATCTTTAAAAAGAAAGCTACTTTTGAAAAGTATTTTCCTTAAAACTAAAACAGAAGATCTTTTTACTACTTGTTAATGCCTTGATGTATGCAAACAATTCAGTATTTCACTCTGGGGGAATGAAAAATAAAAGTGAAGCAAGCATTTCCTGAATGCAGAGGTGAATTAAAGCTGATAACAGTTGACTGTTGCCAACTACCTCTAGCCCCTCTCAATTATTTGTAACTGCTGCTAATGGAAGTGGTTGGAAATGATGGCTGTTTTTTGGGCTTAGCAGGTGGCGTGCCACGCTGTTTCTCTGTTTGTGTTTTCAAACTCTTTATTGACAGTGATAGCAGCAAAAGAAATATTAACTTATTTCTCTTAGCTTTTTACTCTAAGTAGGGGAGTCTAGATTAGTATGACAAGTCAGATGGATGATTGTTGTGATTTTCTTACCTGCAGCTTTGGCAATTCCTGTAACACGTTCTCTCTTAAAAATTTAGGCATAGAATGAAAGGGAAAGTAACTCTGTGGAATCCCGGTTGCGACCATGCTGGCATTGCAACGCAGGTGGTAGTGGAGAAAAAACTGCAGCATGAACAAAAGCTGACCAGACATGACTTGGGAAGAGAGAAGTTTGTGGAAGAAATTTGGAAATGGAAAAATGAGTGATGTATCAGCCAAAACATTTTTTAAGGATCACAGAAAGCATTGTCCAATCCCCACCCTTTTATCATACCTAAAAAGAAAGGTTGACTTAAGTAATCTTCTTGTGGAGACTACAGCTTTAAAAGGATATTTTTTTTAAAATAATGTCACATCATAAAATAAATAACCCTGTTAGTGTTAATTTGTATACCTTATTATGCATTTTAACCAGGAAAAAGAACTTAAATTTTAATGTTTGACATCTTCCTTTTGTTTCAAATTTTAGAAAAAGGAAAGAAAAGAGAAAAATTCCCTAATAACAGCTGTTTAATGTTCATGTTTGGATTAAACTCTTTTAACAGTGCATTAATTTTTTAAAATGGAAGTTTGAGGCTTCATTTTTCAGGTGGTTACAAAAACTCTCTTGATTTACTGTTATCAGGGAGTCAAACTGAACTGGAATCGTGAACCTGTTTAAACCACATTTTTTGTCTTTAAACTGGAACAGAACTGAACCAGAATGGAGAAAAAATAATCCAATGGAGCCGAACTGTAACTGAACTGATTAAAGACGAGAAGACCTTTCAACTTAATGGAACACTGGGTTTAGAAAAATAATTGATCTAATTCTTGAATATTTATTGTTATGTTTTTATTACCAGTGATGATATTAAGAAGAAACTGTCAAGTTTGCAGACCATCAAAGAAGTGAAAAGTAGTCTTTCTTTTAATTCTTCTGCTTGGATTGCTCTGTTTTTGGTATTAACACCCTGTTTGTGAAAGACTGCTAGATTGCAGTGCATTCCATTGTTATGAAAGAAGATAGAACAAGATGCATCCCACATTTCAAGAACATGCTTCTTGAAGTACTTACAAGCGATGATATTAGTGTGCAGCAAATATACAAAATAAAGACAGATAATAATGCATACTTGATAAAGCGCATCCAACATTTGAATAATGACATGAATAGAGAAGTAAGGAAAACTTGAATACAGGAGAAGAAATACTTGATGTTGATGCAGGAGAAGAGGCTTGTCACAGATTCAGGTGAGATGCATGGACTAGAACAAGAAACATTGACTTGAGTTGATGTTGGTGATGCAGTAACAAGTGTCTGCTGCGCAGCCCACACCACTTCAGCTAGGTGCTAAAGCTCGTTCCATCTGAAAAAAACAGAACTCAGATATGCATGGTTATTTGTAAGAAAATGAAACTTAAGAAACCTGAATAACTATCTTAAACTGCCCCATAAGATGAGACACAGCTTTTGATATGCTGGAGTGCTTGGTTGAGTTTAAGGAATTCTGCCAGGATATGGCAACAGCAGATTCTCAGCTTCATATCATAGATGTTGAGCGGAACTCCATTAAAGAAAAAGCCACTTCCCTCAAACCAATAAAGCAGCTCCAGACAGAACAGATAACCATGGGGGACTTTTATGGCATATGGCTGAAATGTCAGCTTGAGACCTCAGAAGAGTCAATTTTTTTATGGATAGTCTGTTGAACTCAATGAAAAGAAGAGAACGTTTTTCTCATGATCCTCGACTAAGCAAAAATAAAAACATTTTGAAATACTGACATCGCAAAGAAATGCCTGGCCATTCCATCAACACAAGTTGCAGTTGAATGTGGTTTTTGTGGTCTCAAGTTTCTGCTATTACTGCAAAGAACAAATTGGAAGACATTATGGCGATCTGGATGCTTTTGCTTCCTTGGTTATGTTTACTGTTTTGTAAAACGTTAGTGATTTACATTGTGGAAAAAATTTGCATCTTTTGGCACAATATCAGTTGGATTAATTTGTTTGTTGACATATTGTTTAACAATGGTAAAATGGTTATGGTTACAGATTTTGTGTGTGTGTGTGTGTGTGAGTGAGTGAACTGGTTCAAACTAGTTCAACATTTTTTTTTCTGAATCAGAACTAAACTTGGGGGATGATCTATTGAAACAATACATATTTTTAATTTTTAAAATGTATTATTCTTGTAGAAAAGGCAATAGAATTTATCATCAACTTCGAAAGCTTGGTGGATCACTGGACTGGGACAGAGCATGCTTTACAATGGATCCTGTAAGTTTAAAATGCATTGATGTACCAGCCATCTGAATTAACTTTTAGTTATTTACTGTTTCATTGTTTTTATCAGAAGTTTTGGAGTCAACCAACAATATTAAGCATAGTGTTGTGGATTCATGGAACGTTTTGACTACTAAAATTGCTTAAATTATTTTAAAAGTCTGATAAATGCACGTCGTCTTTACAAGGGAACAGTGCACATGTTGAAGCCACCTATTCTTTTAAAAAGATAAAGAATGATAGTTTTTAAATGTGCTTATTTTGTGGGGAATTGTACCCTGTAGATAACATTTTCCTGGATGGTGTTCAGTAGAACTTTTGACTTTGAGGTGTAATATCATGCATTAAATTATTACTTAGAATAAAAATAATAGATGCACAGTTACTAACATTATTGCAATTTAATATATAGATTTTCTTTATGATTATGAAGAGCAATCTGCATAAAAGTTCCATCAGTATAAGGATGATAACCTTCCTCGTTTTTTTTTTAGATTACTTTGTTAAATTTTGCATAGAGTTTTGATGTGGCTGGATCTTAATTTTATACATGAAATTACAGCAAAAGATTAAATTTTATATAACAGTGGACTGGATTTCAAATATTTCCCCCCTTTATTCATGTTTACTATTCAGCAGCTCTTCTTTAGAATCATTTAATCTTGTAGGAAGTCTGGTTGTGATATTAGAATTGAAATTCTTAGTTCTTGATATTTTTTTTTTTTTTTTCACAACATGGTTCTAGGTTATTTTTATTGCTGCTCTAGTGCAGGACTATACAGTCCTGTTTACCTACACTGATGTCACACTACTGCTATTCTGCTGAGGACTGGAATATTGAGGATTTTTTTAAAAAATTACAAGTGGTGGTCTGAAATAAACCAGTTTCTATTGTAGAGATGTTAGAAAATATTTAAAACTCAAGCTCCATCATTGATGAGGACGACTTCCTATATGAAAAGCTATTTTAGGATTTTAAATAGTTGTTGAATTAAAACAAAAAAAAATTTTTTTTTTTAAACAGAAACTGTGTCGTGCTGTAACAGAAGCATTCGTAAGATTGCATGAAATTAAACTGATCTACCGCAGTGTAAGATTAGTGAACTGGTCCTGCTCTCTGAAGTCTGCCATTTCAGACATAGAGGTAAGACATAAAGAAGCAGCACAAGATCATTCTGCTTTTGCTTTAAGGGTTTTACAATTCTTCTATTAATTTTTGGAAAAAAAAACAACTCATTCTATAGTTTAAACTATGAAATTTAATATGTTCAATTAAAAAAAAAACATTACAAATATTTTGTTAAAGTATTTAACAGTATTCAACTTAGATAAACTTGAAAGCACTCAATTTTAAACCTTCCCCATATCTTTTTTGTTGGCATTTGTATTTTTAAACAAGAAACACTTATGTAAACTACAGGTGTGTTACTAAATCAATTTGCTCTGCCTTTTCTTTTCCAAACACCACAGAATAATTGTTAAATTTTTATTGCAGGTAGACAAAAAGGAACTTGCAGGTAGGACATTCTTGGCTGTACCAGGGTACAAGGAAAAAGTGGAATTTGGTGTCCTGGTTTCCTTTGCTTATCCAATTGAAAATTCAGGTATCAAATACATTTATTTGTTTCTTTCCTTTTTTCTGTTGTTTTAAATATACATATATATTTTGCATGCATGTGTATTTGTTATTGATTACACAATTTCTTTCTTTTAAAAAAATTCCAGTGACCTATTTATTGTATAGCTTTTGGGACAAAAGTATGAATATATTGAATCTTTTATTTATGTTTAACAAGCGCTGCTTATGTACTCTCCTGTTTCTTTTGCTGAACTATTCTTTTTCTCTGAAGTGTAGCTATGTTGGTTTGTATAGCACTATTGTACTTTTAGATCTAACTTCATTTCTACTGTCAAGCTGTGTTTATAACTATGTAAGTAATTGCTATTTTAAATGAATTCTCCCATGTGGATATAAAACTGACGCTGTCTTTTTAAAATCAGAATATCATATTGGTTAGTCTAGTCTGCCACTACAATTTACCACCACTATGTCTTTCCTGAAAAATGTGTCGGGGCAGACTAGCAAACCATCAGTTGAGTGAATTTTTGTTTTTTCATCTTAGATGAGAAAATCATTGTTGCTACTACCCGTGTGGAGACCATGCTGGGAGATAGTGCAGTTGCTGTCCATCCAAAGGACGACCGCTACAAACATCTACATGGAAAATACGTCATTCATCCTTTAGTAGATCGGAGAATGCCCATTGTCTGTGATGAATTTGTGGAAATGTCATTTGGAACAGGTGAGTTAGCCTAACTGTTGTCATCACTAAATGTGTGCAAACTGTATTATCTAGTTCTCTCTGTCGGAATTCCTCTGTTACATAAAACTGACACTGTTCATCTTTTTATTTATTTTATTTTTCTAGCTGATAACTTTACATTTTACTACCATCAGCCCTTTTCTGTGCTTCTGGTTACATTTAATAGGAGCTATATGTAGTACTGTTCAGTTTCTTCTGTTACATTCTTTAAAAATATGTATGTACAGTTTAGAATTAATTTTAGCGCGGGGATGTCCAGAGCTGTTTTTTGACATTAACCCTTTTAAACTACCGTTGAATGTTTTCTTACTAGGGTAAGAGTAGTGTGTGTAAATAAAAACAAACTCGGTGGTCTTGTGCTGTTACATTTACTTTGCTATACACTGTTAGCAACAGTGTAGAAGACTATTGATTAAACTTATCCCATCACTCACTCACTCTGCCATAACCATTAAGTTGGACTTTGTTTATTAATTTTGTATAATTTAAAAACAGCAAATGAAAAAAAGGGGGGGAAAACTCGCATTTTATAGTAACCAGAGTTTAATTTGACATTTTTCCAGTGTAGTTATTGAATATTTTTTTTTGTAATAAGCTTGATTGCATGAACAGGATGGAAAATATTTGCAAAGTTGTTTTTTTTTTTTTAAGTTTTAGAACTGGATCCTCCTAACAGCGTTTCTCTTCTCCCTAAAACAGCCGAACTGTTCCATGTCTCCCTGCATTGTAACAAAGTTCTGTTATCGAAGAACCATAATGGTGTCACTTTCACATTTCCCAAATTGTTTATTTAAAAGTGCAATGTTATGGCGAGATGTGGGCAGGGGATTTGTGAAGAGAGGTAGAAAATCAAATAATAGTTGATTTAACAGCTGAGAACAATAGGGCTTTAAAAAAAAAAAACTTTTGGGGGGTATTGGTTTGGTGTCCATATGTAGTGGTGGTGGTTAAGGAGAAATAATGCTTTCACTTCACTGGATAATATCCTTATTTGACATAGTAGTCAACAGTCTCTGTTCTCTAATATGATTATGGAGTAAGCTTTTGCCTTAGAGAGGTGAAAGAAAAAAGGTATTATTTTTTGGACCTTTACTGTCATTTTCCAAGATGTGCAGATTATTGGGAAGATCTTGATGAGATTCAGATGTTAGATGTGTGCATTAAACATAATGATGATAATTCGTATGTGCTTTAATTTTTGAGGGGCTGTGAAGATCACTCCAGCACACGATCACAATGACTACGAAGTGGGACAACGACTCAACCTGCCCTTTATTACAGTGATAAATGAAGAAGGAAAGATGACAGCTGAGTGCGGTCAGTTTGCAGTGAGTTGAATTCTGAAATACTGATGTCTTTATGGTGATTTTGCTGAATGAACATTTGCTTATCAGAAAAAATTGATTGATAATGTTGACTTTTTTTTTCACTTATTTTTTGTGCTAAATGTAGAATTCTGTAGGCAGCAGTAATTTGACCACTTTGAAACTGTTTATTCAATCATACTTTTGCTCACAAAGTGACTCATGCCAGTCAAAATACCAATTGCTTGGCTATGTTATTTCTAATGTTCTTCAAGAAAAATGCTCCTATTTAGTTAATAGATGGACGAAAGGCTCAAAATATTATTTAAATTATATATATGTATGGCAATCATATTTTCAGACATGTTTATGGATAAATTTCTGCAGTATTTGGTAATTTATCAAAATAAAATTTTAGAACAATTGTTTATAAAACCTTTTGTCAAAAGCATTACAAAATAATTTTGACTTTTGTCTGTTTAAAAATGAAACGAGTGTATAAATATATTGGTATTCATGTAATTTAAAAAAAAAAACTTATTTGTTTGTAAGGAAGTTCTATTGTAAAAGTATGGAGATTTATGTATTGTGTTCAGCATGTGCTATACTTTTTTATTTTAAAATAATAATAATAAACTACTGCCAGCCAGTATAAGGTAAATGTTGCATCTTTTAAAGTCTTGAAATATATAGGGAAAATTGACGTGTTAGGCAGAGTAAGGGGATTCATTAAAGACTTTTGTGTACTGGTGTTTTTTGCACTTCATTTCTCAGGGCATGAAACGGTTTCATGCTCGGACAGCCGTTCTTGAGGCACTAAAAGACAAAGGATTGTATAAAGAGACTGCTGAAAATTCTATGGTGGTTCCCATGTGCAGGTGAGCAAAATGCAGTAGTGTTTAAGTTATTACTTTTGTGTGCATCTGTCAGATTAGTTCTGTATTTGTATGTCCTATGTTATGTAGTCTTTATTTTTAGATTTGTTGGACAGAAGAAGAATGATGGAAATCTTCTGGCCTTGTTTTTCAGTTCAGTAGCTATAAAGCAAAATAAATTAACTTAACCTTTATGCAGAGGTTTTGAAAATTGTGTATTCTGTAGTTAATAGCTTCCAAGAGTTAGTAATACAATTTTACTGATAGGTGAGTAGTGGGAAGGGTTGGGTGCTAGGCTAATCACCTGAGTTGCTGGTTATAGAAATGGAACATGGTTGGGTTATGTAGGTGAAAAAGCAGTTAAGCGAATATGTGGTGTTTTGTTTTGTTTTGTAATTTTAAATTTCGATAAAGGGGATAATTATGCAATTTTTAATCTCTTGCTGATATTTAAAAAAAAATTTTTTAAGTGCTTTAGGGTACTTGTTAGAAGTAGCTCCTGCTATTTGCGTGAACTCCATTTTCAAAAGTAAATTAATAATATTATATTAAAACAATAAGGTTAATTTTTCTTACGAAAAGTTATCAAAACGTGATTAGGTTCTCTTCATTGTGCAGACTTAATAATAGCTTTCATGTTCATAGATATGGTGAATGTCAAAAAAATATGTCATGATAACTGGTAAAAAGGTTGACAGAGTTCCAAATAAAATTTAGAAGCTACTGCAAATTTCCTGTCTGATCTTCCACTTACATCGTTACCGAGCTTCATCAAAGGGTTGGATGTAAACAGCAATCTTTTTTTGATGACTTTATTCATTGAGAGCATAAGGAAGAGAAACTTCATACATTTTAAAGTCTTTTATTTTGCTTTTTGTATTAACTAAAACATTCTCATGCAATTATTTGCATACAAAGTTGTGAGTTTAAAGTATTTTCTTGTTTTGTTTTTTTTTTAAGGCTTATCTTATATAATAATGCAGATGCAGAATCAAGTTTGTGGAATTTTCTTCTACATGAGCGTTTAAATTTTTTTTCCAGCCGTTCAAAGGATGTTATAGAACCATTATTGCTGCCTCAGTGGTATGTTGATGTCACAGAAATGGCAGAAGAGGCTATAAAGGTAATTATGGAGCTTAGATAAACTATACAATCTAGAAAAGTTTTCACTGGGTGTTTTTTTAATGTCATGTTGGTCTTTCTCATTGAATTGAAATTTTTTTTTTTTAACTGTTATGGGCAAAAGAGAAAGAGAGATGAGAGATCGTTGTTGATGTTAATATTTTTTAGGCTGTGAAAAATGGAGAGTTGAAAATCATTCCCGATATGCACATTAAAACTTGGTACCGCTGGTTAGAAAACTCCAGGTGAGAGAGACTTCCTTTTTTTTTTTTTAACGTTTTCTTGGATCGAACCACAGTCATCTTGATTAATTGTCCAAAATATTAGTTTATTAGTTTTTGTGGAGTAATTATGTAGAAAATAACCATCAGACTTAGCATTTTTTCCCTCTACTTTTACAGACACTGGTGCATCTCCAGACAGTTATGGTGGGGTCATCGTATACCAGCATACTTTGTGACTGTAGATGATCCAAGCATTCCTCCTGGCTCAGTGAGTATAAAGACAAAAACTGCCAATCACCCATCTTAACAGAACAGCTTCCTGGAAGATTAAGCACTAAAGTAACATTCTGGTACATCAGATAAAGCTGCTGCTGTTCAATCTCATGTATTCTTCAGATAGATGTTTTGCTTGGGAAAACATTTGATTATGGTTTATCAATATTTATAACAGTCATTGTATAAACAGAACCAGCACTTAGTTGAATGTGTAGCAATAATTACAATGTGCCATAAAGGAGAATAGACACAACATTTGCTACTTAGAATCATATCTTAGGTATTATAAAGAAAATACAGCCTGTTTAAATATGGAAAGTAGATTGGTTATATTACAAGAAACAAAAATTATTAAGTTTCATTATTTTCAGTAGATATGTTGTAACAATGTATATATTGTGTGTGGTGTTTACAGTGATTATGGTATGCTTTTTTTAAAGTCAAACATTAAGGGTTGTAGTAACTAACAGTTTTGAAATGGAAAATTCAAACTCTTGAATAGGTCCTGCATCTGATGACTCTGCTATTACAGATATTTGGGCAAGATTGTGAGAGAGATTAACTCTACACCACCTGGGATGCATTTGTACCCTGCTACCCTAAAAATCTGTATGAGTCATTGGGGCTGTGACATAAGAAAGAAATGTATATAATACAGACATTACAACTGTTTAAAAGGACTAGGGGATGTTTAAAGAATGTTTGTGTGTCCAAGTGGAGAAACTGCTATACCTCAGTATGTTTCATGTTTTTCTCATTGAAGGATACAGATGGGGATTATTGGGTGTCTGGAAGAACAGAGGAGGAGGCCAGACAGAAAGCAGCTGCACAATTCAATGTTTCAGCTGAGAAAATTTCTTTAAGACAAGGTTGGGAAATAATTCAGTTCTATATTTTCAGACTTTGACTGAGCTCTCTGCCAAATTTCTTGCTTTCTCAAAAGTTAATACATTTTATGCCTACCATCTGGTAGTTAGTGCTGGTTCAGTTGAATTTTCCTAAATATTTGAAATACATCAGTGTCTTGTTAGAAATGCTGCATTCAGCTGGAATGAATTTAAAAAATCATGCAAGAAGGTAATAATTCTCTTACATGCTGGTGTGAGCTCCCTCATCTATTGCCACAGTGTTCTGTGATTGGATAAAAATGTGTTCTAACTGTTCTGGTTTAACAAAAAAATTTGAAATCTGTTGCATTTCAAAATCCCATGAAGACTGGCAATAATTGCACAGAATTTTACAACTTAGTTGTACAATATTTGACAAGGTTGTCCAGCTAAGGTGTGGGATCGTAGATGGCATCACCCAGCCTCGCTTCACTTCACATTTCATTTCTCTTTCCATTGTGAGTGCAGAACTTTCGAAATATACCATGCAGACATTGCAGTCATCAGTGAGACCAGATTTGCAGATAAAAGCTAACTCAGAACCACGCTAGATACCCACCATTTTTGATAAAGTTTGGGTGCAGCTGTGGTTTGAAGATTGAGCTTTTAAGACATCTGAAGGTTCACCACTATTAATATTCACATTTTCCTTGCTGGAATGACCATCATAGTCTAAATTGAGGGATTGTCAAGAAGAGAAATAATTGCATAAATTCATACATATGTTATATGTATAATCTGGAACTAAGGTTAAGTCCTAAAAGTGTTAATGAAAGTCAAACAAAAGATATTGAAATAGGAAGAATAAGATTTTATGGAACATATGAGTTTAAATGTTCCAGAAATAAACTAAACTAAAAGTATATTTCACAGAAGTATCTGGATTTCAAATCATTTCTACCAGAATGGTAATATCTGCTGTACAGATCTCCTGGTCTGATAACACTGTAAGCTCACAATGAACCCTCAGAAATAACTATTTGTAATAGTTAATCCAACTTTAAAGTCAGTAATCCAAATTCAAAAAGTCCTAACAAAATGGCTTTGGTTTGAAAGAAGAATGTAAACGTAGCTAAAAATTCTCTACTGAGATGTGACAATCCAAGATGACATCAAGTGGTCATGGCATCTGAAATTAAACTAGTAGCAGAAATAGACAAAAACTTCGGAACAAACTGAAGACTAAGTAGCAGCACAAAGGCAAAACTCTACAAGGACTGCATTACCAATTTTTAAATGAGGAATGAGACTGCACATTTGGGTTATGATGTAATTTAAAATATGCCAGTAAAATTTACTTCACTGCAGAAGAGAAGCCAGAACAAAGAATAGCTATTGTGCACGCATGAAAGGTCAAGAAACTATTGAAATGAACCTTCAGGAGCGCAAAAGTTGATGCAAAAGTAAACATGGATTGCTCACAAAATCCAAAAGCAGACAACAATAAAACAATCAGTAAAAGAAATACTGTATCTAATTATGTTACTGTTTAATTGAGAGAGGGAAAATATAATTAATTGTCTTTAAATTAGTAACTTCCTAAGAATAAGAACAATTAAATCAAGAATAGTGATAATCATAGTAGTCTCAGGCTTATCTGAGCAACATTAATTACTACAATAATTGTTAAATAAGGCAGCATAATTAGGAATAGAGCTCACTTGGTGACAAGCATTGATTTTATAAACACAAAAATGTTCTGTAATTTCTGGTGCTACAATAATTTTTATTTTAATACTGCAACATAAATAGGAAAAGACCTCACTTGGTAACAAGTCTTGTTTTTTAAACAAGTAAAAATGTTCTTGTCAATTCTGATACCACAATATATTTTATTCAAAAAGTGTAGCAAAATTAAGAAAATCGCTCTTGTAGTGACAAATCTTGTTAGTGGAAAAGAAAATATTTTCATATTTTGATACTACGATTATTATTATTTTGCTAGGGTTAGTATAATTAAGGAGAAATCTCACACGTGACATGCCTTGTGTTTTTAAACAAGTAAAAATGTTGTCATCAGATGAATAGCTCATGTGGTGACAAACCTTATTTTTTGGAAATGTAAAAAAAAAAAACCTTCACATGTCATTTATGATTCTACAACGATTGTTATTTAAACTGCAGCTATCTTAGGAAAATAGCTCACATGGGGACAGATCCTGTTCGTAGAAAAGTAACAATGTTTTCATTTAATTTTGATAGTACACTAACCATCATTTAAAATAAGGTTTGGAAATTGGGTGGTGTTAAAACTTGTTTTTTGACAAGGAAATAGTTTCTCATGTCACCTTTGATACTGCAACACTTGTTATTTAAATGGAGCAGCAAAATTAGGAAAACTATTTGCATGATGACAAGTTTTGTGATTTATGATTCTACGATAATTATTGTTTAAATTGTACAACAAAATAAGGAAAACCTTTTGTGGTCACAAGCTTCATTAATAGAAATGAAAAAAAATATTTGCATATAATTTTGAATACTACAGTAAAGAGCTGTTTCTAAAACTAAATATCCCTGATTAGTCAAATTATTCTTTTGTATTAAATGTTTTAGCAATAAAAATTGTTATTTTTTGAAAATTTGAGTGTTGTCTTATGAGAAATTAAAATTGTTCTGATAGAACTGAATTGAAGAGCTACAAATAGTAAAAGTATGTCTGGATTTTAGTAGTGTTGAAAGGATTAGCTTTGTGAAATACTAAAGGGATTTTTTCCTTTGTTATTTTTACTTCATTTGAATGTTAATTATTTACATTGGACAATTTGATTTATCTTTTCAAAAGTTTGTTTGATAAAGTCAATTTTTTTTAAATCAAATTTAGATGATGATGTTTTGGACACCTGGTTTTCTTCAGGACTCTTTCCCTTTTCTATATTTGGCTGGCCTACACAGGTAGGTTACATAAACAATTTTCTGTGCTGACAAATGGTTTTAACACTTCCTGTGCTTGACTTCTTATTTTATCTTGTCACACTCTGAATGGCAGGAACCTCTGTTTTAAACTTTAAAATTCAGTCAATTTAAAATCTGGGTAAATAAGATTGTGCAGAACATTGGGTCCCAAAGGTATTTGGATTCCAAATCACTCTTACCATGACAACAAACAGCCACTGCAGAGATCTTGTGGTCTGATATTGTTGTAAGCTCAAAATAAACTTCCAGAAATAACTGGACCAGTTGTTAATTCAGTTTTAGGATCAGTAATCGAAATAACACGTGAAAGCAAAACAGAAGGGGCACAAATGTAAATAATAACCTTTTTCTGCCAATTAGTTAAAAGTTCCAAGCTGAGATTAAGTCAAAGTATCTAAAATCAACAGGCAACTGAGGGAAAAATGAAGAACAAAAAAACAGAAAACTATATAACACTTGAAGCAGCAGCACAGAAGTAGATTCCAAGATGAACTCATTGTTTAAAAAGAAGAACAGTATAAACATAAGCTGTGATGTAATTTAAAAAATGTGTTAGTCACATTGCTACAGTATATAAGAAGACAGAATGAATAATTATTGCTCATGCATTGTAAAGAAAAAAACCAATTCAAATGAACTTTCAGGAATATGTTAAGTAATGTAAAACCAATATGGATTCTTGCAAATGCCAAAAGCAGATGACCATAAACCACAATTGGTAAAAGTATTTCAGCTAAATATTTTACTATTTAATCAAGAGAGAACTCTTTACCACAAATATAACTTCTTGAGAATAAGAAGAATAAAATCTAGAATAGTGATAGATAACAATATTACTAGTACAGTAATGTTTACAAATACACTCAACAACTTACACCATCTGAGCAATGATCATAATTAATTTGTTAATTACTTCAGTAATTTTTTATTTAAATAGGGTAGCAAAAATTTGGAAAATTGATCACATTGGGACATCATTATGTAGCATTTCTTGAGATGTAAATTCAAAGGAAGGTTTTTACCTGTTTGTGGCCATCACAGATTCTTTCAAGAATCTAGCTTATTCCCTTTACTAAAAGACTGCTCACGAACCCCCAATTTTGGGTTTTCTGCTCTGTAAAGGGTTAACCAGATTTTGAGATATTCAAATGGTATTTCTACCACCCTCATTTGCTAGACGAAATCTTACAAACTCCTGATTTTGAGTGTTTATGAAGGGTTAATCAGCTTTGTTTTGAAATATTTAAGTGGAGGAACATTTATTGTACATCAGGTCTTGATTATTTCACAGGTTCCTATCCAACTCTATCAAAATTGCCTGCTGGTTATTTTTTCTAAAGTAACCATTTTTGTTTGTTAATGATGCTTTTAGAATTATAGCACATTACACTGTCATTTTTTGCATTTCTTTCCTGTTATTCAGTAGTTCAGCCCTCAGTAAACTAATGCCCGATTAAAAAAAATAAGCTAGAGCTGTTCTGTGGCATTAAAAAGAGAGCAGAACAACCACTTGCTTATGAGCTAGAGGACCAGCTTTGGTGAAAGCAACAGCTGCCAGTTTATGGAAAAACTATTTTTGTATCTTTTGTTGTTTTTTTTAATGAGTGTCCACCAAAAGATTGGCACCATGTTCATATGACTGTTTGTATCCTATCTGGGATCCAGAAGAGAAAAGACCTCTAATATTAGAGCATCAGCAGCAACTACATTCTATTATCTTGTTTTATTTCCTTGTAAACATTCAGACTTCAGACTTGGCGGCATTCTACCCTTGCAGTTTATTGGAAACTGGCCACGACATCCTCTTCTTCTGGGTGGCTCGCATGGTGATGTTGGGAAAGAAGTTGATGGGGAAGCTGCCATTCAAGGAGGTAAGACATTTGTTTGTAGTTTCTACTGATGGCCATAATTGTGTACTATGAATGAAGTATTCCATATATAATCAGTTTATTATTAAAAAGACTAATATTAACTCTGTACAGTTTTTATTATTATTTTAATGATAAAGTTACATGGGTATTTAAACCAAAGAAATTTTAAAAAGAAAATGAAGCAGCTCATCATCAGCTTTGTCAGCAAGGAAGAAATAGATGGATAGAATATTCTTAAAAATTTTCCACTTAGCTGACATTTGTTAGGCCTTAATTTGGTTTGGCAGTTTTGACTTCATTGTCTTTGTTTAGTTTCAGAAACCTTATATTTTAGGTCTACCTTCATGCTATGGTTAGAGATGCTCATGGCAGAAAGATGAGTAAATCACTGGGCAATGTGGTGGATCCTTTGGATGTGATTAATGGCATCACTTGTGAGGTAACTTAATTGTGAAATTTATATTCACTCAAATAATTGCTTACTATGAAAGATAGCACCTTGATCTTGTAGATATTTTAAAAAATGTATTTATATATTTTTTAACATAGTACAAAGTCTGTGCGCAATGCTTGGTCACTTTATTAAGACCTTTGTACCTTTTCAGACTTCGGTCTGACCTGTGCTTCAGATGCAAATTAGGTTGATCACACAATATGGCAGATGATTTCTGCAGCAGTATATACAGGGTGATTCAGAAATATGTATACAAACTTTGAATTTGTGTATATTTAATACTTATATCACTGCATAAACAAAACTTTGTTATGTATACAAGTGGACATGTGAAAACAACATGCAATGGTCATCTTATGTCAAATGTTCGAAATGTCCACCATTTACACACAAACACGCACCACAACATTCTAAGACAGGTTGGCATACAATAGTGCACGTGAGCTGAGATGATGTGTACTTCCTGCTTAATCTTTTCCTCCAAGTCTTGTAGTGTTTGAGGTTTAGCACTGTACACTTTGTCCTTCAGCTCTCCGCACAGGGAAGTCCAGAGGTGTAAGAACAGGTGACATTGGAGGATATTTGTGGGCAGTTTCATGACAACCTAACCACATCCCAGGAAACTCCATATCAAGAAAGGCTCAAACATCTATGTGATAATGTGGTGGTTTACCATATTGCTGAAAGTAAACCTCAGAGCCTCCATATAGATGTCTTACGGCAGGAACAGCATCTTTGTGTAGAATTTTCAGATAATTTTCACCCATTATAGTTTCATTAAAAAAGAATGGCCTAATAACACCACAAGAAGAGAGACCAACCCACACTGTAACTTTGGTAGGTTAACGTCTCTCCAAGTACATGTTTGGGTTTTTCACTGCTCAAAAAAACAGTTGTGACAATTTATGTGCCCATTCAGTTTGAAGGATGCGTCCTCAGACCAAAATATCCTGTCTTCAAAACCATACTGATTGCTCATGTTAATGAACCAATCACAGAACTGTAATCTTTTATCTGGATCATCTTCAGTGCATACAAAAATCTAGGTATGTGTATGGTTTCCACTTCGATTCACATGCTCACTGCCTTGTTGACTTATTTGGAATAACTGGTACATGGTTATTACAATTTTCACATTTTCAAGACTCTATGCTCTCATTTTTCTCCCACTCTGGATTGTATTCACATTTTGGACAGTTCCATGATTTTCAAATTTATCATGTATTCAACCAATTAATAAACATTGGAAACTGATGTTCCGTGCTCTGTTAACCAGACACACTGCACTCCCTTTACATTTTCATACTTAAAATACCACTTTAAATGTTTTTCCTTTGTTTGGAACTCAGCTTTCTATCTGCCATGTTGAAGGTTTACATAAACAGGAAGTAATTATTCCAGAAGTATGCAATATCACAGTTTTGAACGTTTGACATAAGATGAACATTGTTATTTTTACACATTCACTTGTTTACATAACAAAGTTTTGTTTATTTGCTCCAATAAATATTAAAAATAGATATGTTCAAACTGTGTATACATATTTCTGAATCACCCTGTATATGACTTGGACAAGCACATTTGCAGTCAATCTAACAGTATGAGGAAAGGCAAAGACATGACAGTGTTTTAAAGAAGGCACACTAGTGGATGTACTTTTATCTGGTTTCATTGTTGGTAGGCTGCTCCCAGAATAGGTCATTTGAGTTTATCAGCATTGGCATAAGATGATGAAAATGTCTGTTATGGGGTGAAATTGTGGCTGCAAACAAGGAGAAAAAGCAGTTAGAAAGGATAATAAAGTCCACCCATAATCAAACAATAGATTGACTGACAGAGGACATTCAGCACATAGTAATCTACATTTATCTCGATCTCTGCTGTATCTTGCAACAAATGGACTATGGCAGTAGGAGACCATTGTGTAAATCACTGATCACAGTTATCAACATGAAAAGATGCCTCATGTGGTGTAAAGAGCACAGACTCAGGACTAAGGAGGATTGGTCAAAAGTGATATGGTCTGACAAGTCACCTTTCAGCCTTTTTTGCACAGATGGGAGAAAGCCGCTCTAATCACTTGACCCTTCTTGCATGTTCCAACGGTCCAAGCCTCCGTTAGTGGCGTCATGGTTTGCAGCATGTTTTACTGGTGCCTTTAGAAGGCAGAATTAATGCCAAAACTTCAGCATCATTTCTGATCAAGTGCATCCAGCAATACTTTCTGCCCCCCTGACGGGAATGGTTACTTTCAGGACAACAGTGCTCTCATCCATCTTGCTTGCATTATCATTCATAGTTTGAGGAACATGACATGATTTCAGGCATCTCCCATGACCAGCATAATCCTTTGATCTCAATACAGCAATACAATTGATCATCTGAAGGATGAACTTGGATGACACATTTGCCATCATGATCCTCTGCTTACCTTCATATAATGCATACAACATTAATGACTCAATGTGGAAATATCTCTCCTGCAGTACCTTGTGGATTTCAATGCCTCATATCATGGCTGTAATCTGGGCAGAAGGTGACCCAGCCTGATATTATCTATAGGGCCTAATAATGTGGCTAGCCAGTGTCTGTATTCTTTTGAATGTCTTGTCAAAACATTTTTAATGGAAAAAAAGAAATTATGTAATTGTTCATCTTTCTATCATTGCTATTTTTTAAAACTCTACTAATGACATCTTTATCTAATAAAGTACAAACATGGGTTTCTATTTTAGAGCATAAAGATGAATTCTTCTTCGTGATCCCTAGTCCAGGCTGAGGTCTTGAGACATCTCGGCAATGAGCTAGAAGGGGAAAATATTGGGTATCAGCTTCAGTGATCAAGCAAGTCACCTGGGTGTGGTTGGGGGCTTTCGAGCACTGGTCAGGGTACAAGCCATTCAAGAGTTTACCTGCAGAACCTCTACAAATGTACTAGTGAAGTCTTATGAGAAACTCTTCTGTGGAAGAAAACCCACATAAACAGAGTAGTAGAAAAGATTGAGAAGAAACCATGCTGCAAGAGACTGCAAAACTAAGTTGAACCCTAATGGGAATTGAACTTTAGTCTCATCCACCGGTGGCCAGTACACTATGCAGTGTACCCTCCAGTAATCCATGCTATGGGGTTTCTTTAGATTCTATAACCATAATTTTAGTGATGTGGCTAAAATCTGCTTCAGCTTACAGATTATGTATGATCCATCAGGTGCACAGACCTCCGGGTTGCAGCAATTAATTAAGGGATGTACAAGCGTCTAGTATTGTGACTGTTTCAAAGAAAATATGGAGATGAAAATCATTCTTGAGCTACAGTATTTACTGCTGAAAACTGCACTAATTTTCTCAATCTCTCAGGAGCTCCATCAACGACTGTATGATGGGAACCTGGAAGAAAAAGAGATAGAAAAGGCCAAGGCAGGTCAGGTATGTAGTGACATTTTTAGTAAGTGAATTTATTTTGTTATACCAGCTTTTTTTTTTTTTTTTGGTGTTAAAAAAAACAACAAACTTTTCAAACTTTTTACATTTAGAGTTGCACCTCTTTTGCAAAGTCATTTCCTATCTATTACCCAGTTTGCCCACCTTACTTTATATTGTAGTTTGACTTCACTTGAATATTCCAGACAGTTAATGGACTTTTTTGGGCAATGTGCTATTTTCAGAAAGTAAGAAGGTTAGACTATCCCGTCACATCAATAGTAACTGAACTAACAAATGGACATAGAAAGTAAGCGGGTTAGACCAGACATTTCCCATGACTAGCACTAACTAAACTAATGTACCTGCATTTTGGCGATTTCCCCCCAAGACTGTTTTGGAAGGCAATTAAGTTGGTTCTATTTTGTGAATTGCACAAGTGGCCTGACCAGGTCTTGAACTTGCAACTTGTTTGCTAAGTATTTTATGTAAGGTTCCCCCCCCCCCATCACTTAGCTCACTGCACCCTGGGTTATCTACCCAAAGCTTTGCAAATACAGTAAGTCAGCCAGAAAGCTGAATATTTCCTATGGTTAACAGATGAACTAATACTTGGTGTGTAGCTGTTGGGGAGATTACGAGGAAGGGCCAGTAAGTTGTTGTAATCTCAGGACATTCCATTCATTTATCTGAATCAGACATGGTACAAGAAAGAAAAAAAGAAAAATGGAACAGTTAAAGCCACTACAAAATATTGATTTGTTTAAAATCAAATTTATGGCACACACATCCATTTTAATGTAGACATTTAAAATATTCGTTAAGTAGAATGAATCTACAAAGGAGATTAAATGAAACCTGGCTGGATACCATTGTGGTAATGCTATTTCAACTGGACTTTGTTTGAATGTCCCTAATATTTATACTCATAGATGACATATTTCAAATATTTTTATTTTAAATTGACAATCATTTGTCAAAAATAGGCCATTAAGTACATACATTAATGGAAATAATTATGGAAACACCCAGGATATGCACAAATAATGAGTAATTGCAACTGAGAGATGCATTGAATGCATATGCCATACATTATTGCAGAAAATATACAAAAACAAAATGAATACATTGTACAGTGCACTAGTATTTGGTATGTGAGCATTTTGCTTGATATAGAGTAGGACATCTTGTTTTTATGCTTCCGTACAGGTTATCAATGTATGACTGGGGAATGTTGTTTCAAATGTCCTGTAGCACTTTCCACAATTCATCCAAGATGTTGGGTTGCTGTTTGACTTTCTCAGTAGCCATATACCACATATAGCTTCAGTGATGTTTATATTAAGGCTTTGGGCAGGCCAAGGTAGCTTTGTGAGTGTTCCATCAGCCTTTTTATATTCCAGATAGTTTTTCACTACATTGGCTGTATGCTTGGGGTCATTGTCATGGAAAATAAATCCCTGTCTAATGAGATGCCTTTGTGAGGGAATGGCATGATGGATGAGAATCTGCCTGTACGTTGGCATTCAGTACACATTTGATTTTATGCAGATCTCTGTTACTCTTGGTTGATATGCAGCCCCACACCTGTATTGATCCACCCATATGCTCCATTGTAGCTGTTGTACACTGACTGTTATATTGCTCTCTTGTTTGCCTTCAATCAAACTGCAGTTGATTATTGCCAAACTTGGACTCATCTGTAAAGAGCACCTTCATTCAGGTTTGGCCATCCCACTGTTTCATTCCTGTTGCCCACTTCAGCCTTGCTGCTTGGTTGCCTCTTCTCAGCATTGGCAGCTACACATCTATTGAAACCACTTTGTGCTTATGTGTTTCTTACTATTCTTGAAGAAACGTTAACATCCATACTTGTGGCTAGGTCATTCGCAAGATCTTTACTGGCTTGTTTATCACACAAAGAACATATCCTGATGTACCTAACATCAATTTTGGAGAGTTTAAGCTTGCTTTCTTGACTGTGTCTGTTGTCAGCAGTTCCATTTTTGTATATTCTTGTCGGAGTCTTGTGTGCAGCTGCTCCTGAAACATGGAGTTGAACTTCATTTTGTTGCATTTAATAGGAGTCATACTGTATTACCTTACCTATAACTGAATGCGGTTATACTTATTTTAGTGTACAAATTAAGAAAACAACATACGAAACCTCACTTATAACTGCACGTGATTATAAGTGAGGTAATACGGTAGTAGTTACCACAAATTCACCACTCAGGTGTGATACTTTCTGATATCTTTCAAGACAACCAGTCATAGTGTACTATATCAACACAAAACTGTACTGTGGAGTATCTCATTTTCGCACATAAGATGTGATTTTATCGTGTTTTCATTTTTATACTGATTTTGCTCTGTTTTCATAATTATTTCCAGGTAATCTGATATAAGCAATTCGAATCTTAAGATAATTTAACCTAATTTACCTTCCTGTGCAGAATTTTGTTTTGTGATATATTAAGGTCTAAGTGGAAGATATTGAAATTATTGCAGGATACTGTGCTTTTAAATTGATAGTGAAGCCTTTAATTTTTACGAAGAACTTGTTCCATTGTTTTGTTAAATGCTTCAGCATGGAGAATGGTTATATACCATTAAAAAACTACCTTGAGAGCCAACAAATTATAAACAAACCTATTTTATGACTACAAGCAGAAGGGAGAATTAAATACTAAAATGTTGGATACAGTAATTGAATATTTTGATTACTATTTAGAGTTTTACCATATTGATTTGTTCAAAGTTTGTGTGCATTATGTTAGCATAGTTGAATATTAATGTCATTGCAAAACAAGTTGTGTAATCATTGTCATTTCTCTCATTTATTTTGCAGGTTATTAGTATATCAGTATTAATGTTACTTTAAAAAGACACTATATTTTGTGTCATTAAATATATACATTGTGCATCTAATATAGACATGTTAATAGTATCTGTAAGCTTGATCTGTTAATGTTAGATGGAACTACAGAAATAAAACTATTTCTACACCTACCTTTTGCTATGAATTTTTAAAGATGATTGTTTTGACTTCCTTATCGCTAATCCTTTCATTGTGACATATTTGTGGCTGCTCATTGGAAGGCCATTTCATTCTGTTGCCAGTTCTGATATGGGTAGTGGAGAATATTGGTGTCAGTAAGTGTTCATTACCCGCTATTCCCTTTAGGTTAGGTTTTTTAAAAAAAACCATTAGGTTTTAAATAAATTATGTTTCTTTACTATAAACTCTGGTGATAGTAAATCATGTCCTGAATTCAATACCAGTATGAAAGAGAATTAATTTTGAGTGGAAAAAAACTACAAATTGAGGACTCAACAGAGATCACTTGGTGCTCTTGATTTTGATGCCTAATAGGTTGCTGTAGATGCGTGCACTCTGCTGGTGCTAATTAGATGCAAGCTCTAAGCTCAGATGTTTACATAAAGACTGCAATTGTGTCAGATTGATTGGTATTTATCTCTACTGTTTGAGCTAGTTTTAAAGATTATATCAATTACAATTATTTGTCACTTTATCTATGATAAATAGCTGCTAGTCAGTTAAGCCACTGACTAATTAACAGAACTCACCTGACTTTTAATTGTATACTGGAAAGTTTTCCTTTAGCATTTTTGCATAGATTTATTTTTCTTGTTGACACACACACAATTTAAGGAATCTGTTTGATAGGTCTGCTTACATCCAAGGATTTAAATAAATGGCATGTTTATTAAAGACGACAGACAAGTACCAAGGAAAGTTAGAAATCTTTAGCGTTTGTAAACTTACACATGGTTTTCCAGTATGCTGCTACAGTCCATGCTTAAGACAGTAAGCAAGTGAAATCTAACTGTCGCTGACCGACTGCTTCCCAAATTGATTTAGATTTAGTATAAACTGAGAGTGTACCTTTAATATGGCTGGTTCTTCCAGCAAAACAGAAAGCTTTGTATTTATTTAAGTTTGCACATTTCCCTCTTTATAGAAAACTGATTATCCAAATGGAATACCTGAATGTGGTACAGATGCACTTCGCTTTGCACTTGTGGCATACACAGCTCAAGGTAATTACATAAACACTTTGCCAATAGAAAGGGAGCTGGTTTTATATTTAAATGTATCTTCTTTTTTTTTCTTCTAACATTCAATTTTTAAACAAATGTAAGCCCATCCTTCTAATGATTTAATTTTTTCTTTTGTGTTTCATACATTAACTGGTAACAATTTAAATACAGTCACATCTAATGTAACAAAGCATTTGTGGCCTCACTCTTGTTTGATTTTATGGTAGATTGTTGTTGCTTCAGGCATTACTTAAATTTAAAGAGAACTGCTGGGGTTGCTTCTCTGTCTTGGTCTACTACAAACAGAACATCTCATCTCTCCTGGTTCCATTCAGCAACCATTAGTTATGAATTTTAAATAAATTCAAATATTCAGGAAACTGACTACTTTGGCTTCTTACAAACTATACAATAATTAATACAGTCAGTGGAATCAAGTTTTTTAATGAAATGACATTGAAGATTATCTGCATATGGATAGTGACATTTGTTTTGCTCACCAGTTCAGACTTTAATGTTCTACAGGCACTTTCTGTGGATTTTTTTCTTAAAGGGATATGAACATTTTGTGGAGATAATTTTTATTTTCATTTTGAAAATATCCTCGCTTATTTTGTATTGTCACATTTCATAAAAGTTTATGTATGACTTCATGATTCATTTCTGGATTCATTTTCAATTTGAAAGGCCAAAACATTAATATATATATGTGTGTGTGTGTGTGCAGAATATTTTTGATGATGTTTATGTCAATCAAAAGAACAAGAAACTGCTTTTCTATCAATGTAATTCCCTCCTGGAATGTTTATTTTTACATATTTTATGTACCAATTTGTTTGTTTGGCCATTATTTTTAAACTTTTGCTGCCAGTGTGTGTGAAATAGATTTGTTTTGCTGTAACCTTTTGTACTATGATTCACCTGCATAGCTGGTTTTATTGGCATATTTGGTGAAGATTATCCATAAGTGACTATTTTCCATGCAATCTAGAAAAAATGTTGATTGTTTGGAAGGATATTTTGAAGAGAGAGTCTGGTATTGCAAGAAATGATGTGGGAATTAGGAATCCATAGGGATGGAATTTACAGGAAAAGAAAATAGACATTACAGTTTTTTAAAAAATCATCTGGTTTTTGTTTTCTTTTTACTTCCATTGTTGCAATGTTTCAATATCCTTGTTGAAAAAAATTTGAATGACACTTTATACCTTTCAAAATCTGAAAAAATAAGTAGAAAATGAACACTATTAGACTATTTTAAGCCATTTGTTATTTTCAAAAAAATAAATGTTAAAGACTTGCTTCACACCGAGACATCCACCCACACCCATCTATTCCATTATTGTCATTTTCTTCAATCCCTGCTTACATCCCTAATCTCATTATGCAGATTACACTTTTAAAGTGTTACCTACTTTTAATCTTGTAGGATGTTCTGATCTTGCTTTGATAATACCTTATATAATTTGCTTTTATAACCATACAATTCTGCTTTTATGATACTGTTTTGTGTGATGCTTATGTAATGGAGTGACTGACTTCAATTTTCTTGATTAATTGTCCTATTTCATTTTCAATATGACAGGTCGAGACATTAATCTCGACGTTCTTCGGGTTCAAGGCTACAGGTTTTTCTGTAACAAACTGTGGAATGTAACCAAGTTTGCACTGATGGGACTTGGAGACAACTTCCAACCTAATTCAACACAACAGGTAGGAATGGGAATCCACTTCTGCTTCTGGTTGCTGCTCTATTTAACTGCAAAATAAGCTGGATTGCACAGTTACTGTAGCCTCACAACACAGAAAATGAGTTAAATATGATTTATGTCCGATTTTACATATAAGAATCTGGTGAAAGAAAAAAAAGAAATATGCAGTGTGTGTGTATGTGTGTGTGTTTTATATTGAGACAACTTATGCAGGGTGTGCAGAAAGTCTTGTTGCTATGTCAAAGTTTAATAACTCTACAAATAATGACAACATATTTAAGTTTTAGTAAGTAGAATAATTATAAGAATATTTACACAAAAATATCATGTACAGTAAACAACCTGTTAACAACCTCCAGATCCAGTTATCTGACTTTTCCAATATAAGCCAAGATCTGTTTATTTTTGGCTATCCAATCTTTGTAGTTTATGAGTCGGTCACCAGGGGAGCTGTATTTGCTATCTGTGCATGTTCGGGTCTCTTGTCAGGTGGTTAGCATCCAAACTTCTTGCTTGTTGATCAGTTGTATTCTCCCTTGCCAGTAATTTTTATGAGTGATAATAATTGTAATCCATGCAATATTTTGTCTAATAATACTTTTGCAAGCAATCCAAAGGGAAAAAAAAAAGCATGTAGTTTTTACTATTGAGCAAAACTAAAGAAAGAAGCTGCTGGATAAGCAACAACAATTGTTTAAAAAACAGTCCATCTGGGTATACAACTTTTTCAGATATCAGACCATCTCTAGGTTTTATTAGGGTTAGATTACAGGTTGTTTAATATATCTACACATCCTCCATTGTCATCTATACAACATTGAAGACAGCTTTCCATAATAAAGTCCACTAGTTCATTAAGTATTATGCTTATCTCATTGAATTCTTCCCTTAAGTCCTCCAAATTGTGATATTTGTTTGAATACACATTGGATTTTAATTTTCCCCAAAGGAAGAAGTTCATAGGTGTCAGATCAGGTGATTGGGTAGCATGGGACCACTGCATCCAATCCATCTGTCTGGAAAGATCTTAGGAGGTAAGCACGGACTTTAATGGCATAATGGAATGGAATCCCAATTTGTTGGAAGTTCATACTATCCAACAGGCCACAATCTAGAGATGATTTACAGGGTTATTTCAAAAAGAAATGACTCATAAATTTCATCCCCACCAGACATTAACTTTAGGAGAGTCCCTCTGTGTTCTCTCATCCAATGTGTAGTCTTTGGGCTCCATATTTGGCAGTTTTCTGTTAACCTTGCCACTGATGTGGATGTGTAAGTTTTGACATCATTGCATTGCTGTCACTGCCTATTTTGCATAAATATTCTTAGTTCTTAGAATACTCTAATACAAATTAATGTTGACTGTCTTATCATTATTTTTCGCTTTATTAAACTTTGAAATGGTGACTGGACTCTAAAGGTTGCTCCTTTGGTTTTTTAAGTTTTCTACCCTTTCTTATTTTTAAATTTTGCAGTCCTTTTGAAATACTTTTGCTTAGCTATGAGGAATTGTTTTGAGGTTTTTTTGTTTTTTTTTCCACTATAAAATACTACTATAATTAGTTTCCTGAAAAGTCTGTGATTGCTTGCTTGGAGTTCCTGATAATAGTAAATACCATGCAATTTGATTGTATTTATTCTCCATATGTAAGGTATTATTGGTGTTTAAGTAGTGGTATTTTTTTCTTTTTTTTAATGCACTATTCAGCTGGTTAGATTGAAAAATTGTGGACTTTTTGCAAAATAAGTATAATAATGAATGCTATTAACTAACTCTTGATTGAACACCAAACTCAGATACTTTCTTGAATGTTTCATTTGAGAGACTGATGTACAAAGATCACTAATAAAATTTAAAAAAAAAAAAAAATTTAGTTTTATTTCTATAAGCTTTCAGGAAAAGAAAGAGAAATGGATTGTTGGATCCTGAGCAGACTGGCTGAAGCTGTGGATCTGGTGAACACTGGTTTTGAGAACTATGACTTCCCAATAGCCACAACAGCTGTCTACAACTTCTGGTTGTACGAGCTCTGTGACTGGTATGTGGTACGTATTATTGGATCCTTTCTTTCTTAACCACACACACTTTTACATTTGATTCATAGATGTGAACATGTATTTATGCTCTTGATATTTTCGTATGCTTGGTTGTTGTTTTTTGAGTGAGAGAGAGAGGGAGAACTTATGGTTTACTTCAGTTTTGTTATTACAGAAAAAAAGAGTTTGAAGATATTTTTTTTTAAAAAATTGAAATCTATTAAAATAAAGGCATATAGATTTTTTTTCTTTGTAACAAATTCTAGAAACATATATGATTATTATTTAAGACAGACTTAATCTAAGTATTTTTTTAGAGGAAGATTAACATGCATATCTGTTCTGAATTGTACATAACTTGACTTCCCAGACATTACTTATTGCAGGAATGCTTGAAACCAGTCTTGTATGGATCAGATGAATGTGCGAAAAAGGTGTCAAGGAATGTTTTATACACATGCTTCAACACTGGCCTTCGTCTTTTGCATCCTTTTATGCCATTTGTGACAGAAGAACTGTTTCAGAGGTTGCCAAAGAGAATGGATAACGAGCCACCCAGTATCTGCGTGACAGCATATCCTGAGAGAGCACAGGTAAGCTCAGTGTGAGAGATCAGGAAAATTGCCTGGATTGCTCCTGCTAGAAAGGAATGCGCACAGACTCTAGGTAATTGTAGGATTGTTCCATACAATGCTTGCTTTGTGATGATAAAACTTTATGGGGGTGGTAGGCTAGATGACTGCTACAGTTAAGGGGTCAAATTTGATTTCCCCCCCCCCCCCCAGACAGCTGACTCGATTTGGCAAACTTTCCTGAAATAGTTTGTTTGCTTTTCTTCACTAGCTGACTTTGTGGTTTTCTTCCATATATAAAAATGAAGGGTTCCAGTAAGACGTTTCTTGCTGAAGTCAAAAGTGCCATGCCCCTTGTGGCAGAGAATTGGCATTGCTTCCTAGTGTACGATTGTAGCACTATGCAACTAAGTACCCCTTCCCAGTGGCTGTTTTTCCATGGGTAGTTGAGTAGGCCAGGAGATCTGATTTACCTGAGCTTAATTGTTTTTTGTTTCAGTACACACATCGTGATCATAACCTGGAGGCCAGTGTTGATTTGATGCAGAATGTTGTAAAAAATATTCGGTCAATCAGGTCAGACTACAACTTAACAAAGACACAGACCACAGGTGAGTGATGGTGGGGGGAGTATTTATTTTATTAATTTTTTAGTTAAGTCATAACGATGATGTCGATAATAATAATAAAGCCTAAATAGTTGTAGTAAAGTTGTTTTTTTGTGTGTGGGGGAATAGACACTATTCTATATGCAACCATTATTTTTTAAAAAGATTTTTAAGCTATTATTCCTCTTTTTTGCTCTCTTTTACGTGTGGACACCAAATTTTCTGGGGTTCATTCCTAGCAGAAGATCCAATAACTTTTGGTTTTCCATCCTTAACTGTTTAGAACAACTGTAGATGCCGACATTCTCAATTTTATCAGTTTTATTTTGTTTCGGCTGCCGACTTCTCGGAATCGAGAAGTTTATACAAGTCAGTATCTTAGAAGGAAATATGTTGCTTGTTTTAGTGGCAGTGTTGTAATAGTAGAAGAAATGTGGAAATGCAACCTTACTACAGACATACCCCATTACATCGTTTTGTTTGTTTGTTTGTTTTGGTAAGATTTGGGGGATTATGAAATTCCTGTTCTTCCACCACAGCTGCCTAAATGAACCCTTTTGGTACCTGCTGACTGCCAAACAAGTTGCTGTAACAATATCAGATAGGTTAGAAAATATTAACTCTGCAGTTATCTTGTTTGTGGGACTTGGTCATGGGATGCCTGAAACAAAGGCATGGTTTTGAAAAAGTAAGAAAAATTTCAATGCCACAGTAGATGCTGAACTAACCTTACTTCTGGACATGCATTTGTTCTACACATGACTTTGTTATCAATCTGCAGTGTTCCTGAAATGCTCAGATGACGAAACAACCAACTTGTTGAAGCCCTACTGTGATATCATTGGCACACTCACATCATCCAACAGTGTCCGTTTACTGACCAGTGAACCTGTCCCTGAAGGATGTGCCATGCTTACTGTTTCAGCCAAGTGTGAGACACACCTCTTATTAAAGGTAAACTTTTTTCTGGGTGGTGATGCTGAAGGAATACTAGTAATTTAAGCTTAATTCCACAGTTCCATACCTGTTATGCCCCTCATGTGGTTGATCCTTCCTTCCAACTTCTTGATAATCTATTTAAAAAAATTAATTAAATTTGGCAATTTCATTAAACTAAAATTAATCTCTGTTATTGGAAATTACAGAAGCCAATGGTAATTTAGCAGATGGGTAATGATCTGTCACTTCTGCAATCCAGTACATGAAGCCAACACAAAAACACAAACTAGTTTCCATATATTCCTCTGCTGTGATGAACCTTTATTGCCATTAGTTGCATCATATGTTCTTGTACACAAAAATACTTTATTTTTAAACTTAAGCAGTAGATATCTTTTATCTGCACATTTTATAGTAAATATTTTGCATACATTCTCTTTTCTTACATTATGATGGAATTTCATGGTGACAAAAGTTTAAGACTGCCAATGTCAATTGCTTATATTTGTTGTTGTTTTTTCTGGACAATCAATAGAATTTAGTAAGCTTTCTTATCATTTTACAATGGATAAAAAAAGGCTGGTTTAAGTCCAACAAAACATACTTGGATTGTGGAGTTGCACAAGGAGAAATTCTCATATTCCAAGTTTGTTAAGTGGGTCAAGTGCAGTAAAACGGCTTGTTATCTAGCCTGGAAGTTGTATTGCTGTATGGAAAAATGTGCAGCCATTTTGAATGCTATAGAAATTGCAGACCCAAAAAAACTGATGCTTGGATTGATTGGAAAATCAAGTGTTTGACCAAAACGGAGATCCGGCACAAGACATTCATTGACATTTTAAGGGATTTGGAGGATCTATCCATCTCTGTGAGAACTTTTCAGAGACTGCTTTGTGATTTTGAATTGATGGGAATGTTGCCAGTAAGAAACTATTGGACTCAAGAAATGTGGGCCAGGGTGCTCTGGTCTGATGAATTACAGTTTCAGAGGTTTGGATCAGATGGTGGGGCTATTTTTCCTGAAAAGGAACTCTATCCCCTATTCATTGTATTCAGAGAATAACAGATCGGTTTGTTTACCTGGAAATTCTGACCAATATACTATAACCATATTCTGACGACTGCCCCCCCCCTCTCTCTCTCTCTCACTCACACACACACACAAACTGGATCTTCTAACATGATAATGATCCAAAACATTTGGCTGCCATCATCAGCCAGTATCTTGCAGATCAGAAAATTCCAGTTTGAAAGTGGCCAACCAGAATTCTTGTTTGAATATTTGCTACTGAGATCTACACCCATGGCAACTCTGCCTGGATACATGTCCAAATGGTTTCTCTGCTCACTGCAGTGCCCCTACTTGCCACCACTTGTTTCTTCATTCAATTAGGAACTCTAAAGAAGCCCTGATTTGAACACAGTAGAGAATTATAGAAAGATCTTGACAATGCTATTTAGATTAAAAAGTCCAGAAATTTGAAGATCAATTGTTTAAAATTATTCAGTCAGCTTGGGCTCATATTTGCATAGACCAGAGTATTCATCTTGTGGACTCCATGCATAAGTGCTGTGAGGTTGTAATTGATGTTTATGGCTTATCTCGACCTCACTTATCTTGATTCCCCGTTATCTCAATGTTTTTGCTTGGTCCCAACCAAGCTTCTTGTTTGTTATACCAAATCTACCTCTTTTTTGTCGTCAACCTCTTAGGTAGAAAACCTCGCTAAGTCGACATTAGTTTTTGTTTCCCACGAGAAGAATTATTTCCTTTAAGTTGATTTTCGCTGATGATTCTTACATTTTGAGAAAAAGACTGACTTTTTTTCCTGGGTGTTTTTACTGTTTTATTATCCATTTTTTGAGCGCCATGTATAAGCAAAAATAGACAATACTGCTTCAATTCGATCATTAAAATTCTAATTTAAAAGCACACTAACATTCAATACAAATTATGTAATTAAGCGATAACATTTCAGAAATGTACAAAAGAAAAGGCATTGGAAATGTTTTGTCAATGAAATCGTTGCATGCTTACAGTGCACACGACATGAATTGTAAAGTTTAATTTCCATACAGGCAATTCAAACACAACATCAAACCAACATTGTTTTAGATCCTTGTAAAATATGAGTCAGTTTTTCTTTGTTTTTGAAAGCTCAAACGGTGGTTAGTTACAAAAGACTCTGGGCCGTCAATGGTATCATACATTTGTGCAGAGGCTTTCACACCGCCAACAAAGGCTCGGAATTTTTTTAACATATCAGAAAGCCCTATGTAAGATGGAATTTCTGCTTGCAGGTCGTCGTCACTGCTTCCTGGTTGCTCAGTACACGTAGTGGGTTTGCTGTTTTTTTTTCGTGGATAGAATCAAGAATGTTCTCTTTTGTCAGTTCGCTGTAGGTACATGCCTCGTCATCCACATGCGCATAGTCAGTGAACTGCTGTCGTTCTAACTCATGGAATCTGCAATATTGTTGGCCAAAGCGTCGAGTGAGAAAACTTTCGAGTTACTGCTGCGTAGTTCATCTCCTGCTTCTTGGCACTGTCAGTCGAATAATGTACCTTAAATGCCTTGGTCCATGGTCTGCAATTTGCTGGTGGTATTGGGTGGTGGAAAGTAAAGCATAATTGCTTTAAGTCCTGGCACGGTAGGGTGAGTGCAGCAGTTATCAATCAGCAAAGCAACTTATGCTTCTCAACAAGAAATTTGCAGTCAAGTTTCTGAATCCATTATGGACATTTTGTAAATCATTTCAACATTGCCTCTTCAGTATCCTCAAATTTAGCCAGACGTAGCTTCTTGCAAGCTGGAACGAATTTTCCTGTTTCAAATTCAGCCTTGATATTTGCTGGCATTCCATGTGTTTTGGCTAACTTCTTCACTTTCATGCCCTTTTCCAGCTCAAGTATGATTTTGTACTTGAATTCCAGTCTGATTATTTGATTTCCTTTTTTTCGACATTTTGAAAAAAAAGTTAAAAATACCAAAATGAGAAAGCAACCAAAATGAAAAAGGATCTGCACACTACTAGAAATTTTGCGAAGTGGTTGGAAATGTCGCTATCTGCTGGCCTTATCCCTTGCGCAAGGAGAAGCCAATTCTTGCTTGCAGAGATTTGAACCGTACTAGTGACCAGAAAATGTTGCACTTCCAAAAGCCATCCTGTATCCATGAGATCATCTTATTGTGAATGCAGTTTAACAGCTCGGGCACCACTGGTAGCCAATATGGCTTCAAAACTTTTATATCTCAGATTTTTGGCAATTTTTAAAATTTGAATGTCTTTTGTGTTATATGTATTGAAAATGGCTCCATTTATTAATAAATAGCCTTATATCACGTGTATAATGGTACATGTATATATATGAGGACACAAAAGTGAAAATATTTCCATTGTTAGCTGTTCTGAACTTCATAATCTTGTGCCCTTGGTTATCTCGGTGCCTTGTTATGTCGACTGATTTAACCTACCCCATAGAGAATCTAGATAAGCGGGTTCCACTGTACTTCCTCGATCTGTTTATCTCGTATAATCTCTAAAAATTTGTTTTTGTGACAATTTTGAATATTTTTTATTCATTCCTAAAATTGTTGGCATGAAATTCTGTCATAATGTAAGAAAAGTGAGCATATGCAAAATGTTTACTTTTGATCATGTTGATGTATATGTCAATCAAAAGGACAAGTAACTGCTTTTCTGTCAATGTAATTCCCTCCTGGAATGTTTATTTTTACATGTTTTACATGTCTGTTTATGTTTGTTCTGCCAACATTCTTAAACTTTTTCTGTCCAGTGCAGATAATAGGTTGATTTTTTTTTTTTTTTTAGTTTATCAAAAATTTCAAGTATATTTGCATACAGGTAGAAAATAAAAATAAATCTGTATATGGATTTACACTTAAATAAACTCATTCATATTTTGCTTTTCACCAGTTATGAGCTCAAATAAAACAGATTTTAATAACAAGGGTAATGTGCAGTTTGTCTACTATAACTGCTTAGATTATCTTTGATAAGTCAAATCTTCCTAACAGTTAATTGCACACAAATTATTTGTTGATGTAATTTGTAAAGATGTTAGGCCAAGTAGAGACTGTATGTGGAATTCTTTCATAGACAAAAAATATTCTTTTGGCAAGTAAATAACATTAATCTGATTTCATTATAGTGTGGATGAGTAATATTTTCTTTTGAGTTGTATAAAAACCATCTTGGTATGGCTGTTGTTTTTAATCCATTTCCTTTGGGTGTAGTTCTGCTTTCAGGAAGGATATTGGGCTATAAATTTAAAAACAGCAACCAGTAATACTGTATTTTTATGAATTTGACATGAACTTTTTTGTAAGAAAGAGTTAGGTTTTTTTATATACTTGTAGATCTATTATAAATTTTGTAGTTAAAAAGTCAATTATACGGAAAAAATAAAACATGAACTTTAATTTGAATGTTATCTTGGAAAAAATGAAGCCAGATTGAGCCAGAATGTTGCTATTGCAATGCCTGTATTTCAGGACACTGTAACTGAAAGCAGATATTGAATTAGATGGGATGCCCAAATAATATATCTAAATAACCCTTTTTTCTATTATAATGGAGAATTGATTATAGACTTTTAAAAAAACTGTCTTTTGTCTGATATTGCAGGGCATCATTGATGTTAACAAGGAAATCTCCAAACTAGATGGAAAGAAAGAAAAGTTGGGAAGTCAGCTCAAAAATCTACAAGAAGTTATGAATAGTCCAGATTATGAGACTAAAGTCCCTCTGGAAGTTAGAAACCAGAATTCAGAGAAGGTAACATTGTAACAATTTTGTTCCATTCCTATTGTGTTTCTACTACTATAAAAATAGAATAGATTACTTATATGTAGAGAATTTGTGATCTCTGTCATTGTCTTATATATGGTAACTAGGTTGACATGTTTAACAGCACCATTGCATGATATTTTAGTCAGGATATTTTTGTAACTCTTTCAAATTTGATGTTGAATATCCCAGATATATCTTCCACTAGACCTCATTTGACTAATGTTTACTCGATCCTGTAGTTGCATATTAATAAAGCAAAATAATTTATCTGTGATGTGTAAAGTTTGGTATATAAAGAGGGAGGGAGGTGGTCAGTTTGGAGAGGAGGGTCTTGTGTAGTTTGTACTGGATAGACTCCTCTAGTTCTTAGTTGTCGCCTTTAAGAATGGCCAAAATAGACCCTCTGAATAAACATATCAGATATGAGGTTTTAGAATGACTGAACTTTTACATTTTTTTTTTGTTACTGAAATATTTCTTTAGAAAAAGAAAATTAATCATTCAACCTGCAACATAGCAGCAAGCCACTTCTGAACTAAACCATCAAATATCCCAATTACCAATTATTTTTCAGCCAGTCATTGTATGGTTATGGCCTTTCTTTTAAAAGAAATATGGACGTATTTAGTTCTGGGCAGGAAATGGAAGTAGGGAGGCTGGTGGGGATGCAGAGGGAGATTAGATTAGCAAACAGGATAAATTGTTTGATAATAAAGATTTAAGCCTCTGTGCACCCTTTTGGTTTTACCTAACTTATACCACTACCCCAACCTAAAAGCACTAATTAGTCTAACCCTCCTGTGCCGAGTAATACAGATTTGTAGGGTAGTTGGAGGTGGAAATATAGCTCTATATGGACGTTGTAGTGCGGCTGTTTACTCAATACTTCATCCTCGTTCACAATATTCAAACAATATGCGACATGCTGGCCAGTCACACTTCTACAGTTAACCTTTTTCTTTTTTTAACTTTGTTGTGAGAGAGAAAGGTGCTTTTTCAGAAAGACCAGAACCTTTCTAGCCGTGTCTTGGTACAGTAAATAATCATGACCGACGTGAAAGTTATAATTTTGTATATTTAAAAAACATTGTTTACTAAATATTTTGATATTTTACAATAAAAAATTTAATCATCTTTTAAATAAAACAAGTGCCCAGTATGAACATGACATGGTAGCAGATTGTTTAAGTTTTACTCTGTTATAACTTAGTTTTCAAGTGTAACAGATGATGTTTGTGGTGGTCAGCTTTTATATAACTTTCCAGACAGAAACTGTTTTTGTATTCATTCACATTTATTATACATATTAAGTTATTCTGTTGCAGGTAACTGAGCTGTCTACAGAGGTTGACAGACTGGCCCAGGCTATCAGGACACTAACTACCATGCAATGAGTCTGCACATCTGGATCTTGTCCTTTGGCAATGTCACTAGCACAGACAAGATGGAATGTTTTCTGTTCATTCAACTTTCTTTGTTTTTTAATTGTAGTTGCTATTTTGAGCAGATAACTAAGCTCCTGCCATATATGTATAACTTTTATTATGCATACATTCCATTATCAATGGAACTTTAGTAGGAAATTGAATTTATTCAAATGAAAGCAAGCAGTAGAAAATAATACATGCAGATACAAAGGTATGCATCACCTTTGAACATAAAACCAGTCTACTGTGTGAAAAAGGAAGTAAACTAGCAACATTAGAACTGTCAAAAATTCAAACAATTGGTGGCGAAGGATGATACATTTTCATTGTGATGGAAGCCATTTATTTGTCTGCCCTTATGAGTTTCATTTTTATGATTACTGTCTATAGTAGTAAAGTATTAAAAAGTAAGTTTGGTTGAAAATATATTCACTTACTTTAAATGCAAAGCATCTCCATTTTAAAACTAACTATTAATAAAATTCTAGAATCTTAGTAGGTCTTTCCTGCTTTTCATTTAATTAATTAATTTTTTTTTATTTTGGGTAAACTGCATTAGTTTTTAACAGCAAGTTTTGGTAAATTTATTTACATGTATTAACAAAGTAGAAGATAAAAATGACAAATTCATTGGCATTTGACTAAACAGGCACAGAGTAGGTACAACTGGAAAGAATATGAGATAATTATTCAATAAGGCCCAGGTTTGAATCCCATTGGAATTTGGCTTGGTTTGGAAACATCTTCTCACACCTCTGTGCTTGCTTGTCTACATGGGTTTTCTCCAGTTCTTTCCATAGCTAAACAGTTGTGCTACTAGGGTCTGTCCTGGGCATGACTTGAAACTGTGACCTACACCCTCTCTGCATGTGCCTCACTCAAACATTCAAGCCCATGTGGAGCCACACATGCAGAGGGCTAAGAGAGACTATGAATAAATCAGTTCAAATCATCTTCACTTAAATCAATTCATTGAGTAGGTGCTACTCCCACTGAGAGAAACAGCAGCCATGGTTGAATGACATGGAAGCTAAGAAGAAAAGATGCATACATTCATTTATTTGCAGAAGATGGATGCAAATAATCTTAAATGATTTGTAAAGAAATAAGCACCTTCTAAACATGTATACAGTATATATCCTAAACAGTATTTACTGAAATAAAAGGAGAAAAAGTTGTACTATGATTTATTATTACTCTCTCGTATAGTGGCTGGAAGAGGATAGGCTAAGTGATTAATTTGGAATTGATTTTTGTAGGCCACAGTGTAATGAGGTGGGTAGCCAGTTTCCTAATTCACGAAGATTTCCTACTGCTTGGATTTGTTAAACTATCACTTTCTGTAAAATAATATGACATCAGGAATTGCTTATGGCTTTAAGATGATAATTACCAACAATATAGATTTAAATCTGCAAACCAGTTAATGCACTTTGGCACAATTGCCTTTTTTTTCTTTGACATTCTACTGCAATTCATTTTGCTATTAAAAATGACTATAAACAAATTGTTGTGATCATCACTTATTTTTATTATTTAGTGTGTGTTTTTTAAAGATATAATTACTTGTTTGAATATCTTTTTAACATTAGGAAGCAAATATTACTGTTTTTGCCAGATAACATCTGCACTGTCTTGGGACTGCATAGTTGGAGAGACTTAAATACAGACCTTAAAAATACTTGGGTATAGGTCATCTTTCATGTTATCACCCATGCACTTTTGTCTACTTATTTATTGAAACATGTGTCCTGCAGTATTTACCTCATAAAGGAATAAGTTTGTCTTAAACAATAACTCTTTTGAGTATGTAATATTTTGACTTAATAAATACTTTATGCTGATTTTTGACATTATTTATTTTAAGGTGAAATCAACCCCCATTACCTCCACACATGCACGCACGTGCGCGCACACTAAAGGAAAATAAATACTGAGTATCTTTTCAAATAGAATAATAGTGCCTTCAGTAATGTTAATAAGTGGGTGACTGGTTAATGAAGAATGTAGCAAGCTCACTTCTCATCTTTGTGATCAAGATTCAATTCTTGCTGTGTCCCTGGCTATGGCTAATGTCTAGCTGGGTGTGTGTTTCTCCTGTATCAGTGCATCCTGTGTAGGTTGTCTTCTGGATGCTGTAATTTCCTTCCACTTAGATTTCCTGTTGTGAGTTCACCATTGCTGCTTTGCATGGTTATAAGTGCCTCCTGTCAGGCAGTTATGTATAAAGAAACACCAATCTGTTATGCAGTTGTCTTTTAGGAGTTCTCGCATTTATGAGAATGGTGGTGGTAAAGGTGGCAGGATTTCTTTAGATATCTCTCTGGAGCAACTTTGTTTCAGGCATCTCAGAAACCCCATTCGCTGATAATTTATATATTTTAATTCATGTTTGAGAGAGCTTGAAAGATTACATTCCACCTTCGCTGTTCAGAAATTAAAGTTTCTCTCGCATCGTCATGGAGACCAGAGAAGCTGTTGTAGAATGTAAGCATGCTGTGGGCTATTTAACCTTAAACTTCCTTGTTTCAGGAGAAGATACATCAATAACAATTGATGAATTAAAAAAAAAGAAATTTATTATACTGTAAATATTTCCAAATAAAATAATTTTAAAATGCTTGCACTTGTTAAAAAATTTATAACTTTACTAAATTACGATTACTTGATGATGCTGTTATTGCAAGTGTAAGTTGTAATTAAAGACTAATAGTTATTTGTAGGAGTTACTATTAAATACCACTCCAAAAAACAGTAGAAGGTACAACTGTCTCTCATCTCCATCGTGCTGTGTGTTGGATGTCTGTCAGATTGATTAACAATTAAACAGCTTTACATCTAAACATTAACGCCAGTTAAAATGATTATTTAACAGATATTTGTAGTATGCATGTTCATTTTAAAAAAGTTTCTAAATGAGAATCAAGGCATTTTAGATTATATAGTTGGCTTTGTCAAACACACTTGCTGCTGGTTTATTTTACCAGATTGTTTGTTTGTTTGTTTTTTTGTTTTGTGCTTTTTTGTCACTCTGTTCGTTGATAATCACACCCTTTGGCCCTGTCTGTGTATCTGCTATTAAATAACATCTGAGAAAAGGTTAGTATTTGTCATATGCGCTGGCTGGTGGCATCTTTTGCTTGTTTTTTAAGGCTCTCCAGTTTTATTTTGTATACTAAGTTTCTCCCAAACTTTGCAAAAATAAAGGCTACTATAAAATCTTACGTTTTTTTAAATCAAAACCGCCTTCAACTGGAGAATTTTGCTATTCAATTCAGTTCCGATGAACAAAGTGACCAAATTTTCTATTGTTTTTGTCTCTCTGGAACATTGGCCAGATCGGAAAGACTGGAGACATGTTTCCAGAAAGCATGGTGTACACAGGCTTTGGCTGAACTAATGGAAATCCCTACTAGAGCATTTTATTTTTTTAGATGTGGAAGGACGATTGATTGGTTCTATTAGAGTACAGAAGCTTTTGGCTGAAGGGGGGGGGGCTTGTTCAAAAATTATTTTTTAGGGCTATGACACCCCCTAAGGCAGCACAATGTTGCATGTGTTCATGGTACAGAATTAGCACTTGCATGGATTTATAGTTTGTATTTAATTATCTTTTACACATATAATGTGAACTCAGGAATGCTATGTAAAACTGATTGATACGTGTTGTTTTTTGAAGAAATGTTAGAGACTAATTAATGGAACTATAGGCATTCTGGTAACTCCTGGTTGACTGCATGCCACCTTAGAGTGTGAGTACAGACTGCTTATTTATCTTGATTGGTATATGTTGTGTTGTGTTGTATACATTTCATACTTTTCATATGGTTTCATTTTCAAAAAGTGGTGCTCCATTATTTTCTTGAAGCAAAATTTTTAGGAGTAATGCTGCATAATCTTTCATTGAAGTATGGCATTAACGAGTTCTGCAAAATGTAATTTAAGAAAGAAAAAGGAAATTTGTCAAGATAAGGTAATTGTAAACATTCCAAAACTGACCGACTACTTTGAAATAAGATCAGATGTGCACATCAGCACAACAGCTGATTCCCTTGAAACTTGCAGCAGCAGTGTTGTGAATATTCAACCAAGTGGTGACTTTCCAGCAATTTCAAATTCTGAGGTGAGACAAATTACCAGTGCTTTTTTGGCCTAGCAGCTGATCCTGTAGCTTCTGCTACAATTTGACAAATGGTGACAATAAAACAGCCACTGGCAAAGATAAAGAATATTGCAATTATTGGTCTAAAGCAAGAAACCAAGATCTGTATTTCAGTTTGACTGAGAATATAGTGAGGGATGGAACCAGAAACAAATATTTCTTATTTGCATATTTTCCAGTGGAGAAACAGTGAAGAGAGAATGGCTAGTTTAGTCCCCACCAAAAGCAAAGAAATTTTCTTTACGTGCACTTTCTTTTCATCACTGATTTTAATGTTTTGGCGCATGCTAATCATGCAGTAAAGGAACATGAAAATGGTGATGAGCATCAAGTGGCAACTTATCTGGTTGAAACAAGCTTCAGTGGACGGCTATGTGAATACTAAATTTTAGAAACAAATTGAAACTGAAAGTGTATTCTCATGCAGTTATAACATTTCTCAGTGAATGGGGTTTGGCTTTTAAACGAGATGATGAAATAATTGGATTCTCTCACAATGACAATTTTCGGAAAGTTGAACTTATTGCAAAGTTCGATTTTTTTTTTTTTTTTTTTTTTCTCATGCAAAACATCTTTCTAGATTTGGGAACATGGGCCAAGGAAATCCAAGTTAGTTGTCGTCTTCTATCCCTGACAAATTGATCCTGCTCATGGTAAAAAAATTACTGTCTTTTGTCTGCAAGGAAATACAAATAGCAATGTATTCTTGATTTCTGTTGATGTATCATGCACAGATCAATTGACGTTTATAATACTTTCTGAACCAAAATGATGAACCCGTTAAGCATTTTTAACAGTTTATTCCCCATGAGTAGTCATATTGGAAAAAGTATGGGTGAATATGTTCTGGAAATGTTAAAAATCACTGGAGATCAATATTGATAATTGTGGACAATTATATGACAATACCTCTAAGATCAGAACATTACAATTTGCTACAAAACGGACCAATGATATCAACAAACATGCTGACTATATTCCTTATGCAGTGCATTCTCTGAATTTGGTAAAGACACTCGGTGTTAGCTGTTGTCTTGAAGCAATTAACTTTGGACTCCAGAATAAAATGTATGCATATGCTTCTGCATTCCTGGAATGATGGACTGTTCTGACAAGTGGCCTGGCACCAAATAACGAGAACATCCTAATTCTCACACTGAAGATGTTGTCAACAACTCGATGGTTGGAGGTGGAGTTGACAAAAATGTTATTTGAACTAAGGTAATTCTTAGGACAACTTGGAAACTTGCTGATGCAGAATATTAACTATCAATTACAAAAACAGGCATACCGGCATACTTGTGAATTGTTTTCAACAATTAGAAGCTGCATTAATTACAGAACTCTGGAATAGTGTGCTTATTTGGTGCCACAAAGTCAGTGTCTCTCTTCAAAGTGAGACTATTGATTTCTTCACTGCAACCACATTGATACCATTACTGGAGGACTTCATCAGTCACCTTAAAGATCAATTCAACAAAACTGAAGAAATAGCAAAGGGAAAGATGTCTTACATTTCTCAGACATACAGGTAGAAACAAATTTGCTAGGAAACAGAAACAACATGCAGATGATTTTGATACAACATTCTCAGAATCTTCCAGTCAAAATTTCCCAGTAGAAACATTTCTGGAAATTTTGGAAAAACTAATCATCACACGTGATTTCGCTTTCTAAAGGCTACTGCAGATGGTGGAAAGCTGAGAAATGATGTTACTCAGCTCATTGGGAAAGCATGAAGATAGTCTTCGATGCTGGTTTTGCTCTTGAATTGAAAGCAAAATTATCAACTGAAGTTTTTATGTGTTTTTCTAAAATAAACTCCATCAAAAATGAATTTTAGTCAATTCTTGGTCAGGAAAAATGAACTGTTTGGCCATTATAATTGAAAATGATGCTGGCTACAGTTTGGATTTTGCAGATATTGTTAATGCATTGGCTGAGCACAAATGTCCTTAAAAATGAAGTTTTGCAGAAATAAATGATGCACAACTTATGATATCAGCTGTTTTTATATATCTTGGATGGGTTGAAATCCCCGACATTTTTACTATGGGTGAGGGTGCTTAAAAATCCTTAATCTGTTTGCTTAAAATTTGTGTATCACATGGATTCTTTAAGATTTTAACTTGTGAATAGAGCACCTGTTGACTAGCAACAGGTAAAGTGGTGACCGTAATCTCCAGGTCATGGGAATTGGCAAAGAGGCTACATTCACTGCTTAGTCAAGTTGTTAGACGACACGTGGCTTCACAACAAGCCTAATTACTATGTGATTACATAAGAATAGTTTCACTCCATTTACCCTTGTGAATAATAAAGTTATTTAATATTCTCATACTATCTTTTTTTCAAAATTTGTTTCATACATTTAGAGAAGTGAGCCTTATGTATTTTTTGAATCCTTTATTCATACCAGTCACAAACTGGACAACGTTATAGGAATGTCATTTTGTTCACGTGACAATAAAAATCAACAAAATCAATTTCTTTCATCTCTGGACTATTAAGGTCATGCTATTGTCACTTAGAAGTATATATATATATATATATTTGTGTGTGTGTGTGCATTCTTAGATAGATAAAAAATCAATGCCCTTCAGAATAATGATGATAATATCTCCTTTCAGTTAAAATTTGCTTTACATTCCAGTCAGAAGTCCAAACTACTCAATGTCTTTTACTATCAATGGTGTGTTGAGCTTTATGTTGTGTGTGCAAGCATGTGCAGAATGTATAAGCTTTGTTTAATAAAGATTTGTTGCCTGATTCAAAGGGTGGCTTAGATAAATAACCTTGTTCTGATCAAGCATCTTTTTGAGAAACAAAATCTAGCTGACTTTGTTGAAAGTGATTTGTATTCTTTTGCTAAGAAGTTTGAAATAAAACACCTCATGCAGTCTTTAATGTATGCCTTCTGCACACGATCAGTAATTTGCTATATTAGGATTATAAATATAACCCTCTGCTCCTTTAACCATATGTTTGAGTTTTCTTTAGGCTGGGTTGTCAAGTCTACTTAGCTGTACTAATAATTGGTTATCTTTCTGTAAGCTGGCTTCTGTTATCTGCACAGAAACAGTAAACAATAAATAACTCCAGTTGCTAATGATGTTAGTAGGGCCTTAATCACAGTCCGACTCAGGTTCCAAGCATAGATTATTTCCTCGTAGAATTTTCTCTATACCTGTTTATTGTCAGCAAATTGATTAATTTTTGATGACATGAATAAAATTCTATGCATAGCAGAACAACTGATATGAAATCGGAGCAAAGCTTGGTTGTACTTCATTGTACACTGCGTTTTGTTTTTCCCTATTTCTTTTTGTGGAGAGCTTTCTGTTCTCAGCAGCTGCTTGATTGATGGTGTTTACACACTTCCCTGTTTTCTGCACTCATCTAAGTAATGCTTGCTTTAACTTCTTGGATTTCTGATTTTAATAAAAGATTGTTTTTTTTTAAAAAAAAATCTTTCTTCACGAGAAATAGATTTCTGCGACGGAACTTTAGGCAGTCAGTGCGGGTAAAAGTTGTGATTTGATTTGTTTTATATTTCTGAGAATTTACAAAAACAACAACAATACAGTTGGATTTTTTCTTGTACCATTCAGATCTCTCACAAGCACTGAAATGTTAAGTTTAATCTACAGAGGGTTGGGTATATAAAGGTCTCTCCTCTTCAAACAATTTTTTTCAGTGTATTGATTATGTTACAACGAACAGCAGCACTTGGTCAACTCTTATCGATGATGACAAGATGTACATATAGTGATTGATTAAATGGTGTACCATTTAAATCTCTTTCTTAAAGTTCTCAATGAAGTCTTAACCTTGGTATGCTCAAAGTCACAAAAAAATTAAATGGGTACAACCAAATAAAATCTGTTTTTGCACTGTAATAGCTTCAAAAAGATGAGGATGAGAAATGTCTTGTGTATGTAATTTTTTAATCATTAAGCTGTCCTTTAAAATGTCAAATAGAAAATAATTAACAGTTAATTTAAAAAAAAAAAAACTAGCAGATTAACCTGGATACAAGATTCTAAAGCAATGACTAGAAAATGTTTGCATAAGAAAAAATAAGAAGCAAAATGCAATTTTAAGAAATATTTAAAAATTAAATCTGTAAATATCCAAGTTTTGCATCACCATGTTGTTTTAATGGCCATGGAGAAAGGAATCTTTGTTTTCAAGAATTGATTTGGTAAAATACTTCCAGGTAGGCACCGTATGATTTTTAAAAAATGAAACACCACTTCCAATGGATTAATCAAGAACATGATGACTCCCAGTGATATATAATATTAAAAAATCAATATCTTTGCATGTTCCTTACTAGAACTGTCAGCACAAAAATTACTGTAGGCCAAACTGGAACTCTTAGTTTTGCTTCATAACTCAGGTTTACAAATATTAGTAATTGTCCTAGTAAATCTGGACAACGAATATACAGGTTTATTTTCTCTAGTTTTACTTTTATACAGAGTATAAAAAATGGAAATTCAGAATTTGGAAAGTGATAAAAAAGATTTGTATTCCTGATTGTTTTCAAAATCATTTACATTTCTGTGCAATTATGTATCAATTAATATATTGATTAATGAAACAACTTTGTACTTGGTCTTTGGTTATAAAACAGGTAAAAAGTTTTGGTGACAACAAATGCTTGATATTCTGCAGCCATTTAGTCAAAGGATAATCTTTGATTTAAAAAATCTCACTGTTTTAGAGTATAGTGGTAAGTTCCCTTAATACTCATCATCTAATAAGTTTTTAACTTTTTATTTTTCCATTATAACATTGTAGCTGAACTAAACTAAAATCTTATTCAACAAGGAATACTGACTTTCAACCAGTTACCAAAAGTATTGTGTAATGAATTCTGAAAAAAAAATTGCATTATACATTCTACCATTACAGTATTATACAGAAACAAAACTAAAACCATTGTTTTTCTAATAATATCATATTACTCGCTAAAATCTCATTTTAAAATCTGAAAGAGCTTGAATTTACAGAAATGAACTTGCTATATTAATTTGTGACAGGTAAGCGGCCTGGAAGTGATAACGTTTTGAAAGATATGTTTATGAAATGGTAGGCACAATGAAATCTGGTATAGAATTGGAGGGGATTCTTTACAAAGTCACAATAGTATCTTTCTTTCCATCAAATTGATAAACACAATAGAGGATTAAAATAATTAAATTTTGCATAACTGATATTTTTTTTTCTTTTTTTAAAATTTGAGCTATTTTAGTTTCTTAGCACTACAAACTTTGTGGTGTAGTAGACTGCTGGAGGGCTCCCAGCTGGGTTTGGTTTCTGCTTGTGCTTCATCAGCCATCCACGTGGGATTCTTCCTGCATCTAAGAATGAAGAGTTATAGCAAGGATTTCCCTGAAAAAGTCAGAAATGCTGCACTTCACAAGATGCAGGATTGGCAAAGCTTTCTAGTGGAAAACTGCATCGCTATGCTCCCTCACCAGGGTTGCCTCTCTTGTAGGCATCAGAATCCCCCTAAAAATCCCTTCACAGACCCTTAATTTTTAATCTTTGAATTCTTATAAGTTTGAATACATTTATTTTCAGCTTAAAAATATCAAGTTGTTTATGTAAAATGGACCATTTTGTCAAATGCTACTTTTAATAATATTATAACTGTTAATTATGAAATTATTAGGCTATCTTTATAGAATAGTTTAATAGTTAAAGGATTAAGAGAAACAAAAACAAAGCAAATTTGCACAGAATTTAATATGCTACTGTGAAAAGGATGATACAGTTAACAACAAAACAAAAACAATATAAAAAAAAGATTCAGAAATCTACAGATCTATTACTTTGGTTAAAGAAATGTTTAAGCTATAGTCCAAGAAAAAAGCCTTACATTTGTGATGCTGCTGTTGTTTTCAAGTATTATTATTATTAATTAATTAATTATTTTTACAACTGTAGAAAAACAACTGCAGCTAACTAAATTGTGAAATATCTAAAACTGACAAGATGGAGATTGACTTTGAAAGATCATATGATAACTATTGCTACTAGTGGTTCAACATGAGACTAGAACATTTGCCACACAGCAACTGTTAAGGAAATCTTATGATATATATGAATAAAAAGCAAAAGCAATTAAAATTTTAAGGCTTTGTTTTCTAACCACATGAGAATCTCAAAATGGCAGGAATAATTGAGGAAATAAATTGTACTTTCTATAACATCCTATTTTCTGTATAGTGTACTTCTGATAGTATTACTAGTTGTCTCTGTCTGACACTACTCCCCACAAATATACGGAGTTGGATGAGCAATAAGTTCCAACAACAACAAAAATGTTACTTGTACTGATGATCACTCGCATCAAATTTATTATTTAAAAAAAGAAACTGCATTTACATCTTCAAACCCATTAAGAGTTTATAACTATTTGTTTGTTTGTTTAATTTATTTTAAATTGGTAACACTATAGCTGGAGTAAACTGTTCCAAGTAGTGTGCCTTTCTAAATTATATTTTCTTTTTCCACATTAATGCTTCATCTGTCATCGGGTTTAACTTCCCGGAGGAGGAGGAGATAGAAAGGAGCATGTGTCGATAAACAAATTTACACGTGTTAGCTGGGTTTGAGATATTTTTAGACTATGACGTCATACCAATCAATAACGCCACCGCGGTCATGTGACAGCCAGTCATAAAGAAACAAGGGCTCCCTAGTTATGATTTGGACAAGATGTCAGGCTCGCGGCAGTGAATCGCACTGTTGAGCGGGTCCGCCTGAGAAGGCACGATTGGTGGTATCGACAGACTTTTGCTGAGCTTCGTCGGATATATAAGATGAGTACATCTTTCAGCGTCGTCTGCTGGTGAGCGGATCTCTGGGAAGTCTGTTCCCGACGTTCGGCCATTGACTGACTGGTGGTGTTATCATTGATGGGCGCCCCGATGTAAACAGATTTCGCTGTCAAAAGGAGAAAGAAAAAAGAAGAAGCCGCCGTCTCCTACATTCACCGGAACAGTGGCACCGGGTCTGCGACGAGCTGCGAGAGGAAATAGTTGGCAAGCGTTTATTCGGATCGCCGTTAAAACGGTCGTGCGGACGACAGTTCATAGCAGTTTGGACTGGAAGAGGACATGGGGATTGTGCACCAGTTGAAACTCCTGCTGTGGAAGAACTTCACGCTTAAAAAGCGTAGTCCGGTAAGTTGGCGTTTTCTTTTCCGTCTGGTGTTTACCTCGTCCCTGGCCGACACCTCTTCGTGTCGGCTGTCTGCACAAACCCTGCCAACAACAAGATGGACCAGCCAGGTGAGCGGACCGGAGACGGCGGCGGTTCTATCCGAATAATGATAGTTGCGTATCTTCTGCTTTATTTATTCCACTATTCTACTACTACTACTACTACTACTAATAATAATAATAATAATAATAATAACAGTAACAGCTTCTTTTCAGACTGTGCCAAATATACATATTATTAATTAAAGCTACGCTATTGCTTAAATTTCTATCATCCTGTTTTCGGTCCGACTGATCATCAGATGGAAGAGAGAGAACCGAGATTTGTAAAAACTTACATTTTTATAAATTTTAATTGTTTTTTTTTAAAAAAACACAAACCCCGACAAAGACAAAAACAACAAACAAACAAACAGAACCACCGCCGAGTGTAATTATGAGCACCTGTCTCTTACGCAAATGTTTTTTCTAGATGCATTCATACTAAATTTACTAACTTCTCTCTGCCATGTATTGCTTCTGTATAAAGTAATTAAAGCTGAAAGTACTAACGACGAAAACTGCCTCTGTGAATATGTTCCTTGTCAACAGATTGCCAACAACCTTCATTAGGCATTGCTTTTTCTCTGCTTATAGCCTCAATGCTTTCTTTTATATTTTAAGTTTTACTTAACATTTTTCAAATCCCCATTAAAGATAATGGGTTGAAAAAAAAAAAATTGAATTGAATGCATAGAAAAAAATTTGTAAGCATCACTCTTCATTCTCAGTTAACAATTTTCCTTTAGCAGTTTGAATGCCTTACGAACGAAGTGATGGCTGCTTACTCTGTCAATGCTTTCAGGCATCAACTTACTGGCCATTTTCATGCGCAGATAATAATTATGAAAAATAACACTTGGAAATTTCCTAATAATTAGATTTACCTTACAATTCTTTAACTTTGATGTGTGCTTTAATTTTTTAAAAAAATTTTTATAAACTGTAGCAAGGCAAACTAGTTCTTTCTTATAATTTCAGTTTTCTAAAATTTTAGGATAAATAAATCTTTTAGTTAATCACCTAGAATATATTTAATTAGTGTTAAAAAAAAGAAAATAAAAGTGATTTTAGAGCATGGGATTTAAGTTAAATACTGACACCACACTAGGCATGTACCGAGTACTATTCTTGGCCCAGGAATACAAGATGTAGCAAGCTGTGCAATTTAGAGACAACAGAGGCATTCAAATTTCCTGACTTCTGGACCCGTGGCACTGTTTCTTTCTTTTTCCTTCTTTAAAATTTGGTAAGATTTCAACCATTGTTATCTCTTCACTTTTTTTATAAGTACTTAATCCATACATTAAAAAGATTGTAAACCTATTAAGAAGAAACATACATACATATATGCATCTATTTAAAAAAAAAAAACAAATTAGCAGAACAATAACTGAAGTCTGTTATCACATTTTTTTTAAGTTTCTAAAACTGTTTTCATTTAAACTGAAAATAAACTAAAATATGTAACTTTGTATGATAGCATGTTGGTTTTGTCAGCTTTTTTGAAACTAATGGTGATCAAAACCTATGGCCTATTAAGGGCTTAGGTCCTGAGACAAAATTGTTTATAAGACTCATCTTAATCAATTCTTAGAATTATCACCTACTTTTCAGATTTGTCAGGTTGCTTAATTTACTTTGTTTTTTCTGTAGACACATTTGGATGAACTTCATGAGGTGACAGTTCCCCGCTATGTTTAGCCGGGTTTTAAAATTATTTATATTTATTGCCGAGACCACTTCTGGTAGTGAGTTCTACTCACTGCTTATTCTGATTGTTTCTGTTTTATAAAATTCCTTGACTAATTTCCTTCTATGGCTATGGGTTCTGCTTGAAAATCTGCATAAATTCTATCCATTTAGTAGCTTATACACCTGAACCATATCTGCATGGAATCTTCAAACTGGGTAGTTCTAAGATCTTGAGTCTTTCACTATAATCTAACTCCTTCAAGCTGAAAACTAACCTGATAGCCCTGTGTTGGACCTGCTCAACATTTTTGAATCCTTCTCGAATCTTGGTCTCCACACTGAACTAGCATACTCAAGATGTGAAGAGGTAGGATTTTGTATGCAGGAATGTGAATTATCTTCTTACTACTGCTAATACTCCTCTTACTTTTACTAATGTTGCCCTTACATGGTAAAAAAAAATTAAATTTGCTGTCAACAGTTACACAGAGATCCTTTTCCTTGTCAACAGACTCCAGGTTTATTTTGTGCTCCTTTTAACATTTCAATGTTTACATTTGTCTCCACTACACCACCAATATGCATAATTTTACATTTTGATACTTGAACTGCATCTGCCACTTCATGGCCCATTTGCACTCCGAGTCAACATCATGTTGCAGTGTTTTGATATCTTCATCCCCTTTAATAACTTTACTAATTTTTGTGTTGTCAGCAAACATCATATAAATGTCTGAGGCAGATTTTCAGCAAATCATCAATGTAACATAAAAAGAAAAGTGGTCCAAGAATACTTCCCTACAGCACACCTGACTTAACCGTGACCCATTCTGACTCTTCATATCCCACTATGACTTTCTGCTTCTGTTCCTCTAAGAATGACTTTATTCTTCTCAATGCCAATTTCCCATATTCCCAACTGATCAAGTTTCTGAGCTGACCTTTTGCCCGGAACTGTATTAGATAGCTTTTTGAAGTCCAGGTAGATGACACTGACTTTCTTTTTCTTATCAGTATTACATTACCAGTTATTCAGCACCTTCAGTAGTTTGGGAACTACATGATCTCTTCTATCTAAAACTGTATTGGTTCTTGCACAGTAACTTATTATTTTCCTGGCAAATTAGCAAAACATCTCTAATACTGCTTTCTATAATTTTAAATATTGTACTTGTCAGAGACACTGGTCTGTAATTATTAGCATCTTTCCTGTCTCCCTTCTAGAATATTTGTGAAACATTCATTCTCCAATTCTGTGGAATGACACCTGTATTTATCTATGTACTAAATAAACTAGCCAGAGGCTCTGCAATGAACACTGCTGCTTTTTTTTTTTTATGAGGATTTATTGCAACATACAGTCAGGACTGGCTGCTTTGTCAATTTTAGGTTTATTCAACTTGTCCTCAACCTGATCTTTGCTAAATTTCATTTCAATCAACTTTGGAACATTTTCTTTGCACTTTCCTAGTACTGGTAGATTGGACATTCTCATCTGTGAAAATGCTTTTTGAAGAACTCATTCAACATAATTTGCCTTCTCATTGTCATTAATTGTAAGTTTTCCACCATCCTTTACCAGCTGAGATACATCTGATTTCCTGTTTGTCAGACTCTCCACATAAATCCAAAACTATTTTGGATTCTCACTAATCTGGATTATAATTCTGGCTTTAAATTGTGTTTTAGTCTTTCTCACACCCTTACTTGCTTTATTTTGCATTATTTTATATTTCTCTAAATTCTGCTGGAAACCTGTGGATCTGAATTTTTTTCCATACATTTTTTTGATTGATACTCTCTTCACAAACCTCGGTCTACCAAGGGGGTTCATATTTTGTGTGCCTGTTTTCATCATTGGTATGTATTTTCACATAGCATTCCCTATTTTGACTCTGAATATGACTCAGATGCCTCCTATAATACATCTCTTGATTATTTGTTCTTTGTTTTTTTCTACCAATCAACTTTCCCTAGCTTATTTCGCTGTGCTGCATAGTTTCCTCTATGAAAATTATATCTCACTTTTCAATGACATCTTCAAGACTAAATGATTGCTTTTTTCTAGTGGTGATTGATAGTAAATTTTAGTCTTTTGATTTATTCTTGGTAAAACTTAATTCTAACAGGTTTGGGATGTTGCCTTCCCTAAATCTAGTAGCTTCTGATACATGTTCATACAACATTAGGCTTAGTATCACATTGCTAAAACCTGTGCATAGTTATCATTGTTTTCAACCCTGTAATCCTTAATATTTTCATTCAGTTTTTCTAAGGTTGAAGTCACCCACAATTACCACTTCATTATCATGTCTGCATATAAACCATCTAATTATTTGAGCTATCACTAGAAGGTGTCCTGTACATATTACCTACAGTGATGTCTACCTTTTGTCAATTTTTAGCCATAAACTTTCACTAAATTTTGTTTTTTCAAATCATCAATCTCTGTTGACTCTATGCTAAGCCTTACTGTCATTAGCACTTCCCTCTTACCTTTGTCCCTACCAAATTTGTAAAGATTATATAGCCTGGAAACTGAAATTCACATTAATTGCAATCAACTTTGAGATTTTTGAGTAGTACTACAGTCACAGATACTGTGTCGGGTTTCTGATGTAAAGAGAAAAAATTGAAAAACACAAAGTACATTTTAAAATGGTATTATCTAGTATTTTAACTCTTTGAGGAGTGTGTCTATACATGGTTATGTACATTTACAGAATTACTTTGTCACAATCAATTCACACTTCCTGAAAGTATGTGGGTGTATACCTGAAAGGTTTTTTTTTTAACCACTTTAGTGTAGGATTAAATTTTTGTTAGTGCTCACCCAGTGTGGAATAAATTTTTGAAAAAATGCTTATTTTCACTCTTAGCAGTTTTTATGTCATATACTGTGTCTTGGTTCTAACTAATGTACACGAAATGTTATAGAACACTTATAAACAGTGTTCTAACTTACATAAGTAGTAAAAAAATCAAATTTTTCATGAAACTGTTTCACTATAAAACATTGACATCATATTTCAAAGCATGGTGAGGCACAGAGAGGCTTGTTGCACACTCTACAACAGTTTGTAGTTTTTTCCTTTTATCCTTACTGCAGTAGACATGGCATCTGCAAGTAGGCTTGTCCTTTTTACGGTAAAGGTGTATGAAACTTGGAAAATGGTGGGCAGTGAGGTGTACAGAAATGTTTCCTGATGATGGTGGTTTCCTTTTCCTTTAGATACTTCTTCAGCAGTCTCCCAACTAATTTCAGTCTGAAATCTAACCAGCTTAGAGTCCCACCCAGTTTCTTGTATAAAATGTAGAAATTTAGTGAAGGCATTACTCAAGTCAATACCTATTGTATCATTGTAGTCAACACACCTTTGGTTTCACCTTATATTCCTATTTCTAACTTCTACAGTTGTAGCATCCTGATAGGTGGTAAGCATATACACATCTTTCTTATCTCCATTTTAAAGCCATAAATTTGTCACTACATTGATGCGATTTCACCCTTTTGAAATTTCTTGGAGGTCATTTCCTTCAGAACCCCATGCCTATTTTCTTTGAGAGTTCCTATAGCATCAGTCTTATGTTCATACAACTTGTCATAGAGGGTGGGATAACTAAAGAAATTATCCATATTTATGCAATAGCCTTTCTCAAGAAGAGGATGGGAAAGAGAGAGAGCACAACCTTACTTCCCATTAGCTGCTCATTTGCATATTCATCTCAAAATTCTGTACCAGCTCCTGTGTAGACCAATTCTTATGACTTTATTCCAAACTGAGACCTTTTCAATGGGATATACTGCTTCTATCCCAACCTTTCTTTCCATAGCATTTAGGGATTCATCCACAGCCATGTTTTGCTCAGATTCATACACAGAGGAGAATTTTCTCTGAGGACAAATAAGGATAACTTTTGTGTTGTCATTGAAGTGAAGAACTTTGCACGGGAGAATGAAGCAATCCCCACTCATAGCCTCATGAAATAATGGTGTTTAATAATGTTTCTTTGTATAGTACATTTTGATATCTGGTTTGAATACAATTCCTTGTAACAAAAGGAGGGTTAGAAAAACTCTTATTTTTTCAGCATCAGTTTCTTCCCACTCTATAGCACATGAACAATTTTTCAGTCTCTTTACTCTGCATGACTTGCTGAGCAAAAACGTTAGTCTGTTCTGTAATCCAACCTATAATATCATCATCAAAGAATTGTTAAAAAAATTCTAGAGGATCAGTCTAATCAATAATGTTCAATTTGTCAATTTGATTCCTGGATTTCCTAAAAATGGAAAACTATCTCTAACATGATCTGTATGCCAAGGAACACTGTTCTTGGTGTGTATTTGTTGTTGTTGACGCCTCCATGGTGCAGGAAAAACATTGTTCTAACTTTTAGTTTCACTGTCACTACTATCTTCACTGCTGAGTAATGGCTCATTCCCCCAGATATCTCTCTTCTCTATAATCATTGTCACTAACATCAAAAGATGTCAGATCATCATCATTGTCCATAACATGGTTCAAGACGTACTCTTCTGACAGTCGTAATTTTTACTGCAATGTCACCATTTTTATGCTAAGCAAAATGTGGATACCTCATTGAAAGCGGGTCTGTTGGCCTGAAAGTAAGCCAGTTAGTGGTGGAACCTAGTGGTAAAAACAGTAACTAGACCACATTTATGTGATCTACTAGGAGGCAGTCCTAATTGACAATCTTGTCACATGTACTGTGTGAAGTAGACCCTAACTCATGACGGGTATACTTGTCATATGCACTGTGAGAATGATAAATCACTTAAGAGGTTAAAAAAAAACAAAACAAGAAACTCTCCTCAAAGGATTAGAACATTATTATTTGAAAAGTTAGGATTTAAATCATAAATTGAGCGTCTTTTAGAATACTAAAATGAATTTCAAAGTGATCATCAAAATAAGTTCTGAAACAACTTGGTGGTATTGAGGTGTATAGCCTGACTTTAAAAAATTGCTTTGTAGTTTATTTGTATGTGTTTTGTTTTTGCTTTCAGTGTCTAGATTTTACTTATATTAATTAGTGAAAGTCATAAACTAGTTCCAAGTATTATGTGATGGCATGAACTAGAAATTAAACAAAAACCATGAAAGCTCTTTTCTGGCAGGTCAGAAATTGGTTGGTTAGTTGGTAAGATGTTAAACTATTTTCCGTTCCACAGAAAGAAAATAAAAAAAGGAAGGAAAAAGTAATATTTATGTGGTCTTTTTAGTTTTTGAGTAATTCTTTTACTCCTAAATATTGGAAACTGCATTTTGATATTAATGTCCTCCTTATTTATATTTTTTTCTTTTCAAAAAACTTTTTTAGGGATAGAGTTAAACCAACTGTTTTTATGGGTCCTGCCTTGCTGCAGGGTAGGATAGCGAAATAAGAATATAGTTGGGCCCCTTATTGAGTTAGGTTAGCACCATGGATTTTGTTTCTGCTCTGTGCCAGTCTCTCCTGTTTGGTTTTTGTCTCAGTGGTATTCACAATAGATCTATTTTGGGGTCTTTCTCCATGCACCTTGTGTGACATTTTCAGTATTTATCCTGCTTACACAAAAGTGCAGGGCAATTTTAAAACCATACATAACACAAGAAATAAGTCTAGCCTAGCTTTTATAAATTATGATGTACATCTTTTATCATGCATGTGGAAAATGGAGCTTGTGCCAGTCATAGATGTTTGTCTTTCTTATGTTTACACTATTTAATCATTTGACTACACATGGGAAAGATTTTAATGTCAAATTAACATAAATCTATACAGTTTACATCTTTTAAGCAACCCACACAACTCTAAATATATCAGAAATGATGACATTTAAAATTTAGATAAAGAGCTTAGTGCTAGTAATATACAAAAAAGAAGTCACAGGATAAACAGACCATACTACAGATGGTGCTTGAGAATTTTGATTTAAAAAAGGATGCAAAAGGAGCACAGAGTTTCAGTCACATGTGGCTAAATCAATATTCACCATAGCTTAGTTATCACCCACACCTAAAAGGAGAAATTTGTAAATATTGCACAATTTTCCCACAGCCAGTTCATTGTGGAATGCAGGGAGCCTTCACCATGGCTCTTTCACAAGGTATAAAGACTTTCATGAAAGTGCAAGAAGTCATATTCTTACCAACTGGAACAGAAATGCTCAGGTGGATGTGAGTAATTTTTTGGCCATCAGGAAAAAACCATAAACAAACATTGTATGCCAACTGGACAGTGCTTTGAAGCAGGACATTGAACAGAACCAGAGTGTGTTATATCCAATATGTGTTGAACATTCTATTTTGTTGTACACATGAAATTGCTTTACATGGTATAGGAAGCCAAACTGGAAATGAAAGCCTGTTTTATTTTTGTATTTAATCAGGAGACAAAATGCTACAAAACCATTTGGAAAATGCTCCAGCTAATTCTTGCTATACATGGTGTAGAAAATGATCAAATCAGTCTCTTTGAAGAAATGAAGAAAATATCAAGGAAGAAATAGTTTCTTTGGCAAACAATTAAACTAGATTTACAATAATTACTGATGAAAGTGCTGACATATCTGGAAAGGAGCAATTGTCACTTGGTGTACTTTTTGGCAGCACAATGACCACCGGAAATATTATCTAAGAGGAATTTCTTGGATTTTCAAGACCATATGAACTAGATGCTACTTCCATTGCAAATACTATAGTTGATCTGTGTATAAAGTTCGGCTTGAACCTAGAAAAACACGACCAAGGATACGACAGGTGCTCTACGATGGCAGGAAAGGAAAGGGACGCTCAAGCCATAATAACACGTAAGTATCCAAAAGCTGTGTTTGTTCATTGTGCTCCTCATAAGCTCACTCTGGTTGTGAACGACTTGAATTGTGTACCCAAAATATGCAATACAATTGGTACAATCAAAGTTATCATAAAATATTTCTATGGAGTCCAAAAAGAAGAAGACTTTCCCAAATGTACCACTACTATCTGAAGAATGTTGGACTGCAAAACTCAAAAGTATTAGAATTTTTTCAACAACATTGAATGCATTTTTTAATCAGTTAAGTATACTGACTGACCACTATAGCTTCAGGTAAAATACGACAAGATGCACACCAATTAGAATCTGCTTCAAGCACAATGACATTTTCTTTTTTGTCTGACTGTAATTTCTAACTATTTGGCAATCCTAGAATCTGTAGCACAAGCTCTCCGAGCTGTTGAGCTTGATATCATAAAAGTGTGCGATCATGTTCAGGAGTTTATAAGTGTATTCCATGAACACCAACAAAAAGCAAAAGAACAATTCAACAAACTATTCGGTAAAGTTCAACAGTTGTCAAAGTAGTTGAATAATGAATTATCTGTTCCCAGACAATACATACGCAGACATTTTGATCTAATGTTGGTGGCTCAATCGTGGAGGAATATTTTTGTCAAACATTGTTTATGCCATATTTGGACTCAATCATTTCATCACTAGAGAGTCGGCTTGCTGCAGAAAATAAACAAAATCTGCCTTTTGCCTCCATCCTCTACAAATGGTGCACATTGAACATGAAGATTGTGAAAATGAATGAAGTGTACCAAATTGAAAACTTGGAAGCTGAAGCTATCACCTAGTTTGAGCTGTGGCCCAAAAAAGTGGGAACAATGCATTAGCAAATTTAAAAATGCAGTCATTGAGTTGTTAGAGTTCACTGATCTATTCCCTTCCATTCATCAAGCAATTCCTATCGCCCTGACATTACCAGTAACAGCCGGCACAGCAGAAAGGTCGTTTAGCACTGTGTGAAGGGTGAAAACATGGCTGAAGTCAACAGTGGCAGATGATTGTTTGTCTGGACTTTTTATGAGAAGCATTCATAGAGCAAAAGCTACAACTAACAAGCACAAACTTATTCAAAAAGTAATGGATAAATTTGGACAATACCAGAGACATTAACATTTGTATTGAATAAAAATGTGTTGTTTCTTTTTGTTTCATTATTGAGAGCTCTGATTGGGTAGCACAATAGCAAAGGAAGCATACTAACATAAAAAAAATAAATGGAATTTTAAAATATTTCAAAATGAATCACAAGAAATATTTCTATGTAAAAAAAATTATTGATCAAAATCAAATTCCTTTGATAGGGAAAAAACCCAAATTAGTAAGTTTTTATTTCCTGATGTTAGTATGCTTTCATCACTAGGCAAGTTCCCAGCACTCGATATTATTTTGTAAATCCTCCCCATGTAATTTTCTGTGAGAATTTTTTGTCATTCTCCACCCTCTTGAAAAATCCATTGAATGCCTATGCTTCCTTCTATTGCCGTTGGTTTATTCATGCTTTCTCATTTTTTTATGCTGAACCTTCATTTATTTTTCATAGATAATTTTTAATGCTTAGTCAGATGGTATTCTTGCTTTTACAATGAATATTTTACAGTGAATCCAAAAAAGTATTCAGTACTTTCAGGAAGCTAGTTGATGAAACGTGTTTACATCACCTGATGCTTTCTTACATAACAAATAGGAAAAAAATCTTTTGAATAATCTTCACTTTCATATGATAATTATGTATTTTTTATTGCAGTATTAAAATTACTGCTATATAAATATTTACCTAAATTTCAAGAGATTAAATTTGATTATGATTGTACTTTGTTTAAATAAATACATGTAAAATAATTTATATTATATAAAAGGTAAGACAAAACTGATTTCAGTATGGTTTATTTCCTTTCCAACATGAAAGTCATAGAGGACTGAGTTGATCTGAGAGAATTGGTAGTGACAATAGCTCTGAGAAACAAAGGTTTTTTTTTGGAGAGAAAAGGCTAATACCCCTTCTTACCCTTTTAGTTCACTGTTTTGAGATATCCTTAGACATCATTAAGTCAAGACAGGGTTTGCCAAGAAGGGAGAAAAGTGAGCGCAACATTGCGATTACCAAAGTCAAATCAACAGTATCACAGAAGAGTTTAGCGTAGCTGAATATGTGATCAATAAAGCCTAGAATGGTTATCAAAAAAAGTCTGAGAAAATGGACAGAATGATTAAAAGAATGAGAAAGGAAGGTAGGAGGAACATTCATATGCAGTTTTCTGTTTGCCTAGGATAATAGAGAAACCATCATAAGTCTCCAAACAGTAAGAAATAGACTTTATAATAGTGGGTTATATAGAAGAGTAGCCATAAAGTAGCCATTTATTAGTAAGAAAAGAGAAAATGTTGATCAGTTTTTAAAAGGGCATGTCTTAGACTTTCAACTACATTTAAGGTGTTTCTGATGGATACAGTTTTATGGAGTAATGCAAGTAAAAAGAATCTTTTCTATTCATCAGATGGTATATAACATGGGTCTAGAGGCAGGCTAGAGAAGAGTTTTCTGAAAAGTGCATTAGGCTTTTTGACTACTGGTGGGAGAAGGCTCCAGTCAATGTAATAGAGCTAAGATGACTGATCTGAGGCTAGGAAATTGAAAGGGAGAAACTATTGAGAAGTCAAATTGAAAGGTACAGGCTGAAGCATATGTGTAGCAAGGAGTGAGGACATTGAAAGCAGATGACAGTTTCATATAATTATGTGAATATGTAAAGTTTTACATGCTATTCCAGTATGTAATATTATTTAAGTGGAAGGTATTGACAAATGATGGTCTTTCATGGCTTTTATTCAAAACTGTAATAATATGGCCATTTATCTTTATCTTTCTAAAATTTGTCATTTATCTTTACTCTCCATAAAGATTGGTGTGAAATCAAAAAAGCTTGAAAGAAAAATCAATTTTCAAAAAGCCTCCATTAATTTTTAAAATCAGTGTATGAGGAATGTTTAACTGAAATCTGGCTGAAATAGCATTTCCTTAGTCGCCAGATTGTGTTAAGTCTTATTTAAAAATTTATAATTTTTTCAGGAATTTATTGTTAATAGAGACCGATACCATTATAATATCTGACCAACATGAGAAATAAATCTGTATAAACATGCGGAATATCTTAGTCATATTTCTACATTTTAGGCTTTCTTATTAATTATCATGGTAGTGAGATTACTTATGCTAGTAATTAGCTTTAACAAAGAACTGGCCTTAAGGTTGCTAGTTAACAACACTACAGGTTTCCATGGCTGTAATGCAATGAGTCAGAAGCGGCTGACTCACATCTACAAAAGACTGCAGATTTCAATAATAATACTAAAACACAACATTGCGCATTATTTTAGCCTGACTAAAAATATTTAAGCAAAACAGAATTTTTTTTGTTTTGTTGAAAAGGCCAAATGATGAGTAATCACTATTGGCAGCTGTTAGATTGGCAATAAAATTTTTGAAAAAAACTTTTACACCAACTTTTGTAATCTCAGTGCACTTTTACTAAAATTTAGAAATGTTTAAAGTAATATTTGGGATAGCTGGTGGTCTGGTAGTAGACTACTGGACTGCCATGGTTGAGGGCCACAGTTGGTTTGGCGAACCTCTCTAGCATGGTTTCTTTTCAGCACATCTAAGAATGAAGAGTTTTGTTCACCCTTTCCTGGTACATCATGATGCAGTTTCCATGGGCTCAAACCATCCCTCACCCCTCCCATAATTGTACCGTCACCAAGGCTAATACCCCATAACACTTCCTGTGGGATGTTCTTAGACCTTAAAAGTCAGGAGGTGAGGGTTTTCTAAGAAGAATAAAAAGTGTTATTTGGAGTACAGGCAGAGAAATTGTCACTTAAATTAGATGGTTTAAAAAATTGAAATAATTTATCAGTGTGTAAATTGTAATATAAACAAATACATGATAATAGCAGCAATTAAAATCATAGTTTAGAAAATTCATTATTTGTTTTTTTTTAAAAAAGTAAAATGGTGAAATCTGAACTTTACATGAAGCAGGTTGTAGGCTATCACAATTTAGTTTTCAGTTACTGATAATTAAGAAAAACATTTTCTTAACAGTTCTGTAAAAGCATAAAAAATTGTCATTGTGAGTTTCTAGATTATTTTGCTAAAAATAATAGCTGCAAATAAACCTTTACAATATTTGAGGGAGTTTCTGGGCTTTACAACTGCAAGCATATCAACAATTAAAAAAAGAGCAACGAGAGTGGATTTTCCCTGTATTTACTATAGGGATAAAATAAACTTTTGTAGCATTGCATTGTGGTAAATTTTTCTTAATTTTTGGTGTATAAAAACTTGCTTAGATTCCATACCTTTGTTTCAAGGTCAATCTGGCAGGTTGGCTAATGATGAATTTGTCATATTTAATGTATCCATTTCAATATTTTAAAAAATTTAATTATTTTACTTTGATAAGGCTAAATAGGATGAAAGCAAAAGCTTTTTAAAATAAAACAAAAAAACCTTATTTTGTTAAAAATGTTATGTATAGTTAGCAGACAATAGTAAAATAAAAATCTTTTATAGTTATAAGCATTACTATCCTTAACTTAGAGAATTTAGATTGAGATTGGCAGAACTGATTTTGGTGTTGCTCTCATTACTAATGTAAGTGCACCCTATCTAAAGAAACTACCATTAGAGAGGTTTGCATATTAATAACAGAGTTATGAAGATATTTCTAATAGAGAAGACTTATTCAGGAATCATTTTTTAAAATATTTCCTGGTTGGCATGGAAATTCTTAATTTGAGTTTATAATTTTAGACTTTGCTCTTTCTTTAGCATATTTAATTTTTTGCCTTTTGGCTTTTATTTGAGTAGCTGCTAGCAAGCCTTTCTGAAAATGAAAAGACTAGAAGAATAAATCTATTGTAGGTTATGAATAATTGTGATATTGGACCACCTTTCATATGGAGTCTTGCCACTAAAGAGTGAAAGATTTATGGGATTAGCTGAGCAAATTATGGAGGGTTTCCAGAACTCTCTTGACTGTCTCACAGATTACTGCTCTTCATCTTCATTGTACTTCCAGATAGGTTCCTTTTATATATGGGACACCAATGGCTTACAGATAACTGGTAAAATTCTAAGCTCTTGAAGTTTCTAAAGTATTCCATGGTGGAAAAAAAAGATTAGGAATGAAAACCAACCAGTAAATCACATCCAAGTTGCATGTGAATGGAAGTGTTCTTGTTGAAAAGATTAACTATGGCCTTCTGAGTGATGTTATATGCACAGAAACATTCTAAATCAAAGAACTGAAATCAGCTTATATATAGTTATTTTTTTAAAAAAAATTATTACACTTATTTTGGTATAAATAAAATAACATCGGACTTGAACATATGATCTGGAAAACAGCAAATTTGTAATTTTTGCCTGTGTTAGAACTGTTTTGATATGCTGACATACTTGAAGATTTCATTTGTTATTTTGATTTGTGTGAACACTAATGCAAATGGACGCAAAGAGAGAGAATTAGGGACAGACAGGGAGAGAGGAGTGGACAGAGCACGAGAAAATACCACATCATCTATAGTAAAATATATTAAAAAATAATTATGAACATGATCAAAATAATATTTCTGATAAAAATAAATTCTCATTGATTACTAAACTTAATTTAATGAAAAAAAGTTGCCGAATGATTTGACCCATCTTTCAGTGTTGGAGAATTGGAACAAATTTTTTGTTTAACAAAGTGGTGGTGTATGTACCGAGTATACCTATGTGTTTGCTGAAGGTGTCAAACAGCCTGACAGATTAACCTTAGCAATTGTGAATTCTTCATGTAGAATTGTTTTTTTTTAAACAATAAATGGAAGAACAGATGAGGTTTGGAAAACAGACTCCATTAAAATTTAAATAAAAAAAATCAAAATCCTTTTTTTTTTTTTTGATTCATAACATGAATTTAGAAAAATACCCCAAAAGATATGAAAGAATCTTTTTGTTTTTTACAGTGAATAATAAATGGAAACAAAGGTGATATCATTTTTGGCATTCTTTTTATTTAAAGGAACATTTAAGCTCTACTTGCATTGTAATGCCTTTTTTTTTTTTTGATTCATAACATGAATTTAGAAAAATACCCCAAAAGATATGAAAGAATCTTTTTGTTTTTTACAGTGAATAATAAATGGAAACAAAGGTGATATCATTTTTGGCATTCTTTTTATTTAAAGGAACATTTAAGCTCTACTTGCATTGTAATGCCTTTTTTTTTTTTGTAATTGGATGATGTCACCACCTTAGAGTTCATCCACCATAACTCAAAATGAAAACATCTTTCCTTTTTTTTTCCATGTCATGTGATGCCACTATTTCGCCTGTAAATAATAAAGTATTTTTCCATTAATTTGTTTCCATCTTATCAAGTGATGTCACTACACTGGTTTGTGTAACCAATATTTGAAAGATTCCATTCATTTTGCTTAGATAGAGCTAAATATATCTACAGTGGACACCTTAGGTTTTATTGAAAATAAACATGGTTCTCTTTCCATAAAAAATCTGAACTACAGTGTTTTATCATACATCTGGCCGAAAATGTGTTAGTAAAATAACAATCTGTGGATAATTCTGATACAGTCTTATCTTCACTGTTGGCATTTCCTCCTGATTCTGGGGTGAAAATTGAAGGTTGTGCAATTTAGTTCCCATAATAATTAATATTCTTGTGAAAGCAACTAAAGATAAAAAAAATTAATGCTATTTAAGCAGGATGCAGCTAACAAAAAATATTGACTGTTGAGCCTTGACTATGGACAGAAGCAGAGATGAGTAGCTAGGTGTAGTATCATTCAAACCTGTTTAGTGTACAAACTTAAGAGGGTCTGTTGGTATCAGTACAGTACTCTGTAAATACAAATGCATTGTTTATTTTGTCAGTATTCTTTTATCAGGATGTACCTAGTGGAAAAATTAATGAAATAATTAGAAAAGCCACTTGGAAATGTTTTAGGAATGAAAAAATAAATAAAAACTGGCATTTGCAGAAAGGATAGATTAATAATGGTATGTATGATATGTACAGCCTTGGTCAGTTAATTTGGCCCACTCAGTGATTTCCAACACCATGTTAGACACAAAGCCTTCAATCTAGATTCACAGCAATTGGCCAAAAATAAAACTTCTTCCCAGGATGGGTTCTCCTCAAGTGCAACATTAGCTAGAGAAAAGGAAGAAATTGTCGAGAAGACATTGGATAGCTTTGTTAGAAGATATTTGGTAACAATAGGCTTCAAATCGCATATTTCAGCTTAAAAAACCAGGATTTTCAGCCAATAAAAATAAACTTGCCAATTTTGTTATTCTTTTCAAAATTGAAGTTTAAGATTGGAGCAAGATGATATTTGCAGATGAACATTCACTTAACGTTTTTGGTAATCGTGGTGCTTTGAGAATCAGAAGAAAATTAGGAGAAACATTTAAGTCAAATTGTATTTTACCAACCTAGAAGCATCCAGAAAGTACCCACATCCAAGCCTGTTTTTCTGCTAATTGTAAAGACAATTTGGTAGTCCTATCAAAAGTAACATCAATGAATACAAATTGACATTTGAATTTTTAAAAAACAGATTTTGTAGAATCTGCTAAGAAACCCCATTTTGATGGTAATTTTTGCTTTGACAAGATGAGGCACCATATCACGCAGCAAGGAATCTGTCAATTCTTGGTTAAAAAAACATTGATTTGAAGATAGGCCTGGGAATTCAACTGATTTAAATTCAACTGGAAACTTATGGGCAGAGATTGGGCAATTTATTTCAAAAAAATCATCCAAGGAACAGAGAAAAATTGGCCAAAGTCATTAAGGAGGCTTGAGAAAATATTTCATCAGACAAGACATTAGTTGAAACAAGGCCAGGCAGAAAGACAGCAGTCATCATATTACCAAAAAAAAAACAAGACTAAATTTAGCTCATTTTCATTATGGTTTCAGATTAAAAAAAAAAAAAATTTGTATTATATATGTTAATAAATACTTGAAAAAACCAAAACACCTTTCTACCTGGCATTAAACATTCAAACGAAAAAAAAAACTTTCATAAATCATTGGAAATTGCTGAGTGAGCCAAATCGACTGGCCAATGCTGTATAGTATGCATGAAACATTTGATATTAATCTTGTATCATATTTTGGAAATGATTGACCCATGGTTTTTATTTTTATGTAATTAATTCAAACAAGCTAATTAAATAAGAGGAAATTTTATGTAATGAGAGATTGATTATGAATTGTCACAAAGCTATTTTCTGATGTAGCATGTATAGGTCTTCCATTTAAGACCACCTATTTTCTGGGGCATTCTCTGAAGCTAGTTTTTCAAGGCAGATTTGACTAAATTATTTTACTAAATTTCAAAATATATAAGAAAAAAATAACCCAACAAAACAAAACAAAACAACAAAAAATATAACTTGAGGATGATGCAACGGTCCATTAGTAGATTGTTAAGGTTGTGGGCCTGTTAAATTTTTGCAGGGGACCAACTTAGTTAAGCATACCTGGCATGGTTTCTTTCTTTTCTTCAACAGTTGCATAAGTGGATTTTCTCAAAGATCTTTGGTTTCCTCCCAATTTGTAAAAATGAGTTCAAGTAAGGATTTCCCTGTTAGCTGGAAGTGTCAAGTTTCTTTGATGCAAGATTGGCATTGCTTTCTAGAGGACAACTGCAACACTATGCTGCCTTTCCAGGGTTATCTCCCTTGTAGGCATTTGGTGTATGAAAAAAACAACTCAAAAGCATCTTATGGCTGGAGAGTTTACCCCCCTTCTCATTTGAATTTGCTAGCAATGTTCAAATGAAACCTGGCTGAAATAGCATTGCCATAATGGTGTCCAGCAGGTTAATTTGAATGTCCCTAGCATCAGTCCCAAAGAAATAAGAATATTAATAAATTAAAAGAAAAAAATAAACAGTTGAACAAAAAAAAATGTATATAAAAAGCATACAACACAAAAAAAAAACTACAGCCAATGTTGTTACCTTGCCTTTACATCTGTCTGACAATGTAGATATTTACTTTCTAAGTTTTAAAGAATTCACTGGCTAAATATGTAGTAATTCACTGTGTTAACAAAAACTACTGGTGATCGCAGATTATCTTTTAGAACAAAACACTTTTGATTTACAGGCTTTGTTGTGTTTGGTAATGGATAGCTATTTGTGTGCTGGCTAGTTTAAGAGAAGTAGCGTAACACTAGTAATTAAAAAAATTTTTTTTTTTTTTTACATTTTGTATTCATTTTCAGAGCAAAAATTTGAATATTTTACTTTGGAGCAATTTATACCTAGTATTAAAAAATGTAGGAGTACATTGGACTTATTTTTTAGGAGCAGTGACACTGAGAAAAGCACCACTGCATATTTAAGAAATGTTCCATGCGTTTAACATGATCTTTGGGAGAAAGTGCTTCATTTCTTTTCTGCCCCATTTCACTTATATTAATGATCACAAGCAAATACTACTGATGGCTACATGCAAGAAGTGGTAAAAAGAAACAACTAACTATACTCAGAATACAATCAGGATTAAAAAACACGAGTTGTGGACTTCCATATTGAAGTATTTTTTATTCCTGTTTAATGAGTCGACTAGTATTTTGTAACACGGAGTTGCAAGAACTTATGATAAATAATAAAAAACCCAAACAAATATCAAAAAATATGGCTATAATTTAAAAATTAGTTGTATATAGCCAATTTTGGTTTACTACTTTTAGACATTAATTTGTTCTCAACCAGAGTAAAATATTTGAGAGGTTATATGCACGCACTCACACACTCACTCACACTCACACTCTCTCTCGTATAAACATTCATAGTCTGAATTAAATTTTGTACAACAGTACAATTTTATATCTGAAGTAAGAAATGCACTGTTAAAATGAATGAGAATTTATCATAGTAGACTATTGGACTATTTTCGTATAATTTACCTAAATGATTTAGCAAATGACAAAGGTTTAGCAATACTTGTCATCTAATATTTCACAATAGACTCATAGGAGAAGAAAATTTTATGCTGTGTTTATTAGTGACAGGAAGGGGACTGGTGCCCTCTTCAAAAACATCCAGCACGGAAGGATTATGGAAGCCCATAACACCAGTACCCTTTTTCCCTAGTCTAGACTGTTGAAGTGGTATACTCTGTTGAAAGAAAGTAGTCATGGTACAAAAAAAAAGAGAAGGGAAAAAATTGGTTTCTTCTTCTTTGGTCATTCCTGTCCTGACTATTGAGATCTAAGGACATCGTATAGCAGTCAGAGGGGTAATTTGTTGGGTATTAGCTATGGTGACCAAGTAAGGTATCTGGGTATGGTTGGAGGTTCTTGAGCGCTGGTCATGGTACAAGCCAGTCAGGAGTTATCCATGCTTCTCTACACGTACCTACAAAGCCTTACTAAAGCTCTTCATTTTTAGATGTGGGAAGAAACTGAAGCATGTGGAAAACCCCCATTTGGCTAGAAGTGGAGAAGAGTGAAAAAAAAAAAGCATGCCAGGATGGTAGCCACCGAATAGGATTTGAACTCTGGCCATCAACTATGACAGTCCAGTCGTCTACCACTGAACCATCGGCCACCTGAAAATTGGTTTAAAACTAACTATTCTCATTGAACTCAGTTTTTTTGTATTTGTTTTCTTTCCAAAAAAAACTAAAAACAAACCCTTTTATGACGGACTACTTAAACCAAATTTTTCTTCCACACTACTTGTTGTCATTAGATATTTTAAAATTATTCTTGGATTTATTGTAAAAATGGTTTAAAAAAAGAAGAAAGTGCATAGATTTGGAAGCTTTCAAATTAAATATTTTCCTTTTTTTCTTTTTTTAAAATTCTAAAACAGATTGCTTCTGATTTCTATAATTTGTTAAGTGCGATCTTCAAAAATATAAATATCACACACCACCATCTGCACAACTATAAAGAGAATGACATTTTTCCGATAATCAGAAAATTGTTTTAGCATTTTTTTGAGGAAGTTCTGTATTTTTTTACCAATATCTGTTTGGAAAATCAGGGTTTAGAAAGTTTTGTGGAAAGGGGAGGTAATTTTGCATTAACTGTTAACTTCAGTGCATTTACCTAAAAGTGATTTAGTTAAGTTAAAAACAAACAAACAAACAAAAAAAAACAACCTAACCTTGTGTGCTGAGTGAAGAAAAATGTTATCCACAAAATAATGCTCTTTCATACCAGAATATTTAGTAATGTGTTGTGCTGAACATTTTGGCCTAAATAATTTGCATTCATAGACATTTTTCAGGTGACAGGTGACCTCCCCCCAATGGTCACACTACTGGAATGTCAGGGCTGCTGGGTGGTGGGGGGCTTAAGTTGGAATCCCATGGAGGTTGACTCAGTTTGGTGTACCTCCCACCTTGATATATATAGTTTCTTCTCTTCTTTACCAGCTGGTTGTGTGGGCTTCCTCTGAGCACTGTTTTCCTCCCACATCTAAAACTGAGGAGTTCTGGTAGGAATTTTTCTGCTGATGTTGGAAGTGCAAGACTCATTGATAGGGATAACTGTAGTACTATGCTCCCTCACCAGAGTTGCTTTCACTGTAGAAACTAGCACATATTTAATGATAAAAACACATTTTCATTAGCTGTTTAGGGTATCCAGTGTTTAGATTATAAACATTTATAAAATATTAACATGGGCACACTGTAGATCACATTATCCAGCATTCATCGCAGTTTATTCATGAACAAAAGAAGGACCCTCTTTGTTTCCATGTTAGATAGTTTGTGGATTTGTGTAAATTTGTTATTTTTTATGTTTACTTGGAGACATGGACCATGTCTGTTTCTCTGTGGTTTCCAGAGACTTTTATGTCAGGGTTAGGGAGATCAGACTTAGGTGGGGCAGGGGAGGTTGTATAGCAAATAAAAACGGTAATTTTGAGTGGCTGGCAGAGAGTTGGGATATTACTATAATGCAGGGATGTTTGACACAAATCAGAACTGACTTCTGAAATGAGAATCAATGCTGAGTTATCTAGACAAATTTTTTTATTTTTTGTTTTTGTGAAAATGCATCGAAATTTGAGAGCGCCAAGGGAAGATATTGAGAACAGCTTTGTAAAATCTGATGGCTCTTTTGAGAAGCACAGTGGGTAATATCTTATATGCTGTAGTTTTCATTTGTGGTCTTAAAAACTGATCCCAGTCGGATGCAATTTTGTTTGAGAGATCCTCTAAGGTCTTAGTTCTGCACGACCAGACGTTAGCTGGCTTCGCAATTTTGTTTGAGAGGTCCTCTAAGGTCTTAGTTCTGCACGACCAGACGTTAGCTGGCTTCAACAAAACACACAACATCCTGCCCCCTTCTCTACTTTATTAGTTTACTGTTCAATTTTTTTCTTTCTCTCATAGCATGAATTACTGTTTTGTTTTATTGTGTAGCTTAGTTCTAGTACTTATTTCATTTTTACACTGCAACAGTAGGAAGTGAAAATGGTTTAGGGGTTAAAGTAAATAACATCTTAAAAATTCAGAAACAGTCTCTGTCTGTCTCTCTGTGTGTGAAAGCTAATAAGGTTTTATGTCTGCTAAATTGCACTGGGAAAGAATGCGTTAGATTAAACTTTTTGATACTAATGGTGTACCATATGTAGCTAGATGACACAAGTAGATTTATAAGAGCTGCCAATTAGACTTGAGAAATTTTTTATTTTGTAGTTTGGATTATGAGCTGATTATACTCCTTAATTGCTCTTCCCTTACCACTAAAGAGCCCCTTTTATTTATAGCCTGGAATATGCCATTTCATTTTATAACCCTTCCCCATATTCTTTTTGTTTACTATTAATTAATGTACTTTGAGGCAACTTAAGTATCTATGATACATTCAGTAAACTTTAATGTTGTTTGATTACACATATCATTTACAGATTATTGGGGAAATTAAAATGGAAAAACACCACTAAAAATGCAAAAAAATGTAAATTAATGAACAAAATAGAAAAAAACAACAACAAAATAACTTGCAAGTAAAGGGATTGGGGAAATAAGCAAATTTTAAATGTTTTTTAATACAAAAATTTGTGTTTTTTACTTGTTTAGAAATACAAAAAAGAAGAGAGTTTACTTTCTTGTATGAATTAAAAAAAAATAGAATAAAATCTAAGTGGAAATAAATTTGTCATACAATAATTTCTTACAAAGGTTTACTGTTATTATTTACTGAGAACTAAGAATTAAACTGAATTTGAATCTAACTATTTTTTATTGAATTTACAATTTCTGATTTGAATTTTTTTGCAGTTATGTTAGTGAATTTCCATTGTTTATAAAGTCCACTCCCTCCACCAGTCTGTGACCCACAATCAAGTATCCTCACTTGCATTTGGCTCTTTCTGAAATCACACAAGAAAAAAATTCATTGAATAGTGATCTTTATTCACAACAAACAGGAACAAAACAGAAATTGTGCACAGCTTTGACAAACAGCAGAATTATTTTGATTAACAGCTCCAGTGACTTAATTGTAGTCCCAGTGTCCTGTTGGATGTTTGATTAATAGCCAATGAAAACCAGATGGCTACATTAGAGTTCCACATCAATGCAAAGGCAAAATGACTGGCACATTTTGGCAAGCTAATCCAATAATAAATTAGTAAAATAATTGAGTATAGGCACACACACACACACACAACAACAACAACAACAACAACAACAACAACAACAAACATTGGTAATTTTAATGGCCATTTCAAATATTTCAAAATTGAATTTAGAAAAGTAGCTGGTGAGACTGTGGCCAGATCCATCAATACCCCACTGGTTGGTAACAGTACAGCAATAGTCTGCTGAAGAAAAAATCATCTGCTGCCAATGGATACTTGTTAAAAATTGTTGATTTAGATTGACTAGTACTATTCAGTTGACACATTGGTTGCTAACATTGCCAAGGGGAAAATAAACACCAGACTTTGTTAATGCCTCTCCTTGTTTTTAAATATTTTATCTATATTGATTTGCTGCATTTTTCATGGTATCTGCTGATGTACAGCTGACTACACAACATTGTTCATTGTCAGCCATGTCTGGAAAGGAGCAAAAAGATCAGAGAAAAACAGAGAATGGAATTGAATGAAGAAAGAAAAAACAAAACATTCAGATGCCAAATGTTTCTTAGAGAAAAGTAGATATTAAGATTGATCAGTTCATAAACTCATGTGACTTTTATTCAAATAGGAGTTTGAGAATTCCTTATCCACTTTTTGTTTCAATGCATGGCATATAAGAAAGTTTAGCTGTTTACTATGTAGACTTTATCTAAATGAGCTGAGAGAATTATAAAACAAATATTCTTTCAAATTTAGTAAAAAAGGGAGATGAAAAAATGGGGACTGTGTGCATAATTGTTTATAAAGATATAGAGATTGTCAGGTAGTTGTTTTCTATGGTCTTTATGTTGGTGGTTGGGGTCTAGATTGTGTTTGATGTGTAGTCTTTGATGTAGTTTTTCTAAATTAGCATGGATTTACCTGGGGCTTTTGGTTTCTTTTTCTGAAGAAGTCAGCATTTATCAGACTTCTCTATGCTGGTGGCTAGTGTTCTTGGTCATATAAGTTAATACACAACTGGATTATCAGAGGATCTGCCAACAGAAAATTATGAAATACACAAGTCTTTACCTCATTGCCTTAGAGTATTTATTTTGTTACTAGGTTATGCAAAAATATTTGGTCAGTGTGGTAGTTAAAATTTGTGTTTGTATATGTTTTTAAGTAAGAAACCCAAAACTAAGACTGTTCACTACACTACTGTGATTAATAAGCAAAACTATCTTTTCAGCTTAATGGTATGCCCATGCAGTCATACACTTGAATTCTTTTAATGGCCTTTGAAAACAAAGCTGAATGTTTCTTACTGAAAGAAAGCTTTCTCAACAGAAACATTGTTGATCAATATATAGGAAAGAGTGGTTCTATTTTTATGCCAGCATTAAATTATCCTAAGCTCATTTATTGTATAGAGAGTTATACTTAATGGTAAATAGCATGCTTTTATAGGGTTGTCAAATCTTTATCTCTGTCTGTCTGTTTTTCTTTCTTGCTCAAGTTTGAATCACGTATTTTCAAGCTTTTTGTCTCCTTGCACAATTTTGAGTTGTCTTTTCTTGAATACCATTATAATATTGGATTGAAGCAGCCTGGAAAGAGGCTTCTGAGAAACCAGCTACTAGAAATGCACCCACTTTAAAAAGTCATAACAAAGTTCTTTCTCTGTTCTATAACAATTTATTTCATAAGATTCCAGGAAGCTTTGTTCTTTGCCAAGTCAGTCAATTTTAGATTCTTTGTTTAAAAATAAAACAAGCAATATGCTGCTACTTAATTGAATAAAGGGAACTTGGAATTTCTGGGTACAAACAGCTAAGCTGTGACCCATGCCATGTTTCTCTTGGAAATTAAAATGAGCAGGTTATTTGTGTTTGCGTTTTTTTTGCATGCAGATTATTCTGGAACTTCTCAGTTCATTTTGTTTTGTTTTTTTGTTTTTTTTTTGAGAAATTTGAAGCATTTAAAATTTTCAAATTTAGGTGGAGAAAATGATTTTTTTTCATGTTCGCAAACTAACAAACTATTAAAATATTGATAATTTAATTAAAAATAAATCTCTTGGATACAAAAAATTACATCCACACCTCGTAATCTACGAGTGATCCATTCCTGAAATGGTTGCGAATAGCAAATCTTGGAGATAGCACCATGGCCCTTGCATATGTACTCAAGAAACACTTTTTGGCCTTAAATATTGCACTATAAACCATGAATAAACACCTACATGCACTACATAATGCAGGAAAAGCTGAAAACAAAAGCTATTAGAACAGTACACATGCATATCCTAACAAATACATAACATAACATGGTCAAAATATGAAAAAAACTGGGACGAGATGAGGTGAAGCAGATGCTTAGTGGGCTGCAAGGAGGAAGAAAGACACTGCACATATGTACTACTAATACTTGTGGAGGGATGTAAGAGACTCAGAGATGCTTATAGAACACTCTGAAAGCATCTCCGAATGTTTGCGAGGGTTTTGCTGGTGCCTTGGCTTGACCTCGCAAGTACGCGGATTCCCAAATCACAAATTTGCACCTAACAATGGAGGTGTGTATCTGGTTTTAGATAATTGCCAGTTTTTTTTTTTTTTTTACTGATATTGCATAAACCTCAACTAGAATTAGATAAGAAAACCATGCAGCTTCAATGTTACATTATTATTTACTAGTCTGCTATAGTTTGTTTGTTTGCAGAAGTTGCCAGTACACCATGATTATAATCTAACCCTGTCTACCATACCTGACAGGGTGTTTAAAAAGCTAATTTAGTAATTACTTGATTCTACAAACAATTATATGGAATCAATAAAATGTTAATCTTTTGGAATAGAGACTTTGCTCTGGTTACTTTTTATTCCATAGGGGTAAAACAGGCTATATAAATATTAACCTCTTAACATTGGAGACAATCCTGGTAAGAGGGCATTGTGCCACGGTTATCTGATAGAGAGTGTTGCTTATTCTGTGCCACAACAGCCTGGAACTGATGATTTTGGCAGGGATAGAAAAGCCTTTTAGAACTTTTTATTTTTAGATGTGGGAGGAACTCACACAAATGGCTGGTGAAGAAGAGCAAGAAGATGTCAAGAGAGTATATGAAATCAAGCTGACCCTGACAGAATCAAACTCTAGTCCTCAGCCACTATATCATATCTATTATTCACAGCATTCCTAAGAAAGATGAGTACCATTATTAGATGTGTCAAAACCTTAGAATAAAGAAGAAAAACCTAAATAAACAGTTGATTTAAAATAAATTTCAAATTATATTCAATTGTAGAACAGGGATTAGTGTTAATTGATGGCTTACCTATAATGTTAAAAAAGACAACTTTGCTATAGTGATAAACTAACTGCTGGCTCTCAACTGACTTAAAATGCTGTGGTTTGTCACTAATCACCTTCGATTACCCTGGTCAACAAAATTAAATGTATTATATTCATTATGAATGCAAACCAACTTTTTTAGACAAATTTTTCATGCTGATTTCAAAATTTCACTCCATTTGTATGCAGCACACATTAGTTTTTCAGTAGATACATGCAAATATTTACATATTTGTATATATGAAATCATTAACGTAATAAATAAGGACATATTATTTTTAGAAAGTAAATGAGTTTATTGAGTTAAAAATCATCACTATCATTCTACAAGGAGTGAATACACAAAAAATGGGTCAGACAAAAAAGACAAAGTTAGAACAACAGAGTTAGAAACATTGTGATTTGGATTTCCTGCGGTGTTCCTGATCTGGTTGATCATGGTAAAGTGTCCAGCAGTAGTCAGCCAGCATACTGTCATTCCAGAAGCCTTGGTACCATTTCTCCATAGCACTAATGTCCCGGTGAAATCTTTCACCATGTTCATCAGACACTGCTCCAAGGTTATCTGCAAAGAAATCCAGATGGGAGTCCAAGAAGTGAACTTTCAGTGACATGCGACAACCCATTGCTGAGTAACATTTCAGAAGATTCTTGATGCCATCCTTGTAGTCCATTGCCTTCTTGTTGTCCAAGAAATTCTCACAGATCCAATTGAAAGCATTCCAGGCAGGCAGTTCCAGTTCATCCAGTGTTGTCTTGAAGTTGACATCTTTGAGTACTTCTCTAATTTGGGGTCTGACAAAGATACCCTCTTTAAACTTCGCCTGTGTGATTTTGGGAAACTTTTCTACAATATACTCAAACCCTCTGGCATTTCTCTTCCCTAGTGTCTTTACAAACTGTTTCATCAGTCCAAGCTTTATGTGCAAAGGAGGCAATAGGACATTACATGGATCTACAAGAGGTGTATTCTTGACGCTAGACAATCCTGGCTGGTATGATGTTCTTGTCTGCCAGTTTGATTCCGAATAATGTCTGTCAGTTGCCCGACTATCCCATAGACACAAGAAACAACAGTATTTTGTGAAACCTGACTGCATTCCCATTAACATTCCAATGACTTTAAAATCTCCACATATTTTCCATGAGTATCTTTCATAGGTAATGGCATGAAGTAAAAGTTCCATATTCTCATGGTCTTTCGGTTCCCTCCATATCATTGGAATGGCAAAAGGCATGGACTTCTTCCTCTTATTCAACCAGTCACGTAAGCCATTTGAGCAAGCTGAGCAGATAAAATGTGGTGCCCATAACTTGTCCTGATCTCCAAGAGGACAGTCAAAGTATAGCTTATAAATCTTCTTGATCTCTGGTGTATTGTACGTTTTTGAGCTTTCACAATAAATTGTCCACAGGCATAACAAAACACATCAGGAGGATTTCTACACTGTCTTGACATTGTTAACACTGTAAAACAAGTAAGGAAATAGATACAAACGGTTATACTTATATTGAATTTGAGATGTTGAAATACCTATTTCATCAGACAAAACTTGATTGGTTAATTTAAGATGATGAAATATTGCATCTGAACTATGCAGCAATGAATAATGTAGTTTATTTTAAAGGTATGTTTCCATGATGTAAATGAAATACATGCATACACGTCATTAGTTGGAATTTCTATATAATGCATGAGCTAAAACCAAAAAACTTTCTCATCTTGAAAACTGTACGCGATGTCAAAAAACTAATTGTATATTTGAAATCAGCATTAAAAACTACACTAAGTACACCTTGACATATGCTTGATGAAAAATACTTGTTGACCAGTGTTATTATTGTTTTACATTCCACATACAAACTTTCTTCAGTTTTCTCAGATTAAGATTTCATGAAAACTTTTAAGAAATAAACTAAGCACAAAAGAATGTTCATTTTGTTTTTTGGATAATAGCCTTGATGCTTTTAATTTGAACAAGCAGTTTTTCACTGAAGAAAAACGAAACAACCTATTTCTTAAATCTTTTACTTGTTTTTGTTTCTTTTTGTTATACTTTTGTTTACTGCTTTTTTTTTTTTAAATAAAATTTCAGTTTTCTCAGGTTTAATACTGATTTATTTATGGATTTTTTCCTATTCAGATCTGTAGCTTCATTACTATGATGTTCAGTCCATCAGGACATCGTCATTTTCTTAGCTAGAATTCTACCATTAGATAGCATTACAAACATCACTTTTTAGAATGTGCTAAAGATAATAATATAAAAAAGAATATGTTGATTTAATCAGTCAGAAAAGAAAAAAAAAAGGCTTGTTATTTATTTTTACATTGGTGTTTCAATAATGGAGGCTTAAGGAATAGAAAAAAGGTCTATTTTAAAATATTCATTATGATTCTGTACATTGAGAAATGTTAAAAAAATTTCTTTTGTTGTCATCTCTACATGTGGTTCTCATCATGCGCCCTGTTGCAAGAGTTTTGGGGGGGGCCCTTCAAAGACCTAAAAACACGAGCAAGCGTAAATAAACATTGAGTATAGTGTACAGTCAGGGAATCCGTTTTATTAAGGATACAGAGAGTTGCTCTTGAATTGGTATGAAGATGTTTTACTTGAATGATCGGTGACACGAACAACTACAGTTATGAACATGGGCACCTGCAGGGTTTTTACCAGGGAGGGTCAGAATGTAAAAAAAATATCAACAGGGTAAATTAAAAGGGGGGGGGATTGACAAAATGATATCAAGTGTGGGGAATGTGCCAAGAAATGAAAGCATACTAATGGCCAGGTGCAGCCAGACTCGTAATTTTTTGCCATTCACCACATGCACCAGTGAGCATGGTGAATCGGGCAAAAAATGCCACCATTACACTATCACTATGCCCTTCCCCACCTTGCAGATGCCCACGGTTACAAAGAATGCCGCAAACAATCAAAACTGTCCAGTTCTGTATACAGTAAACCCCGTCATATCGCGGTTCAGTTTTCATGGTTTTTTCTGTAAGACCTATTAATTTTCATATCGCGTATGCTTTCGCAATTTCGCAGCATACGTAGCATTGTTTTCGAGTTTAAATCTCCGCCGATTGGCTGTTCTGTTTTAGAAGCATCTCGCTGCTTCGCATCTCGCAGGGAGAGAAGCTGTTCGCCTTGATCTGTCTGTTCGCCTTGCTGTTTTATTGATAACCCCAAGGATGCCACCCAAACGCCCATCATCTAAGGCTTCTGGTGAGCCAAAGAAGAAGAGAAAGTTCTTGACAATTCAGGAGAAGGTGGAACTTCTCGATATGATAAAGGAAGGACAGAGTTACGCTGCCATAGCCTGCCATTACGGTTTGAATGAGTCAACGGTTCGCTACATCAATAAAGATGAGAAGAATATCAGGAAAACCGCTTCGCTGTGCATCAATGAAGGTGCAAAACGAGTTGTTTCTATCCGCAATAAAAACATCGTCAGGATAGAAACTGCCTTGGCCTTTTGGATCCAAGATTGCCGAAATAAAAACATCACTTTGAATGGTAACACCATCAGGACCAAGGCAAAGAAGCTGTACGAACGACACTTTTGTCGATCAAAGAGGTTCTGAAGAAGGCGCTACCGAAGCCGAACTGTCAGACACCGACAATCCTGATGATCCTCAGCCTTCTACATCTTCATCAGGAGACTTTTTGCCAGCAAGGGATGGTTTGACCGCTTCCTGAAACGCTTTCAGTTGAAGAGTGTTTCATTGCAAGGTGAAGCTGCATCTGCCGACAAAGAAGCTGCTGCAAGATGTTTTCCATTGCTCTTGCTTTCTCTCAATATCTTTGTATTTAAATGTGTTTCTATTGTTTTAAAAGTGTGTTTAAAGACCTTAAAATGCATTTAAAAGTACTGTAAAAGTTATAAAAACATGCCTAGGGTGTATTTAAATAGGGTATTTCTATTTTGCGGATTTTCACTTATCGCGGGTGGGTCTTGAACATAACCCCCACGATGGAAGAGGGAATACTGTATTGCTTTTTTTTCAGGGTAATTTAGTTTTATTGAAATTTATAAAATCTTGTCAGGGTTGGAACTGGTTTAATATTCTCAAACTTTGGATAGTACTTATGCAATACAGGATCATCAGGTAAAACTCTATGACCATTCAAGTCTATTAAATATGACGAAATATTTTTTGGGCCCAGTGTGTTATAGATTCGTGGAATGCATTGTTCATGCTGGATGCCCATTTTATGAGCAGAGGGGGATCTATATGAAGTTGTAAACACCCTGCCACTCTGACTTAGCTTATAACCAGTTTATCTAAGGTGCCTAGATTTTTTAAAAATTCATTCAGCACCTGTTAGCTGAATGTGTTCTGATGGCCACCATCAACTTAAACTAAACAGCAATTGTGAACAAACTATGAATGAAATGTTTGATAAGAAAAAGAAAGAGAAAAAAGGTGCCCCTAAATCTTATGCCAGGTGAGACCAATGCAAACAATGTATAAATCAATTCTTCTGTTTAAAAGATTTTTTAAAGAAATTGTTAGAATTTCTTTACCATTCCTTCACAAAAAAAGATATAAATGAAATGCTAAATACTTTATGTAACTAATTTCCTACCCTGATGTACCCATAAGAGTTCCAAAGTTATGTATTGAACAGTGCATGAATAAAAGGTTTATAAGTATTTGATATGCACAAAGGTTGTACTAAACAAGTCCTAATCAACTACAGGAAAAATAGACAAACCTGTGAATTTATTCACCAAAATATAATGTTGCCTCTACTCATTAACAGTAATAGTACCATTGTTGCTCCAGAGGTGGCAGCTCTCTAGCCTTTGCAAAATGGTGTCTACCATGAATGTGTTAAAACAAAGTGCTATGCTGGAATTTCTCACAAAGAAGGGTGTAAACCCTAAAATCATTTGTGTGTGACTCAGAAAGTTAAGATGATTCTAACATCAGCTAGATTGCAGTAATGCATTGGGTTCAAATGTGTACTAAACAGTTTTTTTTGTACAATCACTAGTAGGAAAAGTGATTTTGCCAGAAATGGAGACTGTGTGGGAATGTAACAGTGTTTAGTTCAGATTTAGTCTCATGTTTTCATGAGGCATTACATTTTGTGTGAATAAAACTGCAGGTTTGTCCTAATAGTGATTTTTTGGTAATTAAGTACAACTCGTTATTTTCAATATGATCTTCTTGTTGCAATTTAAATAAAATATTGATGTTGATTAGATTCTAACTGTAGGTGTCATGATAAATGGAACTTTGATAGTGTAGTCAAAAATCAGATTTTTGTGCTATAAACTAATGTTGATGGATAATATTAATAGAGATTTTATGTAAATTTGTTATAAAATTATATATATATATTTTTTTTACTAAAATTCTAATGGAAGTTACAGGAGAAATGTATGAAGAAAACCATGCTACCAACAATGTGGTAAATTAGCATGAATCACCATCCCAAGTATGACACCCTACCACCTTTACTGTTGTATTTAGTAAAAGTACATGTATTGTGATGGTAGCAAAAAGAAATATTACTTTTGAATTTAGAAATGGAACATTTGTTTTTTAGTAATTATTTCTACAATACTTATTGTGATTTTTTTTTACAATCTTTAAGTATTAATGTAGCTTCAAAATTCTATTGTAATGAGAAAATATGAGTAGAGCACATATTTCACTTGTTCATGCTGCTACTATTCTATTTTTTATTCAGTAGTCACTCTTCCTTATGTTTACCACAAATCTGTATGACAAGTTAGCGGTTTGCTTGTTAGGGTTAGATTTGGTTTAGACTCTTATATCATCAGCTGTAATAATGATGATGATGATAATATTTTGAGAAATTTCAGAGTTAGAAAAACGTTACAACTATTTTTACCAGTAATTCTTTATTAATAAAGTATGCAATGACTGCTCACTGAATTTCTCTGATATTTTAACTTTTACACTTTTCATGTAATCTATTCACATATCTTTTGAACTTTTTTATATTGTAGAATATATAATTTTCATCTGGTATGGCAGATGTTTCAGTGTTCTCTATTACATAGAATTTACCCAATCCTGTATTGTGACATTCTGCAAAAATCCAGTTAACACTTGAGTATTTAGATATTAAGTATTCCTCTTCTCTTTGTCATCTGAATAAATTGTGAGCTGTTTTGCAGCATCTTGGATCTTTTATACATAATTAAATATTTGAAAGATTTTTGACTGCTTTGTTGTGTTAATCTATAGGCAGATTGCAGTTTTTTGTTGGGGAATATGACATCATTTGTTGTTCTCATTAATAAGCTTGAAGAAATTTTGTTCTCCAAAGTGTCAGCAAAGGAAGTGCAGCTGTTTCCCTGATATGAATTTTTCTGATTCAGTTGTATAAGTTTAAAAAAAAAAGAAGAAAATGAGATGTGGGGATAATGTTAAAAGAGGAACAAGTAAAAGACAGATGAAGTGCTGCTTAACAGTAGTCTATTAACTTAGTCTTGAGGTGGAACGGTTCCCTAAAGTTTGAGAAGTACAACCAGTTTTGTGATGCAAATGTTTGAGAACATTACTTGAAGTATATGGATTCTGAAAGTAGTTTTATTGGACGATTAATGAAGAAAATGTTTTCACAGCACATTTCCACAAAGCTGATTTTCCTTTCTGCATTAAACATTCAAAAAAAAAAAAACTGTCTTTCTGGCTTTTTTTATTGTTAGAATTATTAAATCTGATGAGTCTCTAGATCAGTATTCTAATTCCTGCACCTGAACAACTATACAGTATTGAAAAGGTTAATTATAATATAACTTTGAGAGAATTCATTTTGTAGATATGTCTGTAATTAGTTTTTGTATGTGTAGCAATTGATATAACTCTAACATTTACAACTGCACACTTTTTTAATGTAGTCTTTTTTTTTTTTTTATTTTTTAGTTTGTTGTTGTATTTGAGCAGTTCATCCCATTGGTGCTATTTGTTATCTTGCTTCTGATCAGGCAAAAACAACCTGCAGAAGCTTGGGGATCAAGTAAGTACTACTATTTTCTTTTTTTTAAAATACCACACACACACACACACACACCACACACACACACACACCACACACACACACACACACCACACACACACACACGTGCGTGGCAGGCAGGCATGCACTCTTGGTAAACTGGATAATCTATTTTCTAAAATACTTTTGTTTATTTAATATTTTTGGTTTACAGAGAAAAAAATAAGGATATCTTTCACTACTGATGCTTCAACAAATATAAACCATGCTGCCTCTTATACTTTCTGTTGGGACTTAATATTTGAGTACTTAGATCTCGTGTAATAGCACAAATTCTTTATAGTTTAAACTCATGATTTCAGCACCCGCTGCCTGGCTTCAGGGAATTTCTACAAGATTATAGCCATTCCTTTGTCAGGTGCTATTTTCACGACTTTAACTCTTGGAGAATCTGCATAGGTACACAAAATCTACATTTGAAGAAATTAATTTGTATCTATTTACTTGTGTTTGTGAATAATTAATTATCTAATACTGCACTACTGTCATAGGCGTACGGGCATCAATTTTCCAGGCGGGGGGGTAGTTTTCTTTGCCCCGAAAAATTTGCGTTGCAAACAGCTGACCAGCGCACTGCATGCAAGCGAAAAATAACTTTAGCATCTGTATAACTTGGTTATTATTCTAGCAGTGAAACATGGAATGAAATAAAGTGAGACAATTGAAACAGAATGCCACGTTTAATTGGTGATCTGATTATGACAAAGATCGAATTAAGTTAAAGTTGCACAGCATGTCAAAATAAAATCATGAGTCTCAACCTGGAAATCATTTTTGTTTGAAAAAAAGAATGTGCCTTTTCTTTCTATTACATAATAATGCATCATGAGCAAGTGACAGATGAAATTGAATTTATTTCAAATGCCTCTTTAGGGATAGGCTCTCATACTATGTCTACTATTACTAAACATTGAGAGAGCATATTCTAACTACGTTATGTTGAATGACAGCACTGCACTATTATTATAGTATTTTAGAAGAAATATCGTGTTCTTTTGTGCCTAGATCCAAAAATGTTTATTATTCTGTCCATATCATTCAATATAACACAGTTAGAATATGCTCTCTCGATGTTTATGAGAGCTGTGCTACCTAATCTTTTTTGTCCTATTATATTGCGAAGGTAAGTTTTTAAGCAATGTAGAGCGCTAAATCAGCATTCCGCTGAGCATGGAGTGGCCAGTATTACTGACAGTATCAGTACAACATTGTAAAATTCTGGCAGAATTTCTACTAAATCGTGTTTGTGCATTACTTCTACCATGCCTGATGCTGTCTTGGCACGAATGTCATTCTTTGAGTGGAACTGCTGATACAGTCTCTGTTCGGCCATCAGAATCTCAGTCTAACGAATAATGGTTTGCCACTTTTTTAAAGCTTTCTTCAGTTGGATATTTTTCCATGCAGATTTCTCCAAGAGCACATAGTATAGCCTGGTCATTTACACTAAATATTGTATCCATTTCAGCTAGAACTTTGTCAAATGCTGGATAATAGGTGTTTTTCCGATGATAAGACTCGACTGAAGAGGTCTGTTCTTTGCTGCTTGACAGTTCTCCTAATAAAGCTTGAAGACAGCAAGAAGGTTTGCGTTGGTGACCTTGCGCCTCCTGAAATACAAACGTAGTCTCACTGATCCACTACTTTATTTCACCTGCCATCAATTTTGCTCATTCCCAGTTGACTGTGAAACTCTTCATTGTGGCAACTTCTCAATGTTTGCATTGTCATGTCAGCAGTTCGTTTAATGGAAATATCGACGGTAGTTCCCTGAAGGTAACGACTCAGACTGTTGGTTTTGTAGAATTACTTTCAACAAACATGATCCAAAAACAAAATCAAAGTCACAAATTGCGTGTAATAAAGCTTGGCTATCTGAGTAAGTTTTGGTATCTTTTTCATCACTAAGGATCCACAAGGCTTTCACAATTCATTCCAACTGATCAGAGACTGCCTCTACGGCCTCCCAGTGACAAGACCATCCAGTAGTACTAAGTGATTTCAAAGTCATGGCTAGTTTCAACCCGTCAACTTCAATCTCTCCAAAAATGGCGTGGCGCTTAGGATTAGCCTCCGGGAAGTTGTGCAACGCCTGAATAGTTCCTAGTGCTTTTCTCAACAGCTCAATGTGCGACATTGTACCTTGCAGTGCGAGATAGAGTAAATGTCTGTAACAATGGACATAGATTCCAAATGGTAAGAATTCCTTCATTCTAGCGGCAAGGCCTTTGTTTTTTCCTGACATATTAGAAGCACTGTCGAAACTTTCACCGACTACTTTGGAGCAATCCAGGATGAGTTCTTTAATAAGTTGATATAATACTTCGGTAGACTTAGTTTTGTAAAACCCAATAAACACTTTCTTTTTTGTTCTGTCTGCAATGAAGCTCAAACATAGCGAAACTTGCTCAGCTCTACTAATATCGGAAGTCTTGTCAACAATCACACCAAACCACCCACTTTTTTCAACGTCTATTTTTATTCTCTTTCTCATGAGTTCAGCAATTATTTGTAGCAACTCATTTTGTATAGCTGGTGATGTCCATTGAATATGCCGCTGTAGATTATCTTTGAGTTTTGCACTTATCCATGGAACATATTTGCAGCACAGATGGAGCAGCTCAAGAAAATTGCCACAATTTACATTGCTCATTTCATTCAAGGTGTTGCTCTTCTCTTCATGACCGCAGAGCGTGATATTCTGTTGTGCGCAGTACATTAGACATTCTATAATCACTTTGAGGTACTCACGATTTTCTTTTACACACTGCTGATGGTAATTGTTCAAATGCACTAATACTGATGTATTGTGTTTATCATTCCATCGACTTTGGATCCACCTCAGCATCGTAAACCATGTCGCTCACTTTGGTGGTGTTTTGTACGACGCTCTGGCTTCTTCCAATTATTGAACAAAAAGCTGCCATCTTGTAGAAATTTTTTGCGTGCAAAGCAGTTGGCTCTTTTCAATTGATTATAAAATTGTAGCCATGGATAGCACTTATACCAGGTGGGGTTAAAGTCACATGTAAATTTCTCTTTACCAAACTTTCGTGGATCATAAGTCGTAAGAACGGGTTGACAAGGTTCTGTCTCCATTGCATTTGTTGTCGTATCGTCTGCATCACTAACATGATCTGCAGCATGGAGTATCTGATGTTTAGATTGATTTGAAATAGTACCCACCCTTGTCGGTGGCTCAGTTGTACCAGACAATGCATCCATCGTAAACTCTCCCACGCCAGTTGCCTCATGGTCACGCACTGGAAATCAATGCAAAAATCTATGAGAACAAATCAATTTTACACCCTACAGAAAAATACCAAATTGACATAAAAAATTGAAAAATAACTACAGAAGAACATGAACATTAGGGAACTAAATCTAGGAAATATTTATTTGGCGAAGTTGTATGGACTAATCAGGTGTTATTCCATTTTTCCAAAGCAAAGAATTACAACTGAATGATGCCTGCAAAAGTAAAAGAACATGGTTTACATCATTTCTTCAGGGAGTTGATGAGGGCGTACAAGGGGTGGTCTTGGCAGTATTATGTCGGAGCCTGCTTTGCTTGGAGGGGAGCCAATTTGCCCCTGTGCTGCAGGACAAATTGGATTTCAGATTCAGAGGCGGGACACGGTTAAAAAAAAGTGCGGAAATTTACAAGCAATAATATGCTGATCAAAGAGGCAGCAGCAGACAGGATGAGGAGTCTCTCGAACTCTACAACATTTTGCATTTAAATGGTGTTAGACTAGTAGATCCTTTGCTTTTTCTATGGTAGATATTACGTATCTCTCAACTGACATGCCACATCCTGACGATATGCTGTACCCACTGCCCAGTTAGTTGGGGTGCCCCTAAAATTGATCTGGATCCACCTCTATAACATCCAGAAAATCTACTATACCTTCTAGTCTATCAGCATTTAGCTTTCTCTGTTTTGAAATAGTTTGATCGCTGTTGACGAAACCTAACTGACACTGTGTGATCTCATTAACAGTCACGAATTGGACCTTTTTCGGGTGTAATTTGGCATGACGCTCCCTGTAGTGTAGTGTCGTTTCTGATGTGACAAAGTCATTATGAAATGGAATTCTCGACAAGGAAAAGTGTAAGGGAGAAAAGTGTAAGGGAGAAAAGTGTAAGGGACAGAGCTGTGAAGACTAGTGCTGAGGGAGGCTGCATGGTCCCTGGAGTGACAAATCTCTATCTCTCTCAGATCTTTTTTGTACCATGCTCAGCCTTCTGGAAACAATAGACCTGGCAGGGATGGGCAGTGTCAGGTTATCAGTGAAGGAATGTCTGTGTATTGTGTCCATCCAGCTGGTCCACATACTGGTCTGTGGGAGTGCCTGCCACCAGGCTGTCACAGAGAGAATGAATGGACATCGATTATGTCACAGTGCCAGCTGTTTCCTGTATCTACAAAAGTGGGGACCAGATTCCAGGCAAACAGAGAGACAAGGGCTCCTTTCTGATGATGGTGGCTTGCTTTGTTCTGCTGCAGAGAGCAACAACCAGAAGAAATCCCAGCCCTCACCCATTATTCAGATGAACATTAAACAACATACAATTTATTTTTATCTCCATTTACTAGGACCTTTTTTTTTTTTTTAATTGGCTGCCTGAATTTTCTGTGTTTGCCCAAAAGTCTTGGAGCTTGGAGGGGGACTGCAGCTCCTCCCCCAGCTGGTTTGCCTATGACTGCTGTACAGTCCGGAAACATTTGTAGTCTTGCTTACCTATAAATAGTCATTTAGTTACATTTGATTTCTTAACATTTTAGAAAAAGAAATGCATGTTTAGTATGATGATACCTCATTGAAGCAGTTTCTTAATAACTATTTAAGTTTTAAATCCATTATTGGCTGGCCATGTTTTTAGTAGATTTGGTCTGCCTTCTTGTTTAGAAATGTTTCTAGGTAGTTAAGTTTTCAGCAGGGTTATGCTATTATCTTTATAGCTTTTCTTGCTTATTTTTGTGCATCTATTTTTTGCCAACTTTTTCAATTGTTTATGTATAGATTTCCATGACCCTTTGTTTAACAGTCAATTATCAGATGCTTTTCCCAAATGTTGTGTTATTTTTAATTTTTTCTTTATTAGCGAAAAAAAAAAACAATGGAAGATTTCTTGAGATTACAGCTTTAATAAGTGAAAAAAATAACATGATTCAAAATTTCTAGACATCACAACTTGATAAGTAAAAAAAAAAAAAAAAATGACACGACATTTCTTTATTGTTTTATGAGCCAAAATAGCAACATGACACCAGATTTCTTAACATTACATCTTTCATAACCATGCATTAAGAAGCTACTGTTCTTAAAAATAACATTTTATTGAAATGATTATAGTTGTAAAATAAATAAATAAATTTTTAGTTTTCAAAATTCAGAACAGTGCTGTAACTAAGCAAAAAGCCACATTTTTTTGATGGCTTAGATCATTTACACCACTCTGAAGGTTTACAAAAGATCAAAATGAAATTCAACATTTGTGCAGTATGCTCCATCTGTTTTCTTATATATTCAAAATTGATCACGGATAGTTTAGATCAGTGATGAGCAACCTTTTCTGGATGCAAGCTGCAAGTGAACTTCGTAGGTTTCTGGCGGGCCGTATGCATTTTTTCTTATGGAGTTGCAGGCTTTAAGCCTGGTGAGTACCAACATACTCCATAACCACCCCTTTTATGAAACATGAAAGTTATTTTTATGCCAAAATAAAAAAAGAATATATATTGTATGACAATTTTTATTTATACTACTTTTTAAGCAGCTTAATGCGACACTTGACACTCTTTCTTTCACAAGTCTTTCTATGTCCGGCTTGATCTGAGACATTGTGATGAGCAAGGAGCTTTCCATGCGTTTGCCTCCCAACCGATTTCGATGCTTGTTTTTCAGCACCTGCATTTTTGAAAAAAATTTCTCACAGATGTAAGTGCTGCCAAACAAGCTTACCATCTTCAAAGCATGGTTTGACAATTCGGGAAAACTTCCTTGGTAGGTAGAGCTTGTAAAAGTCAAGGAGCAGCATATCGCAGAGTTTTGCTCTCAGTTCAGTGCTACACTGAAGATCAAGAAGCTCCATTTGAAGCTCTGGAGGTGCACTTTCAGCACTGACATCAAAAGGAATGGAAAAGATGTTGAAGGTATCCTTGCATCTTTTGAAATTTTGAAAACAGAAGTGAAGTTTATCTTTGAATTGCCGAATCTCTGCATATTTTGCAGAATCATGAATCATCTGGATTCTCCTTCCTCAATGTTTCAAAATGAAGAAGGTTATTGGAGCAAAGTTGTGATTCCCACAGCGATTAAAATGCCTTGATTTTGTCAAACATGGCGTGGATGGGCTGATCCTTTCCTTGAAGACACAGATTCAGTTCATTGAGATGCTGAGTAAGGTCGATCAAAAACGCAAAATCGCACGTCCACTCATGATCGCCAAATTCCTTCACTGGCTTCCCCTTCATATCTAAGAAGAGTTCAATTTCTTCCTTCAAATCATAAACTCGCTTGAGCATCTGACCATGGCTTCCATCGCACTTCAGCATAATAAACCACATCTCCATAATTCAGATGCCATGTCACTCAGCAACTCTCTGAATTGGTGATGATTCAATCCATTTGATCTGATGAAATTCACAAGCTTCACAATAACTGCAACAACATTTTCCATCCCCAGAGATTTTGCACATAAGTGCTCTTGATGCAACAAACAGTGACACAAAATTAACTCACGACCTTTCAGAGCCCTAGCTTGAGAGATGAGAGTTGTCAAGCCGTTGTTCTTTCCAACCATTGATGGGGCCCCATCAGTTGCAATGCCACTCAGCCTCTCTAGCCCCAACCGCTTCAGTACTTTCATCAACTCTTCTTTTAAATCTGCAGCGGTTGTTGTGCCCATCATTCCCACCATACCCGTTAACTCCTTGGTTATGTTAAATTCAGCATCAATGCCTCAAATGAAGACAACCAGTTGAGCTACATGGGACATGTCAGTGCTCTCGTCCAGTGCTATGGAAAACCACTTGAAATTTGATGCTCTGCATTTCAGGATGTCTTCAATGTTCTTTGACATGCCATCAACCCTCCTACCTACAGTAAACCTTGACAGGCTAATTTTTGAAATAATAGCCTTCTCCTCAGGAAATGCTACATCAGCCACAACTTCAAGGCATTCCTTCACCATCTCGCCATCATCAAAGGGCTTCATACGTTTTGCTAGGATTTTGGAGACCAAATAACCGGCATGCACCAAAATGTCTGCCTTAACAGTGGCTTTCTTGAAGAGATTTTGTTGGCCTGCAAGATGTTTTTCAAATTCCCGCATTTTATCTTTCTGTATCTGACCCTGAAAGGTACCATACCATATTTAGATGCATGCTTTGTACCATAATGTCTCCTGACATTATATTCTTTAAGGACAGCCACAGATTCATTGCAAATTAAGCATACTGCAGTCTCTTTAACACTGGTGAAGAAATACTCTGAGGTCCATCTATCGTTGAATTTGCGTGATTCGTCCTCTACTTTTTGCTTTTTCTTCTCTGAGGCCATGTCTGATGGTCTAAAAAATCCCAACATGTGCACACAAATTTGCTACACATGATGATACACCCTATCGTCACTCTCCTAGCTGCAGAAACGTGACACAATGTTGCTGGTTGTTGGTACCCAAGTTGGCCTAGAGCTGAGCTGGTTAGTGCACGTCCAGCCTGATTCCCTGTCTAGTCCTTGCCGTGTGCTCCCTGCAGGCGTCGAGGTCCAAGTCTTTAAGCTGCTGGTGTAGCAATTTCAGATTACCCCCACTTCACCTTATCCCCCCCCCCCCCCCCGGTAGCTTCATTCAATTGCATTCAGATTACTGGGAGGTAGGATGAAATTGATTTCAAATTACCGGGAGTAACTTAAGATAGGGGGTAGCTTGAAGTCTTTACACGGTGTTAGCCAATGGGAACGTGGCTCAATTGCATTAGTCCTAGTGTGGTAACAGTTAGAGTAGAGTTCCAGCTCCCTTCGCCAGCGTGTATTGTCTGCGCTTCCATCAGGGTAGCAGAGTAACAGGGAGCAATGAGGGGCCTCTGATACCAGTGTGATTTACTGCAGAGGCCTGTGACACAAATGGGAGTGCCTGCTGTGGGAGACAAGCCTGTAGGCAGCAGGTGGCTATATGGTCACCAGGTGAAAAAACAGGAAAATAAAATTACTTTGCCAAAGCCTCATGGGTCGCATATTAGGATGTCGCGGGCCGTGGGTTGCTCATGACTGGTTTAGATAGTTGGAGTCTTCTATAAGTTTAGTGATACTTTATGTAAAGTGTAAGTTGACGATTGGTCAGTTTTATCACATGATGTAAATCAGCCTTTGCAGGGTAATTTTAGTCATTTAAAGAAGAATTTAAAATTAAAAACAAACAGAAAATTTAATTTAAAGAAATTTCCATGGGGAAAAAGCAACAAGTCAGTAAATTTTTAACTCATTCTTGAAAAATTTAATTTGTTTTGATTATCACCACCATACATGTATGGAGAGAATGAGATTTGGCATTTCTAGATGAAGAATGATTCACAAATGGCAGAGTACAGAAGAACATCTTATGCAAAAAATGAGAATTTTTAGACAAAACTATTAACTCATTGCATGCCTGTGGGGAAAAATGTAAATTTATTCTGTTGATTTTAATGTTTGTGTTAATTTTTTTAAACTTGCAGATTTTTTCCCTGATGGTAGAGGGTTTAAGATAAAATATTTAGACGTCACAAAAATCCCCCAAATGACCAGAACAAAATTTTGAGGATGTAGTTATTTAAATGTACTTTTATTGTGGTATGTTAAACATTTTTTACCTTTAAGCAAAAAAAAAAAAACAAACAAACAAAAACAAAACTGTACCAAACTCATGTTAATATCACATTGCATCCTGGAGGTAGGAAAAGCTGCTGCTTGTGTTACTTTATTTTGTTATTTGCTCTCTTAAAAGAGAAACAACAATTAATCTAAGCATTATAATTCATTGTATGGATGCTTATGTGAAAAATATGTTATTCAGTAGCAATTCATTTATGATATTATTTTTTTTTGTCAATAAAAAGGCAATGAACAATAAGTTAAAATTTCCAAAAAATTAGTTAAAGTCCAAATAATTTGTCCAAAATTCACAAATACAAATGGTGGTAGTTGGTGAGGCTTAATATAAGGCAAAAGGCAGCAAATTCCTCCTAGGTACTTGTTGTTTGGATGTCAAAAATGTTGCAGTTAGAAAATTCTCCTGTGATGTTGTTGTAAAATCCCAGTGGTGGTTGTCTTGAATTTTGAGATATCACACCCTCCCATGATGTAAAATTCTACATTGCAGGTCCACCAAACTGGACTGAGATGCACTGCTAGTATTAAGTGGTATTCTCCTACTTGTTTTGAGCTTTCAAAACCACACTTTACTTTAAAAGTGTGAACAAATTATGGTTATTTATCAAATTTCTAACCCTTTATCACCCACATAACTAACATTGTTTTTAAGAAATATAATTTCAATTCTTTCTCTGTCTTTTATGAATCAGGTGTGTCAAACTTGCTCTGTATGTCAGGCCTGATCAGATGTCAGTGTAATTCATACAGGACCATATAAACCACAAAGGATTAAATTAAGCAGATAATAATACATGATATAAAAGTAATGCTGTCAGCAATAATAACAACAATAACATTACTAGTACTACTACTACTAATAATAATAATTTGTATTTAAAAATACATTGTTACTTTGGTTACTGCTACTGCTGCTTGCTGATACCTGGCACCTCTTTGTTTTGACCACTGCATCAAAATTTGGAGCAAGCGTTTGGGCTATGATGATCTTGAGTATTGTGTTCAGGTGTGTGAGAGAGTAGTTTGATGTTCATTACAGAGAAGACCAGTTCATAGATAGATTGTCTCAAACATAGAAAGAATATTTGATGCAAAAGACTTCAGTACAGAATAAGTTGGTTCCAGATATTGGTAAAATGTGTTAACACCAACATTGAAAAGCTAACCTTTCAACAGTGTGTTGTACTGCAGCTCAATAATTTCCATTTGCAGCTCCTCTGGAACACCTTGCACATTAACAGAAAATGGTCTGCAAAAGATTACAAACTCTTTTTCAAGTTTTCTGAAGTTAGAGAATTGTTCTTGAAATTCCTTTTGTAGCTCAACAATTTTTCCCATGTACTTTTCTGTGACATTATCACACTACCGAGGCAAAGTAGTCCCCTGTAAAGTTATCAAGGTAAGAAAATATGCCAAATTACTCTCAAAAGTTGCTTCTTCATAGCTGAAGCTTCATCTTAAAGGTATGAATGCTTTCATAATGTTGTTGCACTCCTGCATCTTTCTGTTCAGCCAGTTCAGGTGTTCCATAACATCCACATGGAAGAGGTGTTTTTAAGCAATTTCCAACTATTAGCATGCATCAGCAGTACAGTTGGTTGGACACAATTCATCAACAAAATTGTCAAAGAGATAGGTGCTGATACTAGTATGCCACCATCTCACAGATTGGTCACTGATAGGTTATCAGCAGCTAATCAAATGCATAGAGGAGGAGATTCCATAACATCCACATGGAAGAGGTGTTTTTAAGCAATTTCCAACTATTAGCATGCATCAGCAGTACAGTTGGTTGGACACAATTCATCAACAAAATTGTCAAAGAGATAGGTGCTGATACTAGTATGCCACCATCTCACAGATTGGTCACTGATAGGTTATCAGCAGCTAATCAAATGCATAGAGGAGGAGAAGCCATTCAATCCTGCCAAAGCAGGAAAATAATAGCAGCACATGAAGACTTAGAAACATCTTGGAAAACCAGTGCCATGAGCCATAAGACAGATGAAAAACCCAGAAAATCTTTTAACACAATGCTACCAGCTACTACTTTTTGGCATAAGTCTGCTTGATATTTGAAAATGTAGAAACTGGGTAGGGAGCCTGGAAAGCCACGAGCACAAAAAGCCATGGCTGATCTTTTGATGAAGGCAGTATCCAATTAGTCCAATTTGTGATAGTGGTCGAGTGTAGTGGGCTGAAATAAGGGCAGTGACTTCTCTGAACCAAAGTTTGCTGAAAAGCTATGGTAGTGATACTGTTAGATTGATTTTTCTTTGCTGATAGAAAATAAATGCTGTTTAACTAAAACAAAAAAAAAAAGTAAATATTGACATTTTTTTTTACAAATCTGGTCAGGTGTCTTGACCCAGTGCATTGCATTTTCTGATAAAATATTTTTATAATATGTACTATGCAAAGACCACTATATATGCTCACTAAAGTTACCAAACGGTCACTAAAAACAAATTGAGGCATATTTTTTAGTGTCTTTTTGACAAAAGTAATGTTTTTTGAAGTTGGCTCAGATGGAAGACTCACCATGAGTCATTGCTGGTCCACTGGTCAGATGAAAGTGTTTGGTGGACCACATTTGACCTCCCTGATATAAAATGTTATTTCCAAACTGACTTTTTAAAATTATTGTGAAACATTTTTCTAAAAGAGTTCCTATGAAATTATACTTTAGTTATTACAAGGAGGCAGAAAGCCATTATTTCTATAACCATAATTTCTGGGTTATAAGATAAGACTTTTTAAAATTAGAAATCCAGGATCATCTTATAATCCAAATCAACTTATACTTGGGATAAAATTAAAATTTCTTCATATTGATTAAAAATGTGCTAAATCTGAAAACTTGGCTATAAAATTCATATGAAACTACTTGGTGAACACTGTATTTTTTTTTTTTCAGTTGGACCAGTGTTCATTGTTTGTTAAAGTATGTTTAATTATCCAATTGATAACAAGCCGCCTACATCTTGATCCATTTTGATCTTAAGTGTGAGTATAAAAAACCCCTATTCATTTTCAAAATGCCTCCTGTTACATTGTGTAATCCTACACAGCAGCCTTTAAACTGGAAGTTGTAAAATTTGCTGAGGAAAATGGAGGGAATATGGCTGCTCATCATAAGTATGGTATCTGTGAAAAATGTGTCTGGGAATGGCGCAAAACAGGATGTTTTGCGCACGACTTAGAAAACTAAGAAGGTAAATCGCAGGTGTACATCTTGATGGAAAAACATTGAGGACAGGTTAGAAGAGTTTACATTGTCATAATGTGTTCCTTTTTATTGACTTACTACTGCTCAAATGAAATTAAAAGCTAAACAAATCGATGCTGAGTTGGGAGTGGAGAACTTTGCGAGTGGTTCATCATGGTTTTCCACTTTATGCATAGGAAAAGACAGTGTATCAGGCAGCACATGATCATATCACAGAAACTGCTTGAAGACTTCAAAGAGAAGTCAGATAATTTTCAAAAATTGTCATGACAAAGACAGAGGAAGATAATATCGAAATGTTGAACATCATCAAATTGGATAAAGTATCATTAATATTTGATATTCCTGTGAATGAAACTATAGACAACAAAGGAAAAGAGGTGGTGACCATCAGACAACAGGACATGAAAAATCAAATTTTATATTGGTGTTGGTGTGTTATGCTGACGGCAGTAAGTTCCTCCCATGGTAATATTTTAAAGAAAGACAATTCCAAAAGAAGTTAGTGACTAGTGTTATGGTTGAGATGAATGTGAAAGGATGGATGGGGACAATGACATGATGAAAAAAATGGCTGGATAAGTGTTACTTGCATCGGACTAGTGGATTTTTCCAGACAAAGAAATCCATGCTAATCATAGACTATATGCATGCACACATCAGTGAAGAAACAAAAGCTAGAGTGGCTGGAAAGAAGGATGTCTTAGGTATCATCCCTGAGGCGATAACAAAATTATTATATCCATTGGAAATTTCTGTCAATAGATGCTTCAAGTCTAATCCGAGACACATTAGACACGTGGATATCCATGGGTGAACATAGTTTCACTAATACAGGCCGTATGCATCATGCTTCCTATGACACTATGACAGAGTGGGTCAAATGTGCATGGGACAGTATGCCCCAGACAGCTATTATCAATGACTTCATCAAAACTGGAGTATTCAGCTGCTTAAAAGATGATCAGGATGAAGACGACTACGCAGAAGATGAGGAAAACTTTGTACCTGGTCTGTCCCCTGAGCTTGCTGAAATCTTTCACTCAGACACTGAAGATGAGGAATTCAAAGGAATTTTTGAAGCTGAGTTGTAAGTGAGACAGGGCTTAGTAAGTAAAAAAAGAATATAGATTGTGAATTCATTTTCCTTTTTATTTATTATTCTATAAATGTTATACTATTTGAAGGCTATCTCACATATCAACGTGTTATGAAAAATTATATTATGAGTTGAATATCTAAATTTTAATGTTTGTAGAGAATTTAAAAGTACTTTCCATGATTAAAAACATGTCAAAAATAAATTTTAGCAATGAATTCAGAGGATTTATTCACAAAGTAGTGCATGGATAAATTCAAAAGATCTCATTAATATTCATGAGCATGGAAGTACTATACACAGTGTTCTTTTTTTTTTTTTGCTGTTTTGCAATACTTCATGCAGTGTTCTGGCTAGTTTTGATCAATTACACTGGTCAACACAATATTTTTGGCAGGAAAAGTGAGACTGGTTTCTGGGGTTTTCAAGGGCGCTGAATCCGAATCTGACATTTGTTTTTTCAAGTTGGCTCTAGTTTTGGAGATATCACAGGGGGGTCGTTCGTCTGAAATCACCCATTCGCGACCATAACTAAACGTACAAAAAACGGCTAAATAGTGCAAAAATGTCAGATATTGATTTTTATGATAATCCAAAACCACAAAGACAGTGTAAAATCTCAATCTAACAAGTTAAGTTAGATATAACATCATTTCATTTATTAATAAATGAACACTTTTCATATATTTCGAGAATATACAAAAAATTTGCTAAAAATTTGCTGAATTTTAATTCTCCAAGGGAAAAAAACATTTACATAATCAGTTATATATCATAAATTAATGCAAAGCATTATTATACACTAGATTCTTAGTTACAATGAACACACAAAACAATATTTTATTCACAAAAGTGAAATTGACGTTTATACGATTTTCGCTTGTGAGCAACTTTCGGGCAGTCTCTCAAAAGGTTCCAGCAGTAGTCTGCCATCATGTGCTCATCCCATTTGCCTTGATACCTCTCTTCCATTGTTTTGATGTCTTGATGGAATCTCTCTCCTTGCTCCTCACTGTAATCACCAAGATTACCAGGAAATCTGTCGAGGTGGCTAAACAAGAAATGAACTTTGATGCTCACATTGCCCCTAGTTTTTCGTATGCAGTAAGCATCTTACGGACCAATTGCTTGTAATTGTCAGCTTTGTGATTTCCAAAAAGTTTGTCACTACATCTGTGAAGGACACCCAAGCATTTAACTCAACCATGTTCATATGATTAGTGAAGTCAGAATCCCTCATGAGCGTTCGAATCTGAGGTCCATCGAAGATGCCACCTTTAGCTTTTTCGATGGAAAGACCTGGAAATTGCCTGCATATGTACTTGAAGCAATCCCCATCTTTGTTCAACGCCTTAACAAACTGCTTCATGAGCCCTAGTTTTATGTGCAATGGAGGGAAGATGATTCTATCCCTGGGTACCAAGGCTCATTGATGACGTTGGCTGTGCCGACTTCGAGACTTTCTCGTTCTGGCCAGTTCTCCCTTCTCCAGTGCTGGATTCTTGCTCTGCTATCCCACAAACAAAGAAAGCAGGGATACTTTGTGTACCCACTTTGCTGACCAAGCAGAAAATTCACCATTTTCAAGTCCACACAAATCAGCCATTTATGAGTGTTGTAATTTAGCTTTTCAAGAACAAATTGGATACCATCATACTCTTCTTTCATCTTGGTAGAATGGCCAAGTGGTACAGGAGCAAACTTATTGCCATTATGCAAAAGTACAACTTTCAGAAAATTATTATTTACTGCTTCTATATTGAAGTATTTCAGGGAGAATTTTAGCAGTTTAGGCTTATTTGAGGCTATCAATATCTTCTAAACTAGAGCCAATCAGACAAAACCAATGTTATATTCGTAATCAGCGACCTTCAAAACCCAGAAAACACTCCTAGATGGTCTGCCAAAGAAAAAAAATAAAAATTTGTTGACCAGTGTTATCGTATCTGGCTTCATCTTAAATATGGTTTGTCTTATTTATAAACAAAGTTAAGAAAAATAGGAAATTTATCCCATTCATCTTATAATCCACATCATCATATAACCCGGAAATTACGGTAATTAAGATTTTCTTCCAAAATAACATTCCTGTAAAACTTGCATGATTTCTGCAATTTTTAATTCTTGTGTAGGTTTAATGTTGTGGGCATTTCTAAAATATAATTATGTCATATGCATGAGTGAAAATCATGGTAATGTAACTTCAGGGAAAAATGTTATAGTTGAACATTATCTTTCTTTAGAGACTCCTGTGATTAATGATCTATTTGAAAACCTAGGGTGGTAGGACGAAGATAACATATATTGTATAGTATCTCCTTAAAAGCTGTAAGAACAGAATGATAAAGCAGATCTCTAGTATTACTTGTTATAGGCATAAATTTAAGAAAATGCTCTTGAATCGACCCATTTTGAATACATAACATACAATGAGCAAAAACTGATCAATGTGGGATATGTCTGGAGTGAAATCTACGATAATTGAAAAGTACTTTGCAATTTTCAACTGACTGATTATTTCAGTAAGTACTTTTTTTCTCCATTAAAGAAAGAAAGAAACTCTATGCAAATAATTGATGATATATGTTCATCAAGGAAAGAATCAACAGATTAAATAATTCCAAAATTCTCAGTTTATGCTGTTATTAAGGGAATTGACAGTTTCACTATCTTTAAAGGAAAGGCCATGCTCAGAAGGAAACTTTACAGTTGCAATTGTCTATGAACACCTATCCAATATGTCTCCCTGCTCATTTTCTAATTGCTTTCTCAGCATATGCTTTATCTGGTCTTTTTGTCTTGTATCCAAACAGTACTCTCATGCTCTACAGTTTGAACTGTAGCATGTTTTTAGTTACTAATGCAGTTGCACAAGATAAACAATATTAGAAATAATTATGAAAACACAGAGGATATGCAAAAATAATGAGTAATTGGATGTGAGATACACACACACATACACACACACACATACACATATATACACACACACACATACACACATACACAATGGATTACTACAGTAAATATACAAAAAAAAATGAATACATTGCACAGTGAATTATTATTTGGTATGTGAGCCCTTTGCTTTATGTAGGGCATGAAAACAGATTATCAGTATATGACTGTAATGTTGTTCCAAATATCCTGTAACACTTTACAAAATTTGTTTAGTGTTTTGTTGCCTTTTGACTTTGTCATTAGCCATATAGCCCTATATAGCCTCAGTGATGTTCACATCAGGACTCTGTGCAAGCCAAGGCATCTTTGTGAGTCTTCCATCAGCCTCTTTACGCTCCAGATAGTTTTTCACCACACTGGCTATTTGCTTGAATATCCACCCAGTGAGATGTCTTCCTGAGGGAATAGCATGATGGATACCTGTACCAGTTGGCAGTCAGTATACCTTAAATTTTATACAAATCTGCAATACTGTTGGCTGATATATAGACCTACACTAGCATTGATCCACCCCCATGCTTCACTGTAGTTGTTGAAAATTGACTGGTATACTGGTCTTTGGTCCACCTTTGAACAAACTGCCATTGATCATTGCCTTACAGTCCAAACTTTATTTGTAAAGAGCACCTTCTTACAGGTTTGGTCATCCTACTGTTTCATTTCTGCTGCCCATTTAAGCCTTGCCATTTGATTGCCTTTTCTCAGCTAAGGTTTTTTGATCAGCTGTGCATCCATTGAGGCCATTTAACCCTAATGTGTATGTTACTGTTCTTGAAGAAATTATGTAGAGAGCATACCTTTAGGTAATTAATATCACTTTTGGAGAGTTTGGACTTTCTTCCTCAACCATGTCTGTTGTCAACAGTACCAGTTTTGCTTATCTTTCTCCAAGGGTTATGATCTACTACTAAAGTATTTATACTTTTATTTATTTTCCTTTATGAAGATGTGGAAAATTATGCCTATAGTTCAGTTTAACAGTTACAGGTAGGCAGGAAGACATCATGGCTTAATAGCTCCCAGGCAAGGGAATGGTCATCAATGTGATTCTTAAATTGATTAATACTATCACTTATGTTATTCTGGTGGTCCTTTTAGGGATTCTCTTTGTATAACATTTAGTTTTTACTTTAATTTTCAATGATTCAAATGGTTCAGATATCATTGAGGTATAAGCAGTGGCATAGCTAGTTTGTGCCGCCCGGGGCAGACTGCCCCCATCACCCCCAACCTTTAGCTACACTAGTGGGTATAAGGATAAGTTGATAACACGGGCATCTGCACATAGGGGGTGGGCAAGAAGAGTGGGCAGCTGCCCCCTCCTGGAAAGTTGATGGTGATAGTGTAATGATGGAATTGTGTGTTGCCTAATTCACCATGCTCCCTGGTGCATGGTGAATTGGGCAAGAAATAACATGTCTGATTGCCCCTGCCTGTTAGTACGCTTTCATTGCTAGGCACATTCTCCGCATTTTATATTAGTTTGTCAACTCCTCCCCCCCCCAGAAAAAATGCAAACACCCATGGTTGACAATATAGGTATAAGCAACATGCTGTGTCCAGAGTTTAGATTACAGCTTGCTGATAAAGTGAATAATACACATCTGTTGAAAATTCATGATTGATTTTCCATTCTTCATGTGCCGCTGCTTTTATTTTTGGTTTATTCCATGTCAATTAACGTGTCAGAACCGTACATCTGGCATATCTATCAAATGAAAAATCTGAAAATATTTAATCAGTTTTCATCAATAATGTGCATGAATGCACAGAGCCTGAAAAACGTGTGCCAAATTTTCACTTTTAAAAATAACTTTTTACTTATAACTCATAAAATAATGAAGACATAGGCTTCAAATTTGTTTTCTCAAGTGAACATTTCCTGTAGATTCTGAGATCAACAACATTACTGTAGGTAGAAGGAAAAAAAAATCCTAATTTTGGACTCTTTGACTTCCATTAGCATAGGTACTACAGAACCCAAACTCTGGTACTGTGTTCAGCAATATCAGGGGTAAGTTTGGTCAAAAAATGGTAAAGATGTTCAGCCTAATAAGGGAAAATGGTTTTTCATATGGAAGTTAGTCATTAACTAGTAATGCGTACACTACAATTCCTTGTATATTATATGTAAATGTATGGTTTCTTTCCCTCAGCATAATACATGATGACCACAGAAGTGGTTGCTTACATCATTACTGGACTATAGCCATGATGTAATTCTGATATGCATCAGCTACCTTGATAGCTATATAACATGTTACTTCAACTGCCCCACTGTTAACTTAGTGGGTCAACATGGCAAAAAGATTGGATCTTCACAAATGTAACATTATCACCTTGAACTTCATTGCCATTGTTTCATACACACATGGTAGAAAGGAACTGCCAGATTTAAACAACAACATAGAGTCTGACAGGTCTGGCATTGTGCAATTTTGCTTCTCTGGAAAAAAAACTAAACAAAAACTGATTAAATGCTCCTGGCAGGAAAGAAAGTATGTCATTATCCAAGAAAACATCTTAGCCTCCTGAAGATAAACCCAGAGAGTTGAAGGTAGCCCAGCACATCACATGCTTGGTGAATATGTACCATGCTGGAAAGAACAAAGAGAAACAATAAAAATCTTATGTGCATAGGTGTTTTTCCCATTTGTATTTTACATTTCAGCTAACAGTAGATGTATCTTTATAGAAACATTTAATAAATTTTTTTTAATGAACATTAAACTATTAAAAAAAATTTTTTTATTTTAGGCTACTACTCAGCCAAACCGTTACCTTCTGCTGGAGTGATGTCCATAATGCAAGCCTTTTGCGACAGAGGCGTGTGGGATACTCATGGCTTTGTTAACTTTCCCAATTCTAGGTAAGATATCATTAAGAGAAAGACCACCTTGTAAACAAGACTGGCTATAAACATTAGAAAATCATCCTGTATGAAAAATTAACATAAAATATTGATACCTGTTTTATTTTTTTCTCAGATTTTCCATTTCTTTTGCTGAATTCTCTTCATACTCAGACCCATTATGTCTTTGCAAAAGGTAGCCTATATTTGTTTTGTTTTTAAATTTTTTTTTATTTTTAACTATAATAAATTGTTAGATTTTAACCCTTTCCTAGTCAGAAAATACAATACAGTAGAACCTCTTTTATCCAGAATGGTCAGGACCAAGGGTGTTTTGGATAAACAATATTTCCAGTTAATGGATATCACATAGGTTGTATTACAATACATAATTCATCCCCCATAATAACGATTAATAAACACAGGTATTATACACTTTATAAAAATGTACTGTATAATAAAGCAGTGTATTGGTCATTACTGTTCAGACAATATCTAAGATGGATTGCACAAAATGAACCTACTTGATTAAACTGATGAAAAAACATTAAGAAGTCCAGGAATAACTCAGATAGCATAAATGACCTAGCACAGTTCAGTAATCCAAATGAAAAGGAAGTATGTCCAAAAAATCAAAAGAAAATTTCGATTTATAGTGCAGAAAGTCAAAAATGTAGAGTAATATCATCACCAGACTATTGTCACAATGGTGCCAGTACAGTATTTCCTTGATTTACACATTCTTAATATACGTGAATTTGAAGTTACAATATTAACTTTTTTATACCAAAAATTTCTTATGCTCAGCATGGTTTGAAGATGCACAACTTCCTCCTCCTACCAGCTAAGTTCAACTGCGATTGAGATTTGGTGACTGATAAGAGTGGACATCGCCCATTTATCTCTGCAAATGTTTTGTACAACACAATAAAAAAAAACACTTTGTACTGTATGATTAATGTTTATCAACAATATTTAATATGTAAGAGATGAAGATATGACCAGAATTATTTGTATTTTTGTATTGGCTATATGCTCATGCATTTGGCAATTTTATGAGTGTTGACAGACAAGAGTGAGTCCGCCAATGTGTAAGGAATATGTATAAATACATGTAATTTATACTGGTGAATGAATACTTATGAGAATGAGTAAGTGTACATAAATGTGTTTTAGACAGCTGTATGCATATTTAGTGTTGAAATGAAAAATGAGAGAATGAGTAGTTGGAGGTGGGAGACTGTTGGTCATCACGTTAGTTGATCATGTGACTGTTCGTCATCACAAGATGACATGAAGCTCTCATCTTTTCAATATTGTTACCTTGTGGATAATAGTCTTATATATAAATTTATTTTGAAAGTTTTCTTAATAAACAAAATATACAAACAATTAAATGTTTATCTGCCAGCCTTTATTATTGGTGTAGTTTTCAGTTTCCTAGTTATTGTATAGGATTAGAATAAGAGAAAAAAACCAAGTTTTTATTGTTTGTTGTTGTAACTCCAGTAGCAGCACAGCAGGATGGCTGGAATGACGCATCTTGAATCTGCTCGACCACCACAGCCATGGTTTTCTTCCAGTGAGGACTCTAAAATACTCAAATTATCTAACAGTATAGAACATAACCCCTGTTTACTGTATAATAATAATAGATTTAAAATACACAAATTTGATTTGCACACCTTTTTCTAGGAATGCATGCCCTGTGTAAATCAAGGGAGTAATGTACTGAGTCAATTTCTTGAATCCTGTCAGTGTCATAACTTTTGATGCTCCTGCAGCACTAAGTTGTCATCTTCCAAAAATCATCCTTAATGGACAGAACAAAATAGAGACCCAAGTTATGTTCTCTGCTGCAAATACTTTCATCTTCTACCTTGGTGTTCATCCAGGTGCAGCTTTGCCTACCCATTTCTGGGTCTGTATGATGTAGCAGTTACTCTTTTCATTCATGTGGTGGAAGAAATCTTCTGGATCAGTTCATAGTAGAAATCTGCTCCTCTGGCATTATCAGTTACATCAATCTTTGGGTCAACCAACTGAAAATGCATGTTGATCTGGGGCAGATGACTCAAACTCCACCTGATGACCTCATCATTATGTTGCTATCTCCATCTCTGACACGTTTCTTGATCTCTCTTCATCACCATCTGACCAGCTAAATGAGAAAATTTGAAGTATGCATGCTTGAGATCTTCACATCACCAGAAGGAAAGGACTTATTATTCAGTTCTATCATGTAGCAAGTAGATAAAACAACTGGGTAATGCACATAGTTCAAAAGTCAGTTTCGAAAACAAATCACTAAATATAGATGGAGGAAACAATAATGTGAACCAGCATCCTCCTGCATGCCCTATTTATAGTATATACAGAAGTGATCATTAACTCTTTCGCTGCCAAGGTTTTTGGTGTCATTTCCATAAAAAGATTCTCTTCTCCATTGATATTATTCAGAATAATGCTTAAACTAAGAATGTCTGATGTTACTGGCCAACCATCTATCGAGTGTCACAAAAACTACATTACATCAGTGATCTCTGAATTTGGCAATCAGTGGGATGTGATCATGGATCGGAGATCTCTGACTTTGCCAAGGAAAGAGTTAAATTACTCATCAATGCCTGACTGTTTTTGGCTGGTTTTGGTTGGTTTTGGTTGTTTTGAACAGGTCATTAATAAAGTTAAATCACATCTCCAAAAAAAAACAAAAAACAAAACAGAATATATATTGTTGTATCCTTTATACCAGAGTGTGGAAACTCCATAGTGGGACCCAGAGTGCTAAGCTGGAAGGGAGAGGGTTTGTACCCAACTTTGAATACAGTGGCCTAGACAAATGTGCCAAATGTATGTCATAACCTTTTTTTTTTTTTGTAACTAGGGGAAGGAAACCTGCACAGATCAGCCATGGAGCTAGACGTCTACCACATAACCTAGCCTCAATGAGTACTGATTTGTGACTGAGACAGTATGTAAGACAGTACTCCCTAAATAAGGACTGCCTCTAATAGTAAACAAAAGAGGGGTCATTCTAGAAAGGTAGTTTGCTACTTGCATTTTACAATGGAATGTTAAAAGTTTGTCTCATGGCTGGGAAAGACTAAGGATCCCCTTCAGTAGGGACTGTTATACTAAAATGATAGAAAAAATAAAAAGAAAATATGGTGGCAGGTATTTCTTTTTAGTTGTCAAGATGCACATGTTTAAGTTGTTTTTCTTTTTCTTTTCAGTGCTGAAAAGTTTTTAAGTCAGTTTCGGTCAGTAGCCAAAGACAACAACTTCTTTGTTCCCGGTTTTTCACCCACTGACATGGATGAATTGCCAAGTGTATACAGGAGTATTATTGACAATTTTGCTTCCATACATGACAAATTTAAAAGTGCAAAAGGTATGAAAACTATTGACTAATTAATATATAATTTTAAGTTGAAACTTTTGTTTGTATTATAAAAATGAACTTTCATTGTGTCTTTTGTATGTCCTCTGTCTATTACAGTTCTAAAATAAACATAGACTTCAAATGGTGAACGGGTATAGTCATTTCTCTTCTCCCATCCTTATCTGGCTGCTATCCACATACACCAGCGAAGAGACAAGCAGTTTTTTTTTTTAAAAAGCACTAGATCTCTGTAATGGCACTTCAAGGATTTAGTGTATTTAAAACTGCACAGTAATTCATTGATTTTAAGTACCTTTCAGTTAAAACTTAACTCATGATATGTTTTGTTTTTTTTTTGTTATTTAATTGCACAGGAATGTTAGAATATAAAACTGCTGCAAGTGCATTTTCAAGACCCATGACTGGTTGCAAGTCAGTTTGAAAAGAAACCTGCTAACCTTTCTCCCTGTCCACTTCTCTCCAGTACTACTGTATGCCATGTTCTGAGTAATTTATTGGTCGATATGGCGACCTTGGATATAAAGTCCAGACCCACACTTCATAGCTGTTTAGCAGTAGACTTAACAAAACAAAGACCAACTAATTAGATGCCATAAATGTTTTATCAAGGGGTAATGGAATAGGAACAATTAATTTGAATAAGGCCTGACCATGAAAACAATATTTGCACTAAAGAGTTTTTATTACAATTGTCAAAATCTGTTATCATAAGAATAAAAAGAATTTGATAAATGTTAGATTGAAAACAAGAACAGCAAATTTCCCTGCAAGAATTTAATTCAGCCTAGGAAGAGGAATTTTTATATTTGCTGAGAAAAGCTTCCAGACCTGCTTTTTTAATCTGCAGAGACAGTGTAGCGGTGCCTTAAAAAAAAAAAATCAATTTAAAAAGGTATTTCGGGCGGATTTCAACACCAAACATTCAGTTGGTTCAGATTTGCACAAAGATTATATTTCAAAGAAGAAAAACTTTTCAAGGCAACCGTCACTTTTCACTAAAAGATAAGAAGAAACTGTGTCTACGGTCAGGGCACCCTGTGAAATTTCTTTGCTGTTAATTTGAAAAAAGAAGTCTCACCAAGATTGGGAGGAAATTTTCAAAGAAATTTCAGAGATTTTTACTACTCTAACAGGTGAATACAAAATTCTAAGACTGCCAAATGAACTATCTCCGTCTCAAAACGCTGTAATGTGGCAAATTGAAAATAATAATATTCCTGTGTCAACAAAATTCATACCTGAGCACTAAATTGCTGGAAATTTTGCAGCTTGATTTGTAATAATGCAAACTCTGCAGGAGAATTGTTTCTGCATTGCTGTGTTCACTAGTTGTTAAAGGAAAAACTTTGGAAAGATGTCAGAGTCTGAAGAAAAAAATTCTTATTTGTGGAAGAAAAAGAACTCCTTGAAGACTGTGAGCTTCTATAGAACCATATATGGCTGTGTGAGTTTGCATTTCTCATTGATATCACTAGTTGTCTCAATGTCCTCAATATGCAGTTATATGGGAAGGATCGCCTTTTTCCATTGCTCCTGGAACCAATAATATTTTTCAAAGACCTTTTCCACAAAAAATTTTTTTACAGATCTTTGAACACTTTTTCATTTGAGAGTAATGCAACACGAAGAGGCATATGATGGAGACAATGTCAGTTTTTGGAAATATCAAGTACCCATAACTTTAATCAAATCATCTGATATTTGCTTTGACAACTTAAAAAAATGATGGAATCAACATCACTCTCTTCATCAATCCATTTGGAAAGTCAGAAAGTGAGATTAGTCATTATTCTGCAAACATTTAAGTGGAAATTTTGAAACTTAAGAAACATTATGGCCTCTGTAACTCTCCTACAAACTCAGATTTGAAAATATTTTAGAAATATGTACTAAGGAACACTTTTCTGTGTTTTCATGATATGTTTTTAGGTATGTTTGTCAATTTGTGACCACTTAAATCTGCGAGCAGTCAATTTCACCAAAAATAAATACCACTTAAGACTAACTCATAGACATTTAAATGATCTTTTTTTATTGGTGTTCTGTAAATTAGCAACTAAATGTTGTAAAATTTTTGCAACTGAAAGAAATTTAAAAATCACATTAATTGTATGCTTCATTTTGTTCATTAAATGTTTTTGAGTTTTTTGACATTTGTTTGTGTTTTTTGGGGAGTTTGGTAATGAGATCTGCCTTTAGAGCAAAGTGTGGTATCATGATGTTTGGTAGACTTAGCATGTGGCATGCCTGGGGAAAATCGTTGGCCAGACCTTATTTTGTCTCAACATTTTTTGACAAACCTGAGTAATTTTTTAAAAATTACAAAGTTTACAATAAATTTTGTTGGAGACCAGTGTTGTGGAATTTCTCCAATTTTATCGATTTTATGTCACTTTAGTCTATCAATTTTTTACAGAAACCATACATCTTTTATTTTTAAATTTTGTTTTATATTTGATTCAAACTATAAGGATAAATATTTAAATAAAAATAAAAATTTTAATTTTAATTTGAAATAAAGTAAAGTCTCACTTAACATGAATTTGCTTTACACAATTTCACTATTACATGATTTATAAAGTAAGGAATAAAATTCACTTTACACAGTGATGCTTCATTATAACACAATCTTGCCATGAGACAAAATAGTCTGTGAGAGGGACAGTGTTTAATATTCTTCCGCAATATCTAGTGAGTCATCACTTACCAAGTTGTGTTTTTATCTCTTAATAACAATGGGCCTCAAAAAGAAAAAAAGTGAGGATATTAGTGCTTTAGCAATGAAAATGAAATGAAAAAGTCACACTTTGGAAGTAAAATTAAAAGTCATTGAGCGATTTCAGAAAGGTGAAAAACTAATGGATATTTCACATGTGATTGGGCTGAACAAAGCAGCATGCTTGACTATCCGTTCAAATGCAGATAAGATAAAAGCAAATGGTCTGCATGCTACATCAGTGAGTGCCATCAAATCAGTTGTAGCAGGCCTGACATTATGGAAAGGATGGAAGGGCTTTTGGGTACTTGAATTGAGCACCAAACGAAGCAAAATGTTCCATTAAGTTTGCATGTTATAAAGTGTGAAGCATTGATTTTGCATGAATCATTGAAGAAAGACAAAAATGAAAGTGATGTGAAACCTTTCCACATGAGGCAGGGGTGTTTTCTGTTTTAAGAAGCATTTTATATCTACACAACATAAAAGTGACGGGAGAAGCAGCCATGACCGATAAAAAATACAGCCAAAATTTTCCGTAGTTTGCCGGTACAAATTATAGCTGATGGTGGTTATAATCCTAAGCAGGTGATCAATGTAGATGGAACAGAATTATATTGGAAGAAGATGCCAAACAGAACTTATATTTCCCAAGACGAAAAAAAAACGCCCCTGGTTTTAAAGCCATGAAAGATCGATGCACACTTTTATTAGGAGGCAATGCACAAGGAGACTTAAAGCTTAAACCCTTAATGGTGTATCATGCGTGGACCCCTAGAGCTTTGAAAGAATATTCAAAGGAACAGTTTCCTGTTTATTGGTTTGCAAACAAAAAGGGTTGGATTACATCCAGTATTTTCCTGAAATGTTATAAAGGCTATCTACACACAGATTTTCTTTCTCTCTCTCTTCATCCACTGGCTCGCATCACAACTTATTTACATGTATTCTTATTGGAAATTATATTTCACTTAGCACGATTTCACTTAACAGTGTTTTTGAGGCACAGATTAATTGTGTTAAGTGAGACTTTATAATTATTTAATTTAAATTAAAAACATTTATACAAAAGCAATGTAAATTGACATATTTTTTTAAAGAATGAGATCTGTAAATGTTCAGTTTTCTTGAATGCTGTTCTCCTGATTCATTTGAGAGGACCATACAGCAGTAAGTTAGAAGGGTCGATGTGGTGTGGAATATTAGCCCTGGTGACCAAGAAAATTATCTAGGTATGGTTTGGGACTTTCAAGGTGCAAATCAATCAAAGGTTACCTGCAGAACCTTATGTCACATATACCTGGAAAATCACTATTAAAACTCTTCCTTTTTAGATGTGGGAGGAGAGCCACATGGCTGACTTGCTAAAGAATAGTGAGAAGAAACCATGCCAGCAAGATATACCAAACCAAGCCAGTCCCAACCAGTATTTAAATTCTGGCACTTAACCACAGCTGTTCAGTAGTATACAATTGGGACCATAAGTAGCTTTAAATGTTCAAGAAAGAGTTCCTTTATTTTCTGTATAAGCCAGTAAAGTAATTAAACTAAAATTAAGAACAATGAAGCATGGTATAATAAATTTTGAAGATTATTTTTCAGAAATGTTAACATTTTAGTGGGTTGAGACTGGTAATCTGTATATAATGTATCATTAAATTGTAGATTTGCTTGATAAATAATCACATTCAAAAGTGGCATACCGTTGCAATCATAATCCAAAAAACTCACTCACCCTCTTTGTTGTATTGATAATGAAACTTAGCCCGGTATGATTATGGCGATTCTATCTTGAGCTGGATTTCATTTGAACATCTTTAGTATAAAACTTTTTTTTTTTTTTAAATTTCAGAATTTAATCTAAGTTATGTCTTAACTAATGTGTCCAAAATTGAAGAGTTCTTGATCAACAACTTGTCTCTAACAATACCCGAGGCAGATGCCTTCCTTCATTCATCAGTTGACACACACGAGGTAAGTTGATGATGCTTTATGTTCTGCTTTTAATGTGCATGCATGTGCATGTTAGATTGGACAAGTTTCTCTTTGATAAGCCATGTTGGTCTGTGCTAGTACCATTTAGCTAAAGATTGACAGCCAAAATACTTGTTATGATGTTGGCTGTAATGCTATTTACCATAATAAAGGCTGGCTTATGACCATTTTTAGTTTAGCCTTTTTTTCTCTGTGGAAAGAATCAGTTTCTATATCATTGTATTGTGGGAAATATTTTCTATGTTACTGCCAAAGACAAGCTGGTTTTTACTTTGATACACCTGTGCACAGAATGGTACAGTGGGTCTGGAGGGATTGATTTTAAAAATGATCAATCTGTGTCCACCTTGTCCTTGTTTTCCTCAGTGGTGCTGCTGGATACAAATTACAGAGTGCTGCTCTTCTCTGGTGCACACTAGAAACTGTATAGCCATGTTGTTTACTTGTTTACTAGCACCATGAGTGCACAAGGTGTGAACGAGAAGGTGTGTTCAAGCACTTGTATAACAATAGAGCTTGGCAGCATGATGTTTGCCGCTTCATTGCACGTAGAAAGCACTGAGGTAAACATTGCCTTTATTTTCTGAAGTACCCTCATACATTACATTTTCCAAGTGTATAAAAATATTAATGGCAAAATTGTTTTGCTGACTGACTGATAAAAATGTAATAAAAGCATCAATTGTGATTTCAGAGTGCGTGATAAAGGCTAGCTAAATATGTTTTCAGATGAAATTTGAGAGGAAATAATTAACTACTAATATTTGGCCCCGAGGAATGCTGCATGGATACTTATGTGGTTGTATCTATAATCTTGATGACCTGAATAAAATATTGATAGTTCATAACATGATAAAATTATTCCTTAGTTTTCAGTAGAATTCATTAGGCAATTTTTTTTTGTCTATAAAATAAAACAATTTAACTGGCAGAACATTCTCAGAAATATTTCCGTGAAGACACTTTGCATTCAAAAATGTTAAAGCTTGCCAAAGATTAGATTTTTGAATGAAATAGTTCTTTTAATGTAATGTTTTCTCCAGCAGTTTTGTGGTTTTTTTGTACTTGAATTTTTTCAGGAAGTCTTTTCATTTTCTTTATTTGCACTTTCATAAGTAGTGGGTATGAACTGACTGTCCACAAACTTTTGTATTCAAAAGATATCCTGTTGAATTTTATTTTCATATATTTTTAATATATGAGATTTGTACATTTTAAAGCCCATATAGTCAACATTCTACTTGTAATCTTTATGTAACATCATCCTGGCCAGAATGGTTATTTAATTTTGAGCCTAAATGTTTATAGCATAAAAATATACTCTACATAATGGTCCCTTGTGCAAACATTGGCCATCAGTTATTGGTCCAGAATATTGTTATATTTACCCTGCATAAGGCTGTCATTGAGACAGGAAGTAGCTTCATGGAATTTATACATTTGCATGCATCCTGATGTTCTAAATGAGGATGTTATCGCATTTGTTGGTAATTTAGCCTTTGAGAATAAGTGACATTTATGATAGAAATATTATTCAGGCAGACATTAAATGGTTTGATTTTTTTATTACTATGGTTAAAAAAAAAAAATTAAACATTAAAACATAAAGTTACCATAAATGTAGTTTATAAATTGACATTAATTGGCTATCAAATAAAGACAAATTTGTAATGTATGTATTATATTAATTTTTTGCATTTGTTCATTTATTTATTTTATTTACATGGATGTATGTTTCAGATTCTCCTGCACATAGTAGCCACCTGTTTGTACTTGTTCATATTTCCTTGGTCTTTGGAACCACCTCTCTATATATTGCCGTTCTTTTGGACATAATTTAACTATAAAATCACTGGCACAGACGCCTTAATATACTTTCTATTTTCCTAAAGGTTTACCGTTTATTGTTTGGAATGGAAATTGATGGAGCCAATACATCTGTGCGGAAAAAACGAAGTTTTCATGACTTAGTTGGTCAGCATTACATCATAAAAACAGACAGTGCTGAAAACCTAAAACATTTTGACCATTTACTGAACAAGCAAGACATGCTTCTTGGTAACACAAGCTCTCATAAACTTTCTGGGTTTGGAAAAGGGTTACTGTATGAAATTCTGAGAAGCAAGAATCTCAAGAAGAATGAAATGCTTTTAGATGTGGTGTTACATTTGCTTGATGTTAGAAGAAATGGAGATAATGCAATCAGAATCGGTCCTCAGCAAGTTTCTGAACTCTTGAAGGTAATTTTTTTTTTTAAATTGATTTTAAATGCATTAACTTTTTAAAGGAATTGTTTTTGAATGTATTCACTTAATTAAAACAATTTACATTTATTCTATGAAGAAGAAATGCAATGTCAGATAATTTTGAATAATGTAAACAAAGAAGATAGAAGAAATGTCAAGACTTGAGTTCTCTATGCTTTTAAAGGTTCATGGTCTTGTGTATGGTACAGAATATTTACAAAACTTACAATTGTCTAGTGTTTCTTGGAGATTTGGTGAATGTTTCACAAGATCAGTGGGTAAGAACTGACTTTCTGTTTGTCAGTAAGTATATGTAGTCGATCATTTATAATAAAACAGCAATGCATGCATAATTTCGTGATCAGAGATGTTTTTTAGGATACCAACTATTGGTTGAATAAATGAAGAAGAACAGTTATTATCAGTTTGTAGGTATGGAGTCTATTTTTAAGAGAAGAGTTTATCATTAGGGAGATTTTAGCACAGCTCCTTTAAAATGTTTCCAGATTTTAATCTTAGAATTTTCAGAATAATTTACCTAGTTTGAGTGAGATTTTTAACCACTGTGGATGGTCACAAAACCTTTTGGTTATATACAGTTGAGCCCAGATTTCAATTCACATTCATAGTTGTTTCTTTTTTGCTGGGAGTTTTATATAAGCTCCTGCCATCTTGTAATGACTAAACTAAACTACATGATGCAGAATGTAACTTTTTAATATTATTATCTTTTATATCAAAAGTAAAGTAATTATTGAGTTCTTTAATCAGTGAAGCCTACCAATTTTAGGAAACAGGAAGATGAAATTAATTTTTAAGGAAGAGGAACAGACTGTTAAATGCAAGTTTGGTTTAGTGTTAAGATGCTAGGAATTGTAGGAGAACAAAGAAGGAATTCCTATACCATCAAATTTTTGCATTAATTTGAACTTTGAACTTTATCAAGGCCTGGGAATTTGTCTTTGCGTACCAGTGCACTTCAATATGTTACCCTTCACTTCAGAATAATTACTCCATCATTATATTGATTAACTACTACTAGATTTAGCTATTTATCTAAGAAAGTTCCCTTTTAGTTGAAAGGCATAAATGAGTGATCTGGCTGATGTACCATTGGAAGAATTCCAATCTCTTGTGCAAATATAACTCAAGATGACTTTAGTACTGAAATCAAAAACATGTCAGATAAGAGTGGTTAGTTTGCTAGTGATCAGACTCAGTTGATTTTTTGATGAAACATAAGGCAAAAATTGCATTGATGGGAGAATTTTATTTGTAACAACCTCATGACAGGAATCATTCCCGATAACACAAAATGGTGAAAACAAAATGCTTGTTTATAGTATTAGTTACAGATTCATGACAAAAGCATTTAATTATCAAAATATTTTTAAAAATTGTTTTAAAAACATTTTGATAAAATATTCATCAAATTCATCTATAAGGACATTTTATGCATTTGATTTGCAGAAACATTGAATTTCTTTGTTTTTTTTATTGTGATTACTTTTTTTCATGTTAGTCTCTGTTCATTCTGGTCAACACCTACATTGAATCTATATTCATGTTTGGAAAGATCAGGTTAATATAAAAAAATTTTGGTGATTATAAAGAAATATAGTTTTAAAAAACAACAAAACTAATGGTTACTATCTGCCTGTCATTTACAGTTTACTATGAGCTGTCATGGACAACAAAGAGAGACAGATATTCTTATTGTTGTGTCTTGGCCCTAGAATAATACTTGGTGGGTGACCAGGTCTTTCCAAGATGACTCTAAATACTTGAGACGTTAAAATGAAACCCAGCTGAAATAGCTCTGCAGCTATGATGGTATCTGGCCAGCCTTCATTTGAACATCCCTAGCATGAATGAAAACAAAGGTTATTACCTGTTTTTATAGACAAGAAATGAAGGTGAAATGTAAAGTTCTCAAAGGATCCCAAATAAAGAAAAATGGTGGTGGTTGCAACTCCCATCATAAGATATCACATATTTTTGGTAATATAAACCACAGAGATGATCAGGCATAACCAGCCAGATACTTGCTTTATTGCTTGCTAAAAAATTCAATTGCTGTAGACATTTGAAAAACAAACAAACATTAAGTTTCTTGTAGAAAATTAATACAATAAAATAATGTCTGATATTTTTTTACATAATAAGAACTATTGTCAGAAGATGAATACTTTTATTGTATCCAATAAAAGCTTGGTATGTAGACTGCTACATCATGTAGTTGATTGAATGCTAAGCACAAATGTGCTTGCATCAAATTAAATTGGATTTTCAGAATGATTAATAATTTTAAAAATTGACAATATTCAAGAAAGCTATATGTATAGTTTTCTCGTTTGTCTGACCTGGGGCATTTATTCTGTTTTTAAATGTATTATATTGTACTTGAGCTCTGCTCTTCTAAGAATACTATTTAGGTGGTAATAAGACTCCCTTAACAGATCCCTAGGCAACAGGTTGACATTTTCATGTTCTTGTAAGACTACCAATTTTTATTCCAGAGATGTGAAAAAGTTTGCAGATATATTTAGTAACTTTTACAGGAAAGCATTATGTATGTAGGAATGAATGGATGAATTTTGGTCTAAGAGTCTGAGCATGTATTTTAGAAATGATTTCTAAAATAATGTAAATTGGTTGCATGTTTCTTTGTTTATAAAGTTAAAGATTAAGCATAAAAATGTATTAAAGTTGCTTTATTCATAAATAATAATTTAAACTAAAAATTAATTTAAAAAATAATAATAAAATAAATCAAAAGTTATAAACTGAGCTGATTGTTCATGAGATATTCATTGGAAGTGAGTTTAAAATCATCATTCATGACCAAAAATCTATGTGCAGAAACATCTAGAATATTATTATATAAAGAACTTTTCAGTTTTTTTTTTCTCTTGGTTCTTTAATTGAAATAAAATTCTTTACATAGAATTGAAACAAAAAAATTCAAATTTTTAATTTTATTTTTTAATTAAAGAAAAACAAAAATCTCAATACTTTTGTAATTTAAATTTTACATTTGAATAGTACATTCTTGAATTTGAAATATCATTATTTTGTATTTTTACTGCTTGGAATGAGTTAAATTTATATGGCAAGCATGATATTATCCTGTAATTTTTCTTTAGTTTTAATAACCAACCAAATAATTGTTAGTTAACCCAACAAGTTTCACCAAACTCACTCATAGATTAGGTTTTCTACTTTTTTTTTGTTGTGTAAATCATAATATTAGAATTAAAATTTTTTCATGAGTTAGCTGGGACAGTTTGTAAGTTAAGTTAGACAAGGATGCTTTATTCATTCCTGCCCTTGTTTATGCAGATGGTGTTGCTGTTGCCTGATGTTATGCACCAAGTTTCCTGCAGTGATAAAGAGCTGTCTCATCTCCTGATTCCAGATCTCTCTTATAATCATTCAGACCTGGTAAGCAAATTATGAAAATAAAATTTTTTACAATACTGAATCCTAGACTCCCTGTTAATAAATTTTAAGAAGGTAGTGACTGAGTTTGGTAACAGAATACCATACTAACCTGCTGTGGCTGAGGGACAAAGTTTGACCCTTGTTGGGGATCAACTTGATTTAGCAAATTTCCCATAGCTTAGCTTCTTTTCACTCTTCTGTACCAGTCCATCAGCCTTGGTTTCTTACCACAGTTAAACAGAGAAGTTCTAGTAGGTACTTTTCTTTTTCTGCTTAAGAATGATGTGCCAATATTGTAGCTCACAATGTATCGGAATGATTATACTTCATCAAATATATCTACTGTTGTAGACAACAATTATCATGGAAGAAGAAATAGATGAGTTTAGTGTTTTAAAGTATTTCCAGACATAGCCATCTGTTTACTGTCCAAATGTATACTTTAAAAACCTATTGGAATAATAAACATTTGACTAATTTATATTTGATATCTGATATTTACTGTTTTTACCACATTAATGCATTTGTATTTAATTCAATGTTTGTTTGTTTTATTTATTTTCTGGGAGGCTTAGAGCCGAAAGAGAGAGAAAGAAAGAAATATAATGATGTTTGTGAAGTTATATTTTTAGATTTAAGGGATTTTGGGTCAATGGGTAGTTAATTAAAACAGTAACAACAACAAAACATTTTGAAATGCTGTCTATAGCATCTTTGTTATTTCTGCATGTTTTCCATTTTAGAGTAATACATTAAAAAAAATATGAAAAGGTTTTTTTATTTACTAAATTGGATGTTGCAGATTCAATTTTGATGAAGATTAATTGGTTTGTATGCACAGAACCAAACAAAAGTATAAATGGATGATTTTTTTGAGGGGTGCCCACAATGTTTTGGTTGACGTGTCCTGTACAAAAATACTGCTGAGTTCAGCAGGGAGAGAATTCACCAGAACTCTTCCAATGAGCAGGAAGTCTGTGCAGAATTGGCTGATAGAGAAGAATGAGGAAAAACATGCTGCTGGGTAGAACCAAATGCAGTCTTGGTGGTTACAAACATGTCAAGCAACTATGCTACACCCACTGCCTTATTACTGCCCTGGAGGGATAAATCAAGCTAATGAGCCCCTGAAAAAAAACTCCATTAAAATGGATAAAACTTCAATAATATGAAGGTTGACTTGGTTAAGTAATTACCATTGCAACTTTTACTGTAACTTTTGACTTTTACAATGTCTGATATTCACAACTTGCATTTTTATTACATTTTACAGATTGAATTGGTTAATTTACTTTTTATTTTTGTCGTTTGTTCGAAAACTTTGGCATTTTCTTCTTTCCAATTTAAATGAATTACTTTGTAACAACTATTTTATCATATTTGTTAATGAGTGTTGTAGTGTTGTGGCATGACTTGTGCACAGTTGCTGTGAAAATCTTTTTAAGTAAAACCTCACATCATAATATTCATAGATGTGGTGTTGTTGGGTTTTGCACTGAAAACAACAGACTGCATTTCAACTAAAAAATAAAATTGTTGAATAAGAAATTTAATCACATTGATTTGTACTAATTGATGTGTCATATTTGTAATATGAAATTTTGGATAAATAAAGTAGAAAAACTTGTCCAAAGGTTGCATGAACTAATTGAAAATTTAAGTTGAAATTACTGTTAGATACCTGTATTTAAGCAGTAGGTCATTCTTGCTAAAAAACTTACATATCACCTTTAAAATAGTTTTTTACGTTATAGATATGTTTTATTTTTTTACATTTTTGAAAATTAACCTATTAGTTGCATTTCTAAATGGAGTATTACCTTTTATACCACCAAACATAAGAATGAATTATTTTGTTTTATGAAAGGGTTATGTCATTAACTTGTGCTCTAAGGGTTAATTATGCATTTAAAATTAAAATTTCTTTAGCCTCTCCATAGGCATCTAGATTGATTGGAATTTCTGACAAATGATGCAGATGTGGCTCTGTAATAAAAAGATAAAATCATATGGGTTTTTAGTTTTGTACTACATCTGTGAAGCAGAGAAAGATCATTGCCTAACTGATGAAACTTGAGATACTTGTAAAAAATTTGGGGCTCTGAAAAAGAAATGCAAATGATTAACGCAAAAGGGCAACTGTAAAAGAAAAATTATCTGATTGAAGTACAGTATGGTGGCTTTGACAAAAAAAAAATAAAAATAAAAAAGTGTTTTTTTTTCTTTACATTTTAACAAAAAATATTTTGTAGAATGGACTGCTGGCTATTGTGAAATTTACCATGTATAGAGATAATGATACATCTTTTGATCTCAGAATTCTTTCTTAAAGTTTGAAGGCCTGAATGAATGCTTTTAATACCACTTTAAGTAGCATAGAGATAATGCTAGTGTGTTCTTTGATCTGAAATTTTTATTGCCTTTTTACAGGAGGTGTTAATAAATACTGGGCTCTATTCAGGCTCATGTTCAGCATCTGCCAAACATGTGTTGCTTATAAATTAGTTTGTGGTGGGTATTTTGTTTTTTTATGTTGCTTGAGCAGACAAGTATGAGTGTGAAAATAATGCATACTTGTGGAAACCCTCCAGAATTGTTTTTCTTTTTAACATTCCAATGTAAAACTTTTGTTGCTTCACTAGATGAGGAAGATCATAACATTTATTAGGATCATTCCACTTATTATGGGATATCAGATTTGTGTTCCAAGAAAATTTTAATCAAAATATATGCATTTTCCTGCCACATTAATTTGGTACCTTCCTTAAATGGATGTATGTAACTTAAATCTAAATATTGCAGGTATAATTATGTATATATTGGATGTCTAAGTGGCAGCTAACCAGCGTGCATTATCAGCATCCAAAAACAGGCAGATCCCGTGATGTTTCTCCATTTACCTCAGATTGTGTCTTATAACTTCAGCCAGTCAGCTTGGTCCACTCAATAATTTTCAGCATTTTACGCATTTTTTAAAACGTGAATGGTAAAAATTTTTAGTTTTGTCAACTATTTATTTACAAACATGATAAAGGAAAATAAAAATTTGAAACTATGACATCAAAAATGAGTTAAAACTGCAAAATCTTTTTTTTTAAATAGTTTGACCAGTAGCCTTTGTTTCTAATGACTGCTTCCCTTCTGCCTGGCCTTGTTTCAACTAATGTCTTGTCTGATGAAATATTTTCTCAAGCCTCCTTAATGACTTTGGCCAATTTTTCTCTGTTCCTTGGATGATTTTTTTGAAATAAATCGCCCAATCTCTGCCCATAAGTTTCCAGTTGAATTTAAATCAGTTGAATTCCCAGGCCTATCTTCAAATCAATGTTTTTTAACCAAGAATTGACAGATTCTTTGCTGCGTGATATGGTGCCTCATCTTGTCAAAGCAAAAATTACCATCAAAATGGGGTTTCTTAGCAGATTCTACAAAATCTGTTTTTTAAAAATTCAAAAGTCAATTTGTATTCATTGATGTTACTTTTGATAGGACTACCAAATTGTCTTTACAATTAGCAGAAAAACAGGCTTGGATGTGGGTACTTTCTGGATGCTTCTAGGTTGGTAAAATACAATTTGACTTAAATGTTTCTCCTAATTTTCTTCTGATTCTCAAAGCACCACGATTACCAAAAACGTTAAGTGAATGTTCATCTGCAAATATCATCTTGCTCCAATCTTAAACTTCAATTTTGAAAGGAATAACAAAATTGGCAAGTTTATTTTTATTTTTATTGGCTGAAAATCCTGGTTTTTTAAGCTGAAATATGCGATTTGAAGCCTATTGTTACCAAATATCTTCTAACAAAGCTATCCAATGTCTTCTCGACAATTTCTTCATTTTCTCTAGCTAATGTAGCACTTGAGGAGAACCTATCCTCTTGTAACAGTGCAAAACCCCCTTTTTTTTCCTTTGGAAACAGGTTTGTTGTTGTTGTTCCATGTCTTTTCTTAGGAGAAAAGTGTTCAGTTTTCCTAATCATTCCAATAATCCTGCCAAAATTTGTTACTAGAAAAGCAAGTTTTTATATAATTTCTGAATTGCCAGGTTCATTTTCACATGTAGAAACTGCTGTCTATCATGATCACTTACACATTTTCCATGCATATTTTTGTATTTTCAAGATTAATATTTTTTGCATATGGAAAAGTTATAAAGAAATTTCTAGAAATCTCCAAAATTTTCTGGACTGAAAGGAAAGTTCTAATAGTTTCCAGAACATAACAGAAAGATGAGAAATCATCTGGAATATAATAGAAATTTCCAGAATATTCTGTTTGATTCAAATTTTGTATTGTTGCAAAATAACGTTTTTATATTCAAACTTCCATTTCCCATGTGTTTGGTGTTAGTTTCACAAATTTGCTTATCATATGAATAGGGAAGAAGTTTTATTTTTGGCCAATTGCTGTGAATCTAGATTGAAGGCTTTGTGTCTAACATGGTGTTGGAAACAACTGAGTGGGCCAAATTGATTAGCCACGGTTTTATGACCGCTCTGAGTATTTATGGGCAGAGTCGGTGACAGATTGCCAATGATCTTGGCATTTTAAAAATCTGTTGCAGTATTCTTGTGAAGTTCACCAAGGTGATGCCAGTGTTGCAGCAAAGTGATCTGTTAGGCCCTCAACAGTGAGACTATGATAAGAACATGCCATTACTTGTTACATCTTTACTTACACCATCAAGATAAGAATAAAATATTTTGAAAGGTCTGGTGAAAGAATGTCTGGCAAAACCTTTGAGTATTGGTAGTATGTCACTCTTCTCCATTGAGCCTAAGTTTCAGAAATTAATGTTTGGAGGTTGCATTTGGATTTGGAGACAACCTAAGAACAACCTTCAGTTTCATTGTCTTCATTTCTGAGTCATGCATGAAGGCAGGAGTGTCATGGTATGGGCTGAGATTCAGCATCATGGAAGGACAGATTTGGTGTTTGTCAAAGGATGTTTCAATTCTGCTGGATTCATTGCTATTTCAAGGACATCATGTACCACTGAATCTCTATATCTTGTTGGTACAATGCCCATACTCTTCAGGAGGATGGCTCTACGTGACACCTTATGTATACATTGTGGAAGAAGAATCAAAGCATTTAACTTTTTGGTTGTGTACCCAAAGCTCTGATTTTAATTTGTGAGAGCATCTGGACTGTCAACTGAGACCACCAATTCATCTACTTCTTGCACCTGTACCAGACTATGATACAAAATTATACCAAATTGCATAAAGCTTTTTGTGCTGCAAAAGGTGGCACCAAGTACTAACATAAAGGATTTCATTTTATTGCTTGTCTTTATTTGCTGTTTCTTCAACAAACTAACATATATTGTAATAACAGATGACCAAGTTATTATGACAAGGTGCTGTAGTTTAATTTAGTTTAGTAGTTATAAGAAAAAATGCAGAATCCACAGGGAAAAGAAATATTTATCAACAAGATATAAACATGTTTAAGCTATCACTGTTAACTATATTGGTCAGTAATTTAATATATTCATTTACATTTTAAAAAGTGAATGTAATAGTGATCCATTCAGCATGATTACATATTTGCAGTTTTTAAATCTTTTTTAAAAGTAAATTTTTTTTATATGCATCTGTCTCCAGCATTTATAATTGGGTTGATGATTAGTTTATGGCAAGGAAAGAAACATTAGGTTGCTATTACCTTCTGCATCAAAAGGGCCCCACATCTGAAAATGAAGTGTTTTTGATGGTTTTTCAATGCAGAAGTGGGCAACTTTGTGGTCTGGTGGCAGACTACTGAGCTGCTAAGTTTGAAGAACCAGGTTTGATTGCTTCAGAGGACTGACTCGGTTTGGCATATCTCCCTAGCATAGTTTCTTCTGGCTTCTATTCTTCAGTCAGCCACAGGGTTTCCTTCCACATCTAAAAATGAAGAGTTCTTGTAGGGATTTTTTCTATGCACAGGTTTAGTTGAATGACTACTTTTATCATAAAAACATTGTTTTGAGTAGCCCACTACATGTAAATTATATTGCAATAGCAGTCCATTCATCAAGAAATATGAAGATGAAAGATGAAAATTACCATCTAAACTTTATTTTGCATTTTTTTGTTCATTCTAGCTAAGAGATGTGGAATAAATAACTGGAGTTTTAAGATTATTTGAGAATATATCAAAATAGCAGTCCTACAACCTTGCATTTTTACAAAAATATGAATGGACCACACTTGCATTAATCCCTTCTGTTACTAAAAAAATATTTTCTAGTTTCAGGAAATGTCAAAATCTTAGCCAATTTGTAATTAATTATGGTTTTTGTATTCATTTTTCTAAAAATATTTTATGTTCAAATAGATGAAATTTCTGAACCCTTTGCATTTTCTTCATAGTTTTCATAGGAGACAATTTATTTGGTTCATTGTTTTAGTTTCATTATGTTTGATGCAACATAGATGGAATGTACTGGATGCATAAATTTGAGAACAACAGCAGCTGATGCCTATTAGATTTTTGAAAATTTAACAATTTCAAAATGTAATAATTTGATTGTGGAATGTGTTGAGAAGTTACATTCTGAGATACTTAATTGCAGTTTGCAAGCAGACCAATGCTACAGTTCATCAGGTTGATTGCAGCATTCCATATTTGTAGGGCTGCTGGTATTTGGCATTGATTTTTGTGATCAATCTAAATATTGCTTGGGATGTTCAAATGAAACTTGGCTAAAATAACATTGCTGTAATGGCCAGGTTTCATTTGAACGTCTCTAGTAGAAAAATTAAAGTGGGTCTGGATGGAACCTGAATAATCCAAGTCTGTCTGTCTGTCTGTCCACCAATAATTAAAAAAAAAAAATTCATACTCTAGTAATACAGAAGCACATTGCTAAACTAAATATGGCCACAATCTTGTTTTTTTCTTTTCTTAATTGTCAGTATTACTGTAGTGCCTATGATCGGTCAAACTTTACTATTTTTGTTGTGTTTTTTCAATCAGCTTTGAGCCAGGTTCTAGAGCTAATCAGTTTGTTAGCTTTCATGGCATTGCATTGTGGAAGTTTATTTCTTGATTATCAGTGGTTAGATACTTGTCTCTGGACTTCCTATATGTTAACTAAAAACTGCACACACTAAGAGACAAGTAAATACTGATTCATAGCTGTTTTTGTTGGGCCTTTTAAAGGCAATGTTACCATGGAAACCATTGTCAAATGTCAAATCTCAGTTTATCTTGAAGCTAGATCATTTATATTAAGAGAAATCTTGCTTTTGCTTATTTTTTTGAAAGTAGAATAAGAAGCGGGGTGCCTGCATGTGCTAGATATTTTGGTGGTAGTGCTTTTGAAACATAAGATGGGTTTTAAAATGCTTTGGGCATATGGTTCACATGTGAAGAGTCTTTTTCTTCAAGTAGTTATTTACATATCTACTAGAAACCATTTGCTTTCTTAAAGTTTTTTATACATAAGATAGCTTTATTTTCATAAAAGTACTGCATAAAAAATATTGAATATTGTCCATCTAATAAAAATGGATAGATGTTTCAATATTTTTGTTTTACAGGCTGCACAATTACTGTTCTTTCTTGTTTATATTCTAGCATTATTTGTACAACAAACTGCAACATATTTTCTGTCTGGTGTACAAAATAACTTCAAATATCAGTTGGGCATAAATTTAATATCTCAGCTAAAGCAAATGCTAGCATAAGATCTATTATTTCTCAAGTTGACTGAGTTACAATGAATTTGCCTTTTAACTTTGTTTTTCCAATAATTGATAAAATTACTATACACTGAAATAAGGTTAGATGCTTTATCTAACTCTGTGTACTGCATTTTGATGAAACATTACAAACAGAGATTTTAAAAATAGTTGATTTTTACATCAGTCTGTCTGTTTCTGGTGGAGAGGACTACAACCCAAGAAGAAACGTTAAAAAGTATAATAAAGATTCTTTTTCACCCACTTATAAACCAGAAACTGCTGATCAAATTACAGACTTAAAGTTTGTGTTTATTTGAAATGTTGTTTACAGATATATGAATGAAGCATTGTATCTCTGAATCAGTTACAATCTAAATATTATCCAAATTAAAACATCGTCTGCATTTTTCTTACGTTTTGTCATATATTCAGTTTCTGAATGGCCTTTTTGTTGTTGTTCAAAATAATAAAGAATTCTGGCCTAAAATCATCTCATGTAAATGGGTTATAAGTAATTTTTTAAATTCACATTTGGATTTGTTTGAGTTTTTATTGATACTTTATATATTCTTGTCAATAATGATTCAGAAAATTTCTCTCTTTCCCACCCCACACAAATCCAGACCTGCACTCATGTTCACACAAAAGCATAGCTCAGACACAAACATACAAACACTCAAAACACAGAGACATGCATATACACATTCAACACACAAACGTGTGCACATGCACGTGCATATACATTCAACACAAATGTGTATGTGCGCACATGCATATACACATTCAACATACACAAATGTGCACACACTTAATCACACTCTCTCAAGAGTTTTGAAGAAGCTTTAGATTCAAATTTAGATTTTTATATTTATATGCATTTTTAAGGGATGGAAAAATTTACTGTTGAACTACTGTTTAAAAATTTCTTTATTTCATAATTCAATATGATATACTACTGAATTTCATGTTTGAATTATTAGAACATTATACCCTGTACTCTTTTCCAAGCCAACAGACATGAAAAATGATTGATTTTGTCTAAGGTCACAGTTATACTGTACTTGGTGCCATATCTCTTAATTAGGAGTCCTTTCTGTTGGTGTTGATTTAGATGAAAGCAAACTTGCCAATTGTTAGAATGCTGGAATACAGAGTTTTATGGTTTTACTCAATAATCAAAGTTTTCTGTGGCCTTTGGAGATAAGATTATGGACTAGAAGCAAGCAAAAACAGAAATATTGCATCGTCAGTATTGATCCAGATGCTAGCTGAATAGAGGTGAACAGACTAATATAGAAGATATGGCCTCTGCAAGGCTTTATAAATGCAGGAAGCCCTATCTTAAAAATCAATTAAATAGCTGGAAACAAATGGGGCCTGAAAAAGAAGACACATTCTTGTTTCCTTCTTAACAGATAGATTGTTTTTGTAAGAAATTTGGACCACCACAAACGATTATGATGGCATAATGGGTTTCTGAAAATTCTTTGCTGTTATTATCTTCAATGAGCGCTTTGATAAAATTTATGCTCACCTCATTATTGGACCAGGATTGAACCTCTGGGTTTGCTTCATTTCAGAGACTAGTTGATTTTCTGAATTATCTTACACCCTTACATGAATTTTTCTGTTCCTTCCATCTAATTAGAAAGAGTTTAATTTTTCACTGATAAATTTTATTTCTGCTACTTCATATATATGCACACACTTTTGGTATTTTGACCAGAATTCTACCTAATACATCTCAGAAGTTATAAGTTTCTTTTTAAAAAAAACAATGAAACAATGAAAATGACACTTAAAACATATTTTTAAAAAAATTAAAGCTGCAATACATAAAAATAAATAAACATTTCTATCAATCAAAAAGTAAGCTTGTTTCCCTCCGCATTTCTGTCGAGGAAAACTGATATAGTTTAGTAACAAATTACATAGTTTGGTAAAGTTGTTCCCAGGTGTATGTACTCAGTATTTTATTTGAACTCTCTTTTTCTGGAAAAAATCTTGCCAACAAAATGAAATGATTCCCATATCATTACTAATAACATGCTTATATTATAATAAGGAAAATTTACTTTTCATAAATGATCAGCATGCTACGAACAAATGAAGTTTTCTTTACTGTAGAGTTCATTTTTTTGTAGATATTGTCTCAAATGCCAACCAGGTTATCTTGGAAGGGGAAATTTTGTATTTTATGAGCAGCAATGACTTAGCCATAGGAGCTGGGTGGGAGTCTCCCCTGGATATTTGTAAATTAGGGGTTAAAAAAAAAAAACCTGTTGAAATTTAAGGGTCTTAAAAAATCTCTACTTACTGTAAGTTACTCATCATTTGTACATGAAAAAATAAAACATCCAATCAAGCTGAAGCTATAATGAGCATTTAATTATTATTAGTATAAAATTTACAACTTAGAATGGAAATGCAAGAACCAAGAGTAACAAATTAGAATAAATAACAATGCTTGAATGTATGCATACAGGTAATTAGACTGCTAAATAATGTACTGTGAGTACCATATTTGTCTTGCATTGTCAAATTTTTGTTTGAATAAAATTTGAAGAATTGTTTAAAGTAGTTTAATGATGCCTATTTCATGTACCTCATGTTCAGAAAATCTCAAATGTTTTGCCCCTACCATCCTTTGGAAAAATTTCTAGTTTACCACTGGTGACTACTATTCTGTAAAGAAACAAACATACTTTAATACTATAGGTCTACATTTAAAGCACTCATTTCACTTTCAATGTAATTACATTTTGAGGAAACATCTTAAAAAATATAGTATAGATCTTTGTTTAAAGTGCTTTCAATATACACTAGATGTATGACAGACACATCTTACTGGGTGTAAAGTCAGGTTTCTACTAATGAAACTCGCTACCTTGTGCTTTGTCTCCATTTCTTAATTACAGGATCATATCTGTTATTCACTTCTCTTGTCTGGTAACCCATAGGTTGTTGGGACACCTGGAGAGGTGTGTCTAGGGCATTTTACAACCTGGTGGAGCCCATCCCTCTTCAGGTCGAAAGTCAAGGTGAATGTCAGCATCCAGAGGAGTGCTGTACAGCTGTTTTGGGCTTTTGGCCCTCATTAGCAGCTTGCACCTCCAACCCCACCGGGGATCCTGTGATGTATGCAAGGACTTACCTCTTTCAAGTAGTATGCTCATGAAAAAGATTGAAAATGACAAAACTGTGGAATTTTAACTTCAAAAAGGTCTGCATTTTTAAAGTGGTATTGCTCTTACTTTCTGTGACATGTTCAGATACAACCAAGAATGTTTAGCATCAATTGGCTGAGTCATATCTAGTGTTCTCCGCTCTTCAACATTCCCTGCCATCTCTATGAAACACAGGGTTTGCATGCCATTTTCCATACTTTTAGATGGAGGTGCACTGCAAATCTGCTGCTTTATCTAAGATAATTCCTGTAATTACTTGTGATATGTAACCACAAAAACCTTTGCTGATATTGATGTAAATCTTATATTGTTTCTCTCTCTTTTCTTTCCAGGTGAATGCACAGCATAAGCTGTGCAAAGTTAAAGGAAAAGAGTTGAAGGCATTGTCTGATTTGCTAAAAGCTGAGATTTCCAACCAGAAAATTATTGAAATAGTAAGTTTTTGTTGTGGTAGCCTAAAGAAAAAAGAATATGCTTTTATTTATTAATTATTTATATTTTTTTGTTTTAAAATTTGTGCTAATTTCAGCAGTTGTGCTAGTGTTTGTAGTCACTGGAAACTTTGAAATCAGTTTTTGTTTGTTGATTCTGCTATGCTCTGCTAAGTATCTGGGAAGGTGGCTTAAAAAGCTGTTACCTTTGGTCTGTAGTGCTTCAGTAATTAAGAAAAAAGGATGGCAGCTGCAATGAGTAATACTGAAATGACTGGTATTATTGCGAGATGGTTTAATTTCTTATATATATAGAGAGAATTTTTTCAAAAGTAATGCTTCTATATTTATTTTGAGTTGGTTAATGTATTTGAAGGTATTGTTTGCTCTCTGATCAGTGTAGAGCTGTTTGTTCTGTACTTGAATGACTTATTTTCTGCATGCTTTAACCAGCAGGAATGAATTTGTTTGTTGATTTATATAGCAAAGCAAAAACAAACAAAGGCATGCCATTTGTATATTACTGGAAGGATTTTCTTAACAATAGTTTCTGTTAAGGATACAAAGCATAGCATTTATTTCTACCCTTCCAGAAAAATCAATAGTTATTCTGATCATTTATGAGGTATCTTGTAGAGTTCTAAGGCATGTTTACAACATGTATTTCTAAAAAAACAACAACAAAGAAATCTTTAGAGAAGTCTGTAATAGATTTCTTGTTTGTTCATGCCATTATCCATTATCCACTATGGAAAAACAATGCAGCAACAACACCAAACTAAATTTATCTTTTATATTACTGAAATATTATTTATAAGAATATGCTGGACAAAAAGGAAGTTACTGTTACTCATTGTTTATTATTTGATATAAATAACCAGAGAATCATCTTTACGTGGCATTAACATGACATTGTATTCAAAGCTGGTGAAGCCATTAAATTCCATGTGAAGATTGGCTTTTGGTTCTCTATGGTGATCAGCAAAAGATTATTTTTATCGTGTGAAAGAAGTTTAAAGTTGAAGCACTCAACGAAATGCTTGCATGATTTAGATTTCCATTAATAAGGAAACAATTCTTAATCACTTCACGGTTAGATCATAGTTAGCAACAAGTATTTATTCAGAAAAGAGAATTTATGATGGTGGTGGTGCTAGGGTAGGGTTAGGGGAGTAACAACTGGCCCACCAGTAGCTAGTGGGTGGCACTTCAAGAAAAGTGGTAAGTCATACGTATCATTTGTACTGGAAGATGGTAAACCTGGAATGTATGGCAATAAATGACGGGGGAAATGTGTATATCTTGGTGGTAAAATTTTGGGCAGCTTGATGGTCTGGTGGTTAGACTATTGGACTGTTAAGGTTGAGGGCTTAAGTCTGATTCCCACATTGAAAACTTAACAGTTTCCCCTCTCCCCATATATTCCTGGCATAGCTTCTTGCTCTTCTTCACCAGCCAGCTGGATGGGTTTCTTCTGGGCTTGTTGGTTTCACCCCACATCTAAAAATGAAGAGATCTAGTAGGGATTTTCAGTGGGTTTGTTCCAGGGGTAGCATGGAAAGATTAATGGACCTCGCTGCACTAATTTCCTTTCTCCTTGGTATATCTTGGATTATGGATTGTCAACTCCCAAATTGAAGATAAAACATGAGGATAAAGTGACGAGCTAGCTGTGCTGCTGTGTAAATTTTGTATGTGCTTATGTAAATCTCTCATTTAAATGCTCTAGTGGGATAATACATTATTTATTGTCTGTTTATTTACTCAAATTATTGTAATTTATTTCATTGGAAAATTAGAATTTTTCAAAAGAAACTTTAAAAAAATTAGCGGCAACAATGAAACAAAACAACAATTTACAAAAAAAAGCAAAAATGCTTTATTATTATTGTCATTCCCATCTTTAATCTCATCTATAGCTGTCAGTTCTTTCTTTGAAATTCTATTTAAAAATAGTTTTTTCTTCATTGTTTGTGCCATTTTTAGATTAGGTAGTGAATTCTAGACTGTTGGTGACTGACTGCTGATGTTTACAAGTTATTTGTATTTCTCACATCTACAAGTACTTAAATGTATGTACAGTAAATAATTTTTTTTAACTTTGATTTTATTTCAAATTTAATTAAATATTAAAACTTCTATCACCATACACATTAATAAAGTAGAATTTATTTTTATAGAGATTAGAAGATTGAAGAATGTGTAATTCTATAATATTATTATTATTATTATTTTGTATTAGAATTTATTTTTATAGATATTTGTAGAAATATAGTTTTCATGTCAAATATAATTCTATATTATTATTATTATTATTATTATTTTGTATTAGAATTTATTTTTATAGATATTTGTAGAATATAGTTTTCATGTCAAATATTTTGAAGAAAACTGCATCATGAGGTAGAGAGAGAGATACTTGCCTCTTCTCCAGGCTAGAACAACAGTGCTCTACAATAAACAAAAGTTTATGTAACTGTTAGTTACCATTTATGATAGGTAAGTAGTTAGGGTTGGAGTAGATTCCATCTTTAAACACCCTTCAGTTACTGAGCAACTTGATGCATTTTTACATAGCCCGTTTCATCCACTGCATTTTCTTAGAAAGTGAAGCATCTTCTCCAAAACAAAGGATTAACCAGCTTGCTGAGAACAGTACCACGAAGATTTGCATTCTCTGACTGTAAATCTTTAAATGTTTATAACTGTGTAGAAAATTGGATACTGCTTCTTTTTTTTTTTAAAGAGTAAGTTTAGTGCATAACACAAGCAAATTGAGTGTTTGTGCTTGTTTTATGCCGTGAGTTTGAATCTGTTTTAAAGCATCTCTGTGCATGCAATTCTTAATCTGGTTTCTACCTGCAACACTTACAACTGCCTATGAGTAGGTAAAATATCTGCCAGTCTTCAAAAACAGATCCAAAGCTAATTATTTTGCTGTCCTATTTCATTTTTTCTAGCTAAGCTTTTTCTAGTGTGATTTATTTTAAGCAAAATTTTGCATTCTCTTTTCTCAGAGTGTTTCTTCCATATTTTGCCATAGTGTTTTTATAGCTGAACATTTACAGTTGGTGATGATCAGAACTTGTTTGTGCGTTTTTGAAGCATTGCATTGTAGGATGGTTTTCAAATTATCAGCACGTATAAACCAGATTCAGGCTTTAAGCACAGCCTCTCAAAGCCTGATGTTTGACAGGGAATGTAATCACAAAACCAAGACATTTCCTTAGAGTTCTGCAAATAATAACTTCTGCCCCTTCCCTAAACTTACTGTTGTTACAGGTGTGTGTGTGTGCATGTGTGCACAAGTTATATTGATATTCTTTTTTTTTCTTTTCCAGCTTCATTTAAATGAAATGAACTTCACATCAGTTGAAAACAATGTAAGAGAGTTTCTTATAAAGGTATGCCATTATGAATTTTTATCAAGTTCAGGGATTTTATTTTAAAATTGACTAGTTGTTGAAAAATAACTGAAAAACCAGTGTTTGACAATCTGTTCATTTTTTTTTTTGTTTTCTTCAGTGTGTATCTATCTGAGAGTGATTTTTTTGAATTAGCAAAGTTATAGAGAATGATCAGGTGTTGGCAATAGTTAATTTAAGACATTTAAAAGGTATGAAGCAAGTAGAAAAAAATGTTTTTGTTGTTATTTAGCACTTTTAAGCTACAAGGAGTTAGATTTAAAACCATATAACCATCATAGTAAGCTCAAGTAGCTTTTCATTATTAGGTTGGGAAAAAATGCTTAATGAAAAACTGTGATTAATTCATCTAACAATACATTAGATAATAGATAAGTTGAAAGGATGGGGATTTCATTCACATTGAACAACTTGCTCCTCTGTGATTAACTATGACTAAATATATATACAAATTTTTGGACTTTTCAAAATAATGATTGTTAATCTCTTATCTAGCTGAGATTAACTTATCATATTTGAAGGGCACCAAGTCTAATTAGTTTTCCTGATAAAATGTGCACACTCACCAGCATAGCCCACAATGACTGTACTACATTTAGCTTGAACTGTGGTACCTTTTTACTTGATGGTGCTAATTTTGAATTAATAATAGACCCTGTTTAATTTGAATGTTCCCTTAAAATGCCTTGTGTGCTTTGCTTCACTGCTTTTGGTGGGGTTATTTCAAGATAAGTTTACAATTGGTTTTCAAATTTTGTTGTTGTGTACATGCAAGTTGAAGATTTTCTCTAGGGATAGCTATGTGTCCATTGCACAATAATATTTGAGAGGGGCTGAGACTGAAGGTTTACCAAAGAGTTTGTTTGTCATTTTCCTTCTAATTTTTATCTGTCATTGGCCTTGATTTTTATTAATTTCACATCATCCAAGGTTGCCTGCCATTTCACTGTAGAGAAAATAATAACTTCTGCCTTTATGATAATAAGATCTCTTGCTGGTAACTGAGAGCCAGGGTTTTAATAAAAAATATCTTTTCTAGGTTACTGTGAAAGCATCAACTCCAATTTTTGGTGAACATAATGGACTTTTAAAACCTTATCTCTGAGCTGCAATCAGGACAGCCAGAGGCTTAGTGGTTAGACTGCTGAAGCTAAGGACCTGAGTTTGATTTCCAGTCAGGATTTGGCTTGGTTTGGTGTACCTACATGGCACGATTTCTTCTTGGTTTTTTTGACCAGCCGGTCATGAGGATTTTCTCTGGGCACTTTGATTTTCTCAGTTATCTAAAATGAATCATCCTACTTAGTGATTTCCCTGCAAAACTGAAAGTGCCATGCCCCTCATGTATGAGCATCCACAGAAAATTACAGGGGGGATGATTTACAAAATAATATCGAGTGCTGGGAACTTGCCCAGTGATGAAAGCATACTAACATCAGGAAATAAAAACTTACTAATTTGGGTTTTTTCCCTATCAAAGGAATTTGATTTTGATCAATAATTTTTTTTACATAGAAATATTTCTTGTGATTCATTTTGAAATATTTTAAAATTCCATTTATTTTTTTGATGTTAGTATGCTTCCTTTGCTATTGTGCTACCCAATCAGAGCTCTCAATAATAAAACAAAAAGAAACAACACATTTTTATTCAATACAAATGTTAATGTCTCTGGTATTGTCCAAATTTATCCATTACTTTTTGAATAAGTTTGTGCTTGTTAGCTGTAGCTTTTGCTCTATGAATGCTTCTCATAAAAAGTCCAGACAAACAATCATCTGCCACTGTTGACTTCAGCCATGTTTTCACCCTTCACACAGTGCTAAACGACCTTTCTGCTGTGCCGGCTGTTACTGGTAATGTCAGGGCGATAGGAATTGCTTGATGAATGGAAGGGAATAGATCAGTGAACTCTAACAACTCAATGACTGCATTTTTAAATTTGCTAATGCATTGTTCCCACTTTTTTGGGCCACAGCTCAAACTAGGTGATAGCTTCAGCTTCCAAGTTTTCAATTTGGTACACTTCATTCATTTTCACAATCTTCATGTTCAATGTGCACCATTTGTAGAGGATGGAGGCAAAAGGCAGATTTTGTTTATTTTCTGCAGCAAGCCGACTCTCTAGTGATGAAATGATTGAGTCCAAATATGGCATAAACAATGTTTGACAAAAATATTCCTCCACGATTGAGCCACCAACATTAGATCAAAATGTCTGCGTATGTATTGTCTGGGAACAGATAATTCATTATTCAACTACTTTGACAACTGTTGAACTTTACCGAATAGTTTGTTGAATTGTTCTTTTGCTTTTTGTTGGTGTTCATGGAATACACTTATAAACTCCTGAACATGATCGCACACTTTTATGATATCAAGCTCAACAGCTCGGAGAGCTTGTGCTACAGATTCTAGGATTGCCAAATAGTTAGAAATTACAGTCAGACAAAAAAGAAAATGTCATTGTGCTTGAAGCAGATTCTAATTGGTGTGCATCTTGTCGTATTTTACCTGAAGCTATAGTGGTCAGTCAGTATACTTAACTGATTAAAAAATGCATTCAATGTTGTTGAAAAAATTCTAATACTTTTGAGTTTTGCAGTCCAACATTCTTCAGATAGTAGTGGTACATTTGGGAAAAGTCTTCTTCTTTTTGGACTCCATAGAAATATTTTATGATAACTTTGATTGTACCAATTGTATTGCATATTTTGGGTACACAATTCAAGTCATTCACAACCAGAGTGAGCTTATGAGAAGCACAATGAACAAACACAGCTTTTGGATACTTACGTGTTATTGTGGCTTGAGCGTCCCTTTCCTTTCCTGCCATTGTAGAGCACCTGTCGTATCCTTGGTCGTGTTTTTCTAGGTTCAAGCCGAACTTTATACACAGATCAACTATAGTATTTGCAATGGAAGTAGCATCTAGTTCATATGGTCTTGAAAATCCAAGAAATTCCTCTTAGATAATATTTCCGGTGGTCATTGTGCTGCCGAAAAGTACACCAAGTGACAATTGCTCCTTTCCAGATATGTCAGCACTTTCATCAGCAATTATTGTAAATCTAGTTTAATTGTTTGCCAAAGAAACTATTTCTTCCTTGATATTTTCTTCATTTCTTCAAAGAGACTGATTTGATCATTTTCTACACCATGTATAGCAAGAATTAGCTGGAGCATTTTCCAAATGGTTTTGTAGCATTTTGTCTCCTGATTAAATACAAAAATAAAACAGGCTTTCATTTCCAGTTTGGCTTCCTATATCATGTAAAGCAATTTCATGTGTACAACAAAATAGAATGTTCAACACATATTGGATATAACACACTCTGGTTCTGTTCAATGTCCTGCTTCAAAGCACTGTCCAGTTGGCATACAATGTTTGTTTATGGTTTTTTCCTGATGGCCAAAAAATTACTCACATCCACCTGAGCATTTCTGTTCCAGGTGGTAAGAATATGACTTCTTGCACTTTCATGAAAGTCTTTATACCTTGTGAAAGAGCCATGGTGAAGGCTCCCTGCATTCCACAATGAAATGGCTGTGGGAAAATTGTGCAATATTTACAAATTTCTCCTTTTAGGTGTGGGTGATAACTAAGCTATGGTGAATATTGATTTAGCCACATGTGACTGAAACTCTGTGCTCCTTTTGCATCCTTTTTAAAATCATAATTCTCAAGAGACTGGTCACTTTTTAAAAGTAGATTGTGTTTAAGATTTTTCATTAGTTTATGTTTTGCTAAAAATGTTCTGATATCCATTTTGAAAAATAAGGATTAAGAAAATATCTAAAACAAATAAAATGTAAACTGTACTTGACTCTGTCACTTGGCTATTGGATGGGGATTTATTTGCCAATTTGTATAGCCTTGTGGGATCTGAAAGTGGCTCCTAGAGCTTAGGTCAATTAATCAATTAGAAGTGATACTAGGGTCACTAACTAATCAAAACAGTTTTACTAACCAATTGGCAACCCCGTAATTTCTTAATTAATCTATCAGCTTTTTTCTTAAAATTAAACAGAGAGAAAGTTGGTTTAGCTATTTACTTTGACATACTCTTTCAGTGCCTTGTATTGTATTCTCTTATATTACTACTCTCTTCTTGGTCTTTGACCTTTTTGGCGGTGCAGCCAGACTTGTTATTTCTTGCCCTTCACCATGCACATTAATACACTATCGCCATCAACCCTCCGGGGTGGGGGGATGCCCCCTCTTGCAGACACCTATGCCCTCATGATACAGGATATGCAATGCTCTCTGGTGGATAACTGCAATACTATGCACTTTCACCAGGGTTATTTTGAATGTTAGGACTGGTGTATGACAATAACCCAGTATAAACAAGAATCTCTCATTTTTTTTTAAAGTAAAAAAAAAAAGTGATAGAAAAAATATTGTAAAGATATTAAATCAGTCTTCATTCACTGCATACTTTCACATAACCAGACACTATATTAAAACACCGGAATGCATAATGAAAGTATGGTCTGAGCAAGTTTCTTGCTTATGATTTGCTAAAGAATATAAAAGTCTTTATTTTGTTTGGATGAAATAAATGCAAAGATGGAACTAATGCACATTAGCTAGATTCAGAGGTTGCTGACTTGGAGAAAAGTGTTGTCTTTGACCTCTCTTCTAAAGGAGTGGGTCCTCTTCACTTACACCTGGGTTCGCTGCTGGGACCCTCTTGATTCATTGCAAATTTTGTCATTTTTGAGCCGAACCTGATTTGACAAAAGGAATCTTCACTGTAGCTGAGATTAAAGGATGGTGTTCATATTGTCTTTGCTAGTGCTAAAGTTTCTTAATGCAGAACTGCAGACTTTGAATAATTCTCGTTAGAAAATAGATTTCCTCAGCTCAGGCTATTTAATGCTTTTAAAAATTTTCTTTTGTTTAAATATTTGTGCCTGATGAAATTACTCTCTCAATATATAATTTTTGTTTCTTTTTTAGATGGAGAAATTTTATATGTTTCAAAATAATCTTTATGAACTAAGCATCTTAGCTAGTTCCCTGCCTCAGAATGCCTGTGACCATATATCTTTGGGGACATCAGGACCCACAACTAGCAGTTCATTCAATTTTACTGCTTTCAATCTCTCTGAACCAGCATATACTTCAGGAGATACCAAGGTATATTTCTTTATTTATGCATTTCTTTTACTTACAGGATGCATCGCTCTCTTCTTTGTATTGTATTAACCTTAATGTAGCAGTGGTATAACTTAATGGTTAAATGTGGTGCCTATAATTTTTATAGTAAAAAAATTGGTAGATAAATTATGGAATGTAAACTATACATCTCAACTTAAGTTAAGCATCATAAAATTCTTCAAATTAACCAGAAGTAAAACATTGCAGTGATGAAACATTTTCATGTTTGAGTGAAATCATGTCTAAGCTTTGATTATATCACTCATACTATCGCATAGGCCTTTTGCACATTTTAATCGTGAATGCACGTATGGTTGTCTGTAGAAAATAAAGTATGAACTCATGATCTATACATGTATTAAACTGTAAACATGAGGAGGTGTGTGTATGAAACTACCACTGTAAAAGTAAAGCATGAAGATGCTTACACAGAAGTCCAGAGATGGCAGATAATTGGAATAAAAAATGCTGGGCTTTTCTGCAAAGACACAGGAAGGCAACTTGATATGCATTACTTTGTTATCAGTCATTTATCATGCCAAAACATTGTGTTCACGACATTGTTGTTGTAGAGTCTGCAGTATGTTTCTGTAAAACTACTTCTAGAGAAAACAAGGTGGTTATTCATGAAATGACCTGAGAAATCTTTGAAGAACCAACAACATGGTGATCACCAGAACATCGTCCAGGTGATTGAAAAGTCCTGGTTATCATGCTCATTTCCCTGTGAAATGTCCAAGCTTATCAAATAAGCATAAGCAAACAAGACTCATTTGGGCCATTTTGTGTTTCTGATGGAATTTGAGGATATGAAGGAAGGTGGATTGATTGGTGCTAACATTTGGTTTCTCCTATGGTCAGTAATCAAATGAAAGTTTGGCAATGAATGGGGACAACTTACAATTACCATAAAAGAATTCTTGAGCCTGTCATTATTTTTCATTTTAATGATCACTCATTTGCTACTAGACCAGTATTTACAGGCAACAGTGCCAGAACTCACTGTGCAGCTGCATTGGTGTATACCTCTAAGGCAATGAGATTGAGTTTCTTGTTTGGCCTCACATGAGCTTGCATTTGAATTCTATAGAACTTCTTTGGAATCAAATCAGGCATAGTCTGGAGAGGAATCCTTGGCCCAAGTTTTGTATGAGGAAAGGCAGAACATCCTGTGAAAGCATGAGAAGTTGTGAAGAACATATCTGTACAAGGGAAGATTACATGTAATACTACTGACATTGAGCTTGCAGGACACTGTGATATTATTGACTTTATAAAATACTGATAAAACTGTGTACTTTACAACAGTAAATACTTGAACATAAATAGATGTTATTATTTAATCTTCTATTCCTGTCCAAAGTTTTCATTTAAAACTACTAATCACTCTATAAAAACATTCAGTTTATTTATTATAAAGAGACAGGGCTTATGCAAGGCAAGTGGGAAGAAGACTCCACCAAAAGAAAATAAATATTTAACAGTTTGATTTTTAAACTGGTTTACACTATCATTATTCAATGGTAATTTACTCCATCTCTCTACAGTTCATTTAAACCTTTGTTTATATTGATTGGCACTATTTACTAATATAATTTTTACTGATCAGAAATATGATGTCTAAGATCAAGTGTTAACTCCATATTTCATTCTTTTAAGAATTCTCCCTGGTTAACTGTTTAATGGCTTTCCACTGAGTTATCTTGCTCATCACATGAATAATTTGGCGAGTTTGAGTAAGAAAGGATCAAAGTGACTCACTGTAATTTTGGTGATATATTTACTTTATATTTTTTAGAATTGGCTTGTGATTGTCTATACCATGTTTGTTTGTGCTTTGAGTAGGGTTTTGGTTTAGCATTCATATATTAATGAAGTTTATGTTAAAAAAAATAATTTAAATGCAGGCTTATAAACATGATTGAGGCCTCACTCAAACTTGTAACTTAATTAGTTGTGAAGATAGCAGAGAACTAAAATGTTGTCTACTAGCACGATAGATAATCTTTACAGCAGTACAAATTGTACTTTGTGCACATGGGTTTCAGGTCCCAATTAAAATGTTTAAAACTCATTACAGAGTAAATTGGATATTTTATGGTTTTAATGTTGAAGTATTTGAATTGTATGAAATGTCATGGTCTAATTGTGGTATAAAATTTAAAAAAAAAAAAAATATATATATATATATATATATATACAAGATAGACAAAAGGTTATATATATATATATATATTCATAAATATAAAAACCTAGGTAAAAGCTATTTATTTTTATTTACTTATATTCTACCTACTTTTTCCACCTGAGGGTGTTAAATGTGAGGTGCTTTGCTCAGGGTACAGAAATTTAAAATTATCTCCAAAGATCAACTCTTTCATAAGCATGTCGTGTGAGAGGGAGTGGAGGGTTAGGAAGAAGTGAAGTTGGAATATTAGAATGTTTTCACTTTAGTTACATTGAAAGGAATGCAGAAATTTAAAAAAATAAAGGTTTTTTTTTTTGTTTTAAAATCATAATTTCGTTTTGTTTTTTTTCTTCCTACTCTGGTACAATACTCGGAATGACAAATGATCCTAAATGTAAACGTTTGTTTATTATTCTTCTAAAAAAAACTCATTTTGATTCTTAAATTTTATTTTTAAAGAAGAAAAATGCTATCAGTGATTTGTGCTTTAGGAAAGACAGAATTCATGTACTTATAATATTTTGGATATTGTTTTTGTTTTCAGCCAACCATTCTTCCACGGTTGCCCAAACATAATAATAAGGGGCATTATGCCGGCCTGCTACAAATTTGGACTTCCATGCAAAAAACTATCTGTGGTCATGATACTAACATCCCTCAAGATCGATGGGAAAATGACATCCGTGACATGAATCTTGGTGGGTTAAACCTAGGGATCTCACTCTAGGTTCCTTGAAAGAATCATAATGGCTTCCAGTCTCCTAGCCTTGTTACCTTATTGTTATGGTTGCAGTAATATTTGAGAAAATGCTTCTACTTAGCATCTTTTCCTTATCATTTCAAATCTCTCTCTCTCTCTCTCTGTGATAGAAGAAAATTAAATAAATGTAATGACAAACAAACATGTATGTATGTTAGCTTCTAAATTTTAAATTTATTGCCAAATGAATTTTATGAAAAAATAAATTGATAAATTGTAGATAATGTTCGCTTATTTAATGTGTTAAATTTTGCCCTTGATTGCATGGTGATGAGTTAACCCCTTAATAATTAACTACTCAGAATGGGGATCTTTATTCTTTTTGGTGATAATCTCCCTAATTAAGGAATTATCCCAAATGGGGAATCTTTCTTTTTGGTGAAAATCCTCCAATTAATCCTTTCTGGAGCAGACAACTCTGGATTTTTTACATGCTCAGGCAATTTCCAAGATGACTGCACAAAATGCATTCACCTGATTGAAATTATCAAAAAACATACTATGAAATGATTCAAATAGAATAAATTACCTAGCACACAGTTCAGTAATCCAACTGAAAAGGAAATATATCCAGATAATAAAAGGAAAAATTAATTTTATAGTGCAGAAAGTAAAAAAGGTAGAGTAAAATTACTCACTTCCAGGAATGACAGAGAGTTGAAAAAAGTTGTCAAAGTAGAGATGGTGATTTTTTCCCTGCAGGTCTTCCAACAGTGTCTCCACCATGGTTGCTCCTAGATCTTAGTGATTTTTCATGCTGGCTCCTTCCAGTGTAAATATCAAAGTTGTTAATGTATTTATTGTAGGTGTCAGCTGATGACCAGACCTCCATGTCCCACTTAGTTGGTTTCACAAGGAGATACTGCTTTGTGTAGCACCTGCCTTTGAAAGCTATCATGGCTTCATCAATGCTGATGTCCTTGTGTGGTTTAATTTTGAATAACCAGTCTCTGTTAGGTGCTAATATTGATTCAGTCTCTTGAATCTCTTTAGTGTCATGACTTTTGACACCACTGCCACATTCAGTTTGTTCTCCATATTCCAAAATTTTTTGTTTGATGGATGGAACAGGATGAAGGCCCATTGGTGATGTTTACCACTATGAAAACTTTCATCTTCTTGGTGGTGCTGTGTGTCCAGATGTTGTCTGGTATGGCTGTTTATCTCTGCATTTACTCTGTGTACTGGTTGCTGTCCTCCACTATTTGGTGAAAAAATTCTTCTGGGATGAATTGGTAAAAAATTTGACTGGCTTTGCATCATCAAGAACATTAATCTTCAGACTACTGAGCTGTGAAAATGGCTGTATGTTGATCAGCTGCAGGTGATCTGAACTCCACCCAATTCTTCTCTCTTCTGTGATTTTCTTCATGATCCCTGTCAGCATCAGACACATTCCACAACTTATCTAAATCACTACCAGACTAACTGAATGGTGAAAGATCAGTGGTATTTATGCTCAAAACCTCTATATCAGAAGAAAATGATTCAGCATCAGACCATATATTGTCGATGGAATACAATCACCACAACAGAACTTGCTTAGATAGGTACACTTTCACAGAAAAAATGAAGTGATAATGTGAAAGTGATAATTAAATGGTTTATTACAGCTGGCTGAAAGCAGCCAGCTTACTCCATTAGTTCCTGGCTGGTGTTGGCCAAGTTGCTTCGGAAAAGGATGAAGGAACCATTTCATATTGGAACTTCCATTCTTTTTGGTGCTCAGTCAAACTCCTAGATAAGAAACCATCCTAAATGGGAACCATATTTTTATTAATGCCTCCTTAAAAACCATTTCTCTTTGTTTTGTAGGGCAATACCACACAACACTGTTGTTTGAGTAGATTTGGTTTTAATGAATTATACTTGTAGAGTCAGCTTGAGCATGAATTTAAATTGGATCTCCCTTCTTATTTTTCAGAATGCATTCATTAGCTTTGGGAGATTAGGAGAAATTATTGCATTAGTGTGAGGGAATTTTTCCTCTTTCCTTTACCAGTTAATAAATACACTGGCAGAGCTAGTAATTATGTTGCTTCACCTCATCATCTCTGTGATGTAGAAGAGTGTCCCACCTTGATGATTGTATTGGGTCTTACAGACACCTGTATGTAGCTTCACTTATTTAAAGAAACAACTGCTGATGCTTAAAGCAACTGTTTCATGAATATCTTAGAAGAAAACTACCTCTCCCCCTTCATATTATTCAATTGTTAAAAGATTTTAAAGTTTATTTTTGCTTTAACTCTTTCCTACCTTGTATGTTCAATAGAAATAACTTAAAAAAAAAAAAAGTGAATCTGCTAATTTGAAATTTCTTTTCTTGCAGGTAGCAGTCCTTAAAATAATTTTTAGATTCTATAATGTTGTGTCAGTCATTTTATGACTAATTTGTTAAATTTTAAGCTGTATAGACTAATGTTTTGCTTTTTATACTTCCTATATGCAAGAAAGAAAAAAACTCTTGAAATAGTTAGTACTGTAGTTTAGTTTTTACAAAATAATTTGTAGATTTTCCAAGCTGCAACTCAGTCGATGGAAAAATAAAGTGTACATAATTCTGGGTATATAGCTAGAGATAAGTTCACATATGTACAACTTGCGCTGAGTCCAGCTGAGCAGTTTTCATTGCTGTTTCAGATGACTTGGGTTTGTCGAGCACCCAGCAGCACAACATTGGGATACTGATCCATGTACTGTACAGCAATCCTAAAGTTCTTTATGCTCCTAGTAATACTTCAGCAGACAGTGTCATTAAACAGGTAATTAATCACTTCCTTTCTCTCCTTTCCACATAGCCAAAAAATAAAACAAGAAAAGCTACTTACTATTTACTGAGAGTGCCTGCATTAAAACTTGTATAAACAAATGTTTCCATCACTTTTTCAGTTTTCCACATTAACTCCTTGAGGACTATGCCATAGATTTGCAGGTAGTGGGTACTAATCTTGACAGAGTAATCCCATAAATATGTTTCCAAGATATTTTGCAGGCTGTAGGAAGGAATGTATATATGCAATCTTGGAAACATATATACATAGGATTACTCTGTCAGAATCAATACCTAAGGGGTTAAAAATCCACTCCTCATAGGGTTGATTGATGGGATTTTATGTGCTTTGTGATTATCCTTTTATACAACTTTTGATATAAAGAGTTGCATCAGGGTGGATGATGCTTAAATGAAAGATTAATTTAGGGTGTGTGATGCTGTTCTTTTTAAAATTTGATTGGATTGCAAAGCATATGACGCGCAGAGTGATTAAAAAAACTGTTGTGTCAAAGAATGTTTGATGATGAAACCAACTGTCAAGATAAATCATTTATATTTTAGAGATGCTTTTTGATAGTTTATGAAACTTTTCTTAGATTATTGGTAACAATTTCTGTTGCTTAACACATTTCTGCTTTTCCTTTGCTCTTTTATAGGCCAATAAAACATTTGCTTGGTTAGACAGGATCAGTGAATATGCTGAGAAATGGCTGAATGTGTCACAGGAACTTCGACAGTACTTGAGCAGGAACCAGACTGCTGACCATCTTCTTTCCATCAAAGAGGTTTGTATCTTTCAGACAAGAGTGAGTGAAGGGAAATGATAGTGCTGTCTGAGCTGATAAATGCTTTTTATAGAATATCCACTCTCAACAGCCTAATATTAAGTGGTTGTGTAGCATAACGTTTTAGCACAACTTCTAAACCTGTGTGTGAATGAAAATAAATTTGTTTTCTAAAAGTTATTACTTTGGTAAATTGTAATTTGTAGAGTGGCAAGGTGGTAGACTACTGGACAACTATGGTCAAGGTTCCAAGTTTGATTTTCACAGGGGATAGCATGGTTTCTTCTCACTTATCTTCACCAGATGGCTGCATGGATTTTCTCCAGTTTTCTCCCACATTTAAAAATGAAGAGTTATAATAAAGCTCTCTTTTGTTGCTGAAGTCAGAAGTGCTAGGATTCTTGTGGTGCAGGATTGGCAACACTTCCTTGCAGACAATCATGGCAGTATGCTCCCTCACCAGGATTGTGTCTCTTGTAGAGATTGGTGTATGATACAACAACAATTGTAATTTCTGAAGATTCTGACCCTTTGTTGCAGACACAGCTGGAGGAAGACTGCGTCGTTTTATAATGCCTTACCTAAGGCAAGGAAATTATAGTTTTTTTTTTTTCTTTCTGCTTGTGGAGACAATGATTACACTTAGTAGTTGCTTTTACAGTTTTGATGGTAGTGTTCCAGAACATGTCATCTTTGTGTGCCTCTACACTGGGGATGCTACTTTTCTGCATGTTCCTCAACAGATGATATGTTTCAAGTCAGAGATATCTGTTGGAAAGAGCTGGTCTTTGTCAGCGAAAGCTTCACCATGTGTTCTTATGGTTGCTCAAGGGAAGTGTCTGTCTGAACCACAACATAGAGTGAACCCATTTGTTAATGCAGTAACTCCATGCATATGGTGTTGAAATAATTTTTATGTTTATTTTTTTCTTGTGTCTGCAAGTGCAGCCTACTCTTTGATAAGCTGGTGAAAAGATATTGCTTTTTTTTTGTTCTTTTTAATATTGCTGATAAAATAGAGCAATCAGTATGATCTGTCAATTTGACACAACAAGTGTGTTTCTAATCTATTAATGCTTCTAATTATTTTCAGATTCAAGAACATCTGAAGAGTAATGATCAGCTGGCGCCTCTTATTCACAAAGACCCTAGAATTGACAAATTTTTGAACATCACTTCCTTTGATCCGCAGTTCTTCTTGCGTGAAATTGATTCTATTGATAATGCTGCCTGCAGTTGGCTCTCACTGTTGTCTGGCATCAGCCTGAATGTGTTCCAGGGTTTTCCCAATGAAGAACAGTTGGTTAATTATGTTATTAATCAGGCATACAATGACAATGTCAGTGTGTTTGCCAGTAAGTAGATGGAACATGCCAAAGTGTTGTTGGTTGTGTCTTTTTAACTATAGAGGACTTTGTCAGTTTCTTTAAGAAAAAAAAGCAACAAATTATGCTGTTAATTACTTGTGAAATCTGGTTTAGATTTATGGTAATGGATGGCTACTCATTCTGCGGCTCAACTTGAGCATGGGAATTTAAAACATCTTTGATCAGGACATGAGATTTTGTTATAAGACTGCTAGTATCTGTTATTAATCCTTGTCTTTTTTGTGTGGGGAAAGATATCAATATAATATTTAAAAGTTCTCTGATGAAGCAAGACTGGATAGAAAACTGATATTTATAGTGTAAAAATGCTTAGAGATAACATAGCAGTTATAACTAAACTGTCCATTTTAATAAATAGTACATAAAGAATTTTGTAACAAAATTACATGCATAAGCAGATACAATAGCTGTTCATCTTAATAAAACAATGAAATAAATGAGTATACGCATATATACAAGCAATAAATAAAAGTTAAATAATTTTAAAATAAATGCGCACACGCAGAGACTCAGACAGACAGAGAGTATCTTATTATTTAACTTTTAAAAAGTTACCTTGTTATTGGCAACAAAATTTTAAAAAAACCAAAAAGTATAAATGTAAGAAATAAAATGAATGAATGATAAAGTAAAAAAAAAAAAAAAAAAAAAATATTCTGCTGAAGGCCAAATATATACAAAACCTAAAAACATATATTTCATGATTAAACTGATCAAAATCTAAAAGCAACAACACTATGTAATCTTGCATTATTATACAGTTGTCCCCTGGTATTTGCGGGGGTTATGTTCCTAGAGCACCCACGAAGAGTGAAAAACCGTGAATATTGGACGTGGTTCATAAAAATGCCTATAAATGCCTATAAACGTCAAAATATAATGTAAAATATAATAAAAAAATATATAAGTAAATATATAATAATAATTTAATAAAAAATACAACACTCAAAGAAACACTCAGCGAAACACTCGAGATAGCTACACGTGGTAAACTGAGATGATGCGGGGCTGCTGGGCTGCATCTGCCTGAGACAGCGCCTTGTGGGTAGTAGCCAATCAGCAGCAAGTAGAAATGAATAACGCTCTCGGATTGGCTACTTTCAAACCTCTGGCCAATAGCGTTTATTTTATATTCATATTTTGCTGAATTTACATTAGTATTTATATTACAAAATTAGTAAATTATGTTGTTATTAATAATTTAGCGTTAAAAGCGTGAAAAAATATATATTGCCACGAAAAAAGCCATAAAAAAATAGCGGAAGATATTTGCGATTCCTCGAATATGTGGGGGTTTCCACAAACAATTATTAGTTAGGTTCTAAGGAAAATTCCGCGAATAACTGGGGCCGCGAATGCCAAACTGCGATTACGCTGGGTCAACTGTATACTCCACAAAATTGTATTGGTTTCCATGGGTTACAAACTATGTGAGATTGTCTGTTTATCATATTCATTAGTATATGTTTACATATTAATTCATTTCTATCACAGGTGTTGTGTTTGAGAACATGGATGAAGATGGAAGTTTGCCTTCCCACATCCGGTATAAGATTCGACAGAATGCTTCTTTCACCTGGACTACAAAGTTTGTAAGAAGCCGGTACTGGTATCCTGGCCCTGGTCCCTCATCTTACCCTTACTATCAGTTTGGATTTGTCTGGATTCAGGTATGTACAACTTCCAGTAAATACATTGACATTAAAAATTACGACCACAAAACCTTGTTGGAAAAGACTTGGAAGGACTTTTTAAAATCGTGGTTTGAATCCTTAATCTTCAGATATGAATCCCATTGAATATATAGGATGAACTAGATAAAAGTGTCAAGAAAAAGAGCTCAAGCAGTGTCAGGAAGCTGTGAAACTAATTGGAAGAGGAATAAGGGTAACTTTCAAGGCAATGTTTTGAAAAGTTACTGAACATGATACCAACAATATGTGTAACAGTTATTCACATGAAAGGTGGTTATTTGATGAAAAAGCTAGAAGTGATGACAATGTCACAATTGATAGCTCATCAAATTTTTCATAATTCTTAGCTGGGGTAATGCAGATATATTAACAACAGTGTTGTAAAAGCAGATGGCTTTTTGTATGGTTTGCTCATAATTTTGAATGTCATTGTATGTATTTTTAGTGCTTACCATTTCTCATAAAATTAGGTGATATTCTTGTATATATTATGAGAAGCTCCTTGTTAAAGGGGAACTATAGCAGTTTAATTCTGCACAATTTCTCAGATCTTTAGCATACTAGGTTTTGGTTTCATGTTAAATGGGCCAAGATCCTTTTTGAAAAATTCAATGCAACAGTTTTCAGGTTGAATGTATACTGTGATATTTGAAAGCAGAAATGTATACAATACAGTTTTTTTTTTTTTCATTCCTATTTCTAAGTGGGTACCCCCCATTTAGAATAAGCAAAAAGGAAAAATCTTAAATGACCTGCCAAGATCTTTGAAATATTGACTATAAGTAAAAAATGCTACATACTGGAATTATTCAACTTCAGCTCTTTTTGAATCAACTAATCTAAATTTTACCAAAAATTAAGGGCAAAAAGTCTTAAGAAATATTTAACAACTTTTGCTTTCGGTTTATTTTAATTATTTTTCTTCACTAACACTAGGTAGTGGAAAACATTAAAAAAATAATAACAGAATTGTAGGATAGATTACCTACAAGTGAAGTTAATAGTAAGAGTATAAACAATTTTAAAAATGGTGTTGATAAGTTTCTTTTTTTTGGAGTTGCTTCCTTTTTTGTACCACTAAACTAATTTAACCTAAAACAAGAATTTTCAAATTCCAGGATGGACTTTTTCTTCCCAATACAATTTGGGTTAATTTCTCACAGAAGAGATTTATCTTGTAGAATAAATTTTCTTCTTCAGATCTCTATAAGGTAATCATCAATATTCTCTTATTTTTTGTTTGGACAATTTTAAAGGTAAATTTTTCATTTTTGTGAGGAAATAAATCACAAACTGAAGGCATACCAATTTTCTCTTATTATTATTATTTCGGTGGGAAAGTATTTAAACAGCACTGAAATGGAATAAAAAAAAGCATTGTTTTTTTAAACCAACTTATAAAGAAAAATTATATAATTCTTTGAGCAGGTATTGCTCTCACATTCTGAGAAAAAGCAATCATTGTTGAATACAAAGCAGAAGCCAATATCATTCCTTTACATAATCTGCCACATTGGATAATCTCAAATGCCATATGTGCTCCAGATTTTTTCAGATTAGTGTAATATTTATTTTTCTGCTTTTTTGAGTTTTTATTTTAATAAACAGGCTAACTTTGTCTTTCAGGACATGATAGAAAGAGCAATAATAGACACCCAAGTTGGCAGGGATGTGATAGAACCGGGCAGCTATATTCACCAGTTTCCTCATCCTTGCTATGTGCATGATCGGTGGGTGCTTTTCTCAAGAATGACATTTGTTAACCTTTTAAGCAGTATATATATATGGGGAGTGGATATTGATCTTGACAGGTTAATTCTGTAATATATAAGCATTCTCAAAAGGTTATTATTTTAGGCAAAAGTATGGAAATTATTGTCTCTTTGTACATGTTTTAAAGCAAGAATTATTATGCAATGATATTTTCAGTACTGAAGAAGATAGCTGATATATTTTGTATATCCCAACTACTACTGAGTATTTTTCTTTTCCAGGTTTGTTTTCATGATTGAACATGTTATGCCTTTATGTCTGACCATATCCTGGGTGTACACTGTAGCCATGCTTGTGCAGAGTATAGTATATGAGAAAGAGCAAAGGTTAAAAGAGGTAAATAAAAACCTGTGGCAAACTTTTTCTTTTTGTACAAAATTTACCAAAGTTTGGGATCATATTTCTGAAATATGATGGTCATAATTTAAATCTTTGTCGTTTATTTTATTCTATTATTATTAAATTCTTGGTGAACCACTTTTCTGACTTTAAGGACATTTCTTAGCAGTGAGATAGAAGGGGAAAGTGTCAGGGGTATCACCCTTGGTAACCGAGCAAGTTGCCTAGATACCATTGGGGCATCCTGAGCAGGGATCAACATGCTAACCAGTCAAGAGATTGCTAACTTCAAAAGGTCTTAAAGGTTACTACTTTCTTTTTCACTGGTAGTAAGATAAATGGACAGGTTTTGAATCTATAACATTTTCTCATCAGTTAATTAAATTATGTTTCAGAATCTCCACAGAACTCTTTTCATTACAATATGAAGACAGGAAATTTAAAAGAAAAAAAAAACTTTTTTAATGTAGTATTGTTGAAAGTAATCTATTCAGCTTGCTTATAGTTAATCACCCCTGCAACTTGTGATATTATATGGTGAGAAAAGTCATGTAAAGAAGTAAAATGCCCCTTTACAAAAAATATGTCATTGATGGCATTTAGCAACATTTCACTGTTAACATTTACGAACAACCAGAGATATTTAATCATTAATGAAAAAAAAAGTGTAGTTTAGAACATGTTTAAACTATATACTAACACATTCACCTATGACAATATTAAAAAAATTTTTTATATGAAAATGCTCATATTTGGAAGCCAGAAATTTATTTCCATATGTAGGCTTTCAAGAGAAGCAGGAAAATAAATAGGTTGAAAGGACAGATTTGTAGTCCAAATTAGATTCAGTTGCCCAAACTCTTAGCAATAAAAATGTATTTGCTAATGAAAATTAAGGAATAATAGCACCTTGAATAATTGCTCAGTTTACGTAAACTTTGAAAACTTGTGGAATATTGCAACAAAGTGCTTGAGCATAGATATTTTAAAGTTAGAAATATCTTCAAAAGGTGTTTTTTTTTGGGGGGGGTTGTGATTCAGAAAGATAACCATCAAAGCTAAATGTAAGCTTTGCATTAAAGAAATCTCTTGATATGGAAAGAAACAAAGGATATTTACAACTACCAATATAATAAACCATTTAAAGATGAAACACGTTGCCAAATACAATGTAGAAATGCTTCAACAGAAAGAAAAAACCCTGCCCCAGTCTTGCTGCTTGCTGGTAAACAAATGATTATGAGAGAATTCCTTGACAAGGGGACAGGAAATCCTTGAGCCACAACCATTCACCAAAGAATAGAAGAGATGATTGCTGCTGGCTTACTCAGTTGTAGCAGACATTGGATTTAAAAGTAATGAATTATTTGTTTTCTTCCTATAATATACTGCACCGTAACTTTTTCAGTTAACCAGTGATACCAGATATGTATAATACTGTTTTCCAAAAGATGCTACAAGAGGAAATGAAAAGTATATCGTTGAAGACTCATTTGGACAGCTCTGCTGGGACACCATTTCTTTGTATGACCAGTCATTGTCTAACACCCGATTTTGGAAGGCATGAAACCATCCTAACTGTGGTTCTATTTCCAATGACCACTGAAGCAAGAAATGTTTGGCTGGTTTGAAGAAAGCTGAAATACCACTGAATAGTCTATTTGCTCCTTAGGAACAATGTTGCTAGCCTTCTCAAAATTGGAGTACCATACTCTACAACTGTGCATTAATGATGCCATATTTAGCCAATAAGCAGTCAAAAGGGACTTGACTTTGGTATTAATTGAGAAATAGTTGGCCATTTTCAACATTCTCCTGCTGCCTCAAAAATGCTAAGTGACCTTCAGGGACAACCAAAGGTCCCCAAACACATGCTTCTACAGGATATATTCATAGAACATAATACTACAGATACACCCAATTGTGGCTTGTGCAGTAGATGATAATATTACAAATCTAACTTCACATCAATGCAGACTACCTGAAAAACTTGTTTGCCTTTTTAAAGGTCTTTGACGAGAATTACAAAGTTGATAGTCAGAAGAATGCAGCAACTTTTATAATTGTCATTTTTAGCTATAGAACTCTTCCTAGACAAAGCTACTTAAGAAATCAGCTCCATGTATTTCCACATGCTTAGACCATTGCTTCTAGTTGAAGTTCCAAAGGTAAGACATGAATACAGATAGATTGAGGCATTGGAATGGTCATTGGTTGATAGAAGGAATTGAAAAAATTAGAAGACTAAGAGGTTAGGTAAACTCCAGGAGAAATGTAATCAGACTTTGATGCAAGTTTTTATTATCCAGACATACTACAATCTTCAGCTGCTAAATCAGCAGTGACAGTTTTCTGACTTTGGGAGTGCTAAGAAAAAATAGCAACAGGAAAAAACAAACTGCCAGTTGTTCTACAGAAAAAGAACTGCAGGTCCTTAGAACTAAAACACAAAAACACTACTGTTATAGATAAAAAGATAGAGATTTTAACTTGCTCCTATTATCCAGACCTTTTAACATGTGGACACATACATGAGCCAACGAGAGACTGTTTCAATCCAGAAAGTGGTGAAAAGTTGATCTATCTTCATTGTAACTGAAGAGCTTTTGACTTTAAATTCTAAGTTATACATTTGACAAACTTTCATAATTGTTTCAATTTCGAATTTGTATTTGCAGATGCTGATTAGTTTAACATTGAAATCTTTAAGTTTCTGATTTTAAGTATGAAATTTTAATTATATTTTTTACAGTTTTTATAAGTTTCATGAATATGATAAATTTTGAATTTGTTTACAGAACAATATTGCTTTAAATATTTTAGCATCTAGATTCGTTATACTTTAAGTGAAATATTTCAAGCCTTTTTTTTGTTTTAATTTTGATGATTACAGCTTACAGCTCATGAAAATAAAAAATCCACTATCTCAAAATATTAGAATATTTCATAAAAAAAAAAAGGATTTATAAAATAGAAATGTCGAACTTCTGAAAAGTATGTTCATTTATGCAGTCAATACTTGGTCAGGGCTCCTTTTGCATAAATCACTGCATCAATGCGGCATGGCATGGAGGCGATCAGCCTGTGGCACTGCTGAGGTGTTATGGAAGCCCAGGTTGCTTTGATAGCAGCCTTCAGCTGGTCTGTATTGTTGGGTCTGGTGTCTCTCATCTTCCTCTTGACAATGCCCCATAGATTCTCTAGGGGGTTCAGGTCAGACGAGTTAGCTGGCCAATCAAACACAGTAATACCATGGTCAGCAAACCAGTTACTAGTAGTTTTTGCACTGTGGGCAGGTACCAAGTCCTGCTGGAAAAGGAAATCAGCATCTCCATAAAACTTGTCAGCAGACGGAAGCATGAAGTGCTCTAAAATCTCCTGAGGGATGGCTGCATTGACTTTGGACTTGATAAAACACAGTGGACCAACACCAGCAGATGACATGACACCCCAAATCATCACTGACTGTGGAAACTTCACACTGGACTTCAAGCAACTTGGATTCTGTGCCTCTCCACTCTTCCTCCAGACTGTGGGACCTTAATTTCCAAATGAAATGTAAAATTTACTTTCATCTGAAAAGAGGACTTTGGACCACTGAGCAACGGTCCAGTTCTTTTTCTCCTTAGCCCATGTAAGATGCTTCTGACGTTATTCTGGTTCAGGAGTGGCTTGACACCAGGAATGCAACACTTGTAGCCCATTTCCTGGACAGGTCTGTGCATGGTGGCTCTTGATGCACTGACTCCATCCTCAGTCCAAGTCCACTCCTTGTGAAGCTCCCCCAAGTCTTGAATCGGCTTTGCTTGACAATCCTCTCAAGACTGCGGTCATCCCTCTTGCTTGTGCACCTTTTCCTACCACACTTTTCCCTTCCAGTCAACTTTCCATGAATATGCTTTGATGCAGCACTCTGCGAACAGCCAGCCCTTTCAGCAATGACCTTCTGTGGCTTACTCTTCTTGTGGAGGGTGTCAGTGAGTGTCTTCTGGACAACTGTCAAGTCAGCAGTCTTCCCCATGATTGTGGTTGTGTGTACTGAACCAGACTGAGAGATTCATGGTATTTATACTGCATAAATAGTGATTTACTCAAACTCGAAATGGAATATTCTAATATTTTGAGATACATTTTTTCTATTTCTTTTAGCTGTAGGCCGTAATTATCAAAATTAAAATTAAAAAATGCTTTAAACAGTTTAGTTTACATGTAATGAGTCTAGAATATATACAATTTTCACTTTCTGAAATACCTGACAAAAAATATTGAACTCTTCCACGATATTCTAATTTTTTGAGATGCACCTGTATATGTGCGCTTTCAGTATCTCAAGATACTGTAGACAGCTAATGTTGATGCTAGGATTTGAACCAGGAATCTCCGGTTACTAGCCCATGTGTGCTACCAACTGATCTCAGTTGGGGAGATTCCTGGTTCAAATCCCAGCATCAGCCATCTACAGTATCTTGAGATATTGAAAGCACACGCATACAACACATTGTTATACTTGTGACAGAAAGTACTAACTCAGTTACAGATATTGCAGGGAGTTTTGTAGCAAAACATAAATAAATCTCTCTTTGTTGTTGATATACTTCGTCTCATAAATGTGTTAAATTTGGAATTGCATTTTTAGACTTATTACTTTTTATATTTTTGCCTTCACCTAGTTATATGCACGGGTGGGTGTTGATCCTGGGTTGGGGAGAGGGAAACTGCACCCACTATCCTCCCAAAATGCTAAAAGATACATGTATGCAGGTTATACATGTGGGGGAAACGGTGATTGAATAAATGCTTATCACATTTACTATTTTTTCCCCCCTTCTTTCTAACTTCAAGCCAGATTGATGTCCTGGTTATGAGTTAATTTGGATAAATTGATTTGTTAAAATTTGGTGTAATATGGAAAACATAAAGTAGCAATAGACAAATTCTTTTTGACTAATAAAATAAAAGTTTTCCATTTGCTGCTTTGAAGTCCAATAATTGGCAAAATGGCTGATTAGTCAGATTACTGATTGATTAATTGGTATATCCCTGAAGAATGCTTGTAAAGTTGGTATTTTTGAAAAGTTTTTTAAATCGGTGTCAGTTTTTTTTGGCATGTTATGGATGGTTGTTTGTATTACCAGTTCTCTGGATAATTTTATTGGAAGTTAAGATAGCTGTTTAAAAAGTAAGAACTGTATTCATTTTTGAGGCTAAGACGATACTGCAGCCTATTCTGTTCTATGTGAACACACCCCCTTATAGGTAAATCAATGGAAAGATCATCACCACTTTCATATTGTTCTAGGTAATGAAGATGATGGGCCTAAACAATGCCGTGCACTGGTGTGCTTGGTTTACGACCACTTTTATCCAGATGACCATTACCATGGGAATACTGACAGGTGTGTTGAAGTATGGAAAGGTGCTCACCCACAGCGATCCCTGGATCATTTTCATTGTCCTTGAAGTGTTTGCCATTGCTACCATAGCATTTTCGTGAGTGTTCTGCTTCTTTATCTCCAAGTCAAATGTGAAAATTGGGTTTGGTTAGTTCTGGATGGCTGCATCTTATTGTTTTGACAGGCATCCCCAAGACTTGGTGCTGTCATGATTGCTTCTGCAATTTCTTTTGGCTCCATGCATTTAATTCATGAAGGAGAGGGAGAGAGATTTTATGTATTTTATATTTTTTAATGGGTTTTACAGTGTAGGGAAAACAAACTTATAAATGTAAAATGATTTTATCTCAAGGGAAATTTAAACTAAATTTAGTATGGAGATTATATTAAAAGTTGTTCCAGTGTAACATGGATTTTAGGGATTTGGATCGGATCCAATAAAGTGAATTAAAGTGATTTTCTCTTTACTAATACTTGAATGACTTGTGTGCATGTATCTAGCAAACAAAGGCAAGGGTAGGGAGAAAATACATATATGGATGCTCTAGGATACAGAACAGAGTATGTGCAGTGATACTTGGGAGATATCATTATCTTTAATGATATTATTCACAATAAGCCTGGATATATGATATAATTTTATTACTCTGCCATGATTTATTAAGAATAGTACCTTTTTGTCATATGATTTTAAACTGACATCTGATAACAGAACATCATTGTTGTTGCTATTTTTACTTACCTTGTTTTTAACTTTAATTAGTATCTATATTCAGCTTGAAATAATTTCACTTGCAGGTTTCTGGTTAGTGTGCTGTACTCTAAAGCCAAGCTGGCTGCAGCATGCGCTGGAATTATGTATTTTCTTACCTACGTGCCCTACATGTACATAGTAATCAAGGAGGAGGCTGCAGGTGACAGAGTGTCATCAGTTACAAAATCATTTGCTGTAAGTCTTTTTTTTAAATTTATTTTTCAGTGAGATATAGATTTTATTGGTTTTCTTTACTGATTGATATCTAATTTACAGCAATTTTTTGTCCAAAAAAAAAAAAAAAAAGATTTATTTGTAAATGCTTCTTTGACTTTTGGTTTTTTTTTAAAATTTTGATTTTTATTCTTAGTTTTTTTGGAATTTTTTAAAAATATGAAAGTTTTAGCCATTTCATTAATTTTTCATGATTTAGGAAGAAAGAGAGAGAGATGTAAACACATTAGATTCAGAGATAAGTGGTTGAAAACCACTAAGAAATACTGGTACTGACTTGGTAGCCACTGACTTATTGGTTTGAACTACTGGACTTCCAAGGCTGAAGACCTTGAGGTTGATTACTAGTCTGGGTTAGCTTGGTTTGGTATACCCATCTGGAACGATTTCATTTTGTGCTTCTTCACCAGCTTGTCTGCTTGCATGGGCTTTCTGCCATGTCTAGAAATGAATAGTTCTAGTAGCGTTTTCCCTGCCGGCCCCTACTAGTGCCAGACTGGCAACGCTTGCTAATGAAGAACTGCTCAGCATTAAATTTCCGTGCCGCTGTTGTTTCCAATATAGAGACTGGTGTACGACACAGTGACAACGACTCAACTTGATTTTCCTGTTAACAACCATATGCCATCTGCTGGTTAAGTGCCAGCGAGGTTTTGATTTTACCACCATCTAACAACATTACTTGGCCTGATTTGAAGCTATTGGTACCCTGTGGTATCACCAAAAGGAAGAAGTGTTATTTCTGCAGTTTTATTTAAAGATCAGCCACCAAAACCACTTAAGTAGAGTACAGGACTAGGTGAGGGAGGAAGAGAGATTATGTAATTTTTGTTTTTGTTTTTCAGTCATTATTTTCTACCACTGCATTTGGGTTAGGAGCAAAGTATTTTGCTTTCTACGAAGAGGAAGGTGTGGGTGTGCATTGGAACAATATGTACAGCTCACCTGTTGAAGATGATGAATATAACTTGTTTCTTGCAACACTAATGATGGTGCTAGATTCTCTCATTTATGGAGTTTTGGTGTGGTACATAGAAAATGTACATCCAGGTAAATATACAATTTTTTTGTTTTCTACCATTCAGCTGCAGTTTGTCCCGCCTTACTTTGGGCACAATATGCAGACAGTGGCCTGGCTGGCTCCCAAAACCGCACACCAAACAAAGCAGTTGCTAGTATTATTTTACAAAGTTACTGTTCAAAATCACTACTTTGATCTAGTCATTTTCTTAATGTCTAAGACAGAGTGCTTTTCAAACCACACATTGCTGGAAATGGTACTAATATCATCTAAATCTTTATGATTAGTTGTTGCAGATTTTATAAACAAATTTGAAACTTTTGCTGTTCTTTTTTTTAAATTAAATTATTGCTCAAAGTTGTCATCTTTTTTTTTTTTTTTACCAAACAGTCTTTTTAGGTACCTATTTTTTTCTTTTGGTTGGTGGGGAGTTTAAGTTTGGTAACAAGTGTTTATTTGGTTTTGTTATAAAAAAGCAAATGCATTTCTGTGATGTTGGTGCACAGTGTTAAACTATATTTCCTGAACAGTATCTGCTGTGGCACAAAGATTTGATAATGAAATTTTTGGAGGCAGTAGAGTGGAGAATGCATGGAGCAGTCTGCCCAGTGCAGTTATTTAGTGGAACACAGTCACAACATTTAAAAATAAATTGGAAGATGTTTGAATAAACTTGGGCTTTATACAAGTTTATAGTCTTCCTTCCCCTCTTTAATAACTATACATATAATGTTTCAAAATTTCAGTTACAAAGAACAACAACCTAAATGACTAAAATTTCCATTTGGTTGGATTTCTTAGACATAGTCATCTGACTATGTGTCTACAATTAGAACTCAATTAGACTTTAGGAAGTAGTTTATTTTCCAAAATTTTCTGGATTTACAGAGATGCACCCCAGCTTGTTTCATTATGCTCATTATAGCTTACCATGCAAGTACCTTTTCTTCCCCATTTATCTTGGATCGTGGAAATTATCCAGGACTGTCAATTCCCACTTGGGTGACAAATGATGATGATGCTTATTAAAGTTTCTCTATGCTGTTATTTTATTGCCAGATTGCATTTTCTGGCTAATAAATTCTTTAAATGGTTAGTGTTAGCATCAAGCTGATAAAATAGTTAACCTCACTATGGTTGTGTATTGTATTGTGTGTATACACTTTATAATATATTTAAGGTTCTTATGGTTTACCAAAGCCATGGTACTTCCCATTCACAAGAGCATATTGGTGTGGAATGACCAAGCCAGATGTGGACCAGTGTGTTGGTCTGATTGGCCTGTGCAAACGGAAGAATGGCATCTTGTCAGTGATGGAGGAAGACCAGGCATGTGCAATGGAGCAACAAGGAGCAGGTCAGCAATGACAAAAAAAAAAAAGTTTGCACACTGCAGTTTTTTTCATTATTATTAATTGTATACTCATTGAATTAACTAATTACTTATTGTGGATGGCATATTTGATTTCATTATAGCTATGCTAAATCTGCTTTATTTGCACGTGCAAATTTGCTAGTCAAGAAGCAGTAATTATAATTTGTATTTGATGCCTCAAAGTACACTGAGTTCAGTTATATCATTTACTACCCCACATTTTTTAACATGTATGCAAAGTTTGTTATTTTCTGTTCTTTATTTATTATCATAGCAAAGATCTTTATACCTGTTTTTTATGCCAATTTCTCCTTGTAGAATATTCCCAGTGTTTTGAGTTGGAACCCTCACACTTAACTCTAGGTGTACGCATTGACAATCTGACAAAGGTAAGCACTTTGAGGATGTGCAATTTCCTGGGTCTTCATTTAGGAGCATCTTGGGTCATATCTTCTCTTAAGACTAGAGTTAAAACAAACTCTAATGCAGATATTAATTTGTAGGTTTCCAAAATCTCCTTTGTTTGAATGATCTGATGATAAAATTTAAAACAGAAACAGATGTGTAGCTCATCAGTGCTTGTTAATCAAGAAATGGTGTATCTGTGTAAACAGGGACTATTTGTGTTCTGTTCTTGCTTAAATATATTTGTCTGCATTTCAATTTTGTTTTATAATGTTAATGATATTTCATGTGCATATAGTATGTCAAACAATATCATTTTTATCTAAATTTGTAAAACATTCGTTAAAGACATACACAGCTGGCTCCACATCAAATGGCAACATCGTTAGGGGGACTGCTCTTGAAAGTTCAAATTTCTTCTTCCAAGCACACCCCCCCCCCACATATTCTAGTGCATTATAGCATCACACTAATCTATGGGGTTGCTGTATGTGTCTTGCCAGTTTTGATTTCTTATTTAGTGAATGAAAGTTTGGAGGTTCTTGGCAGTGGAAAGCTAAATAAATATGCAAAATATCTGTTAGACAATTGGTACCTGACATTAAGCATTGTCTGGTCTTCTCAGTTGTTTCTTGACAACAGTTTACACTACCCAAAAGTGTGGTTGCTATGTAGGCAGCAGTTCCTACACTATAAACAAACTCATGCATCCAGGTGTTCACATGTAATTTGTGAATGGCCATCTTTGGTTATGAGGACTGATCATTATGCTAAGCATATGCTAGAGTTGTCAGGTCATTTATATGTCACCTGAACATAATGGCTTAAGAAAGGGGAAAATATCATATGTAGATAGGCTTTTTATTTTGCTAATAAGGTAACAGGTCTCAAGATTTAGAATAATTTATTTTTAATAGAAGCATACATTTTTTTAACTTAACAAAATATGAAATACAAAGAAATTTGTTAAAAATAGTACAATAATGAGACTTAAAATCAGATGAAAGGGAGAGAAAAGATACACAATTAATTAGTGTCAAAGAGTTTTGAGTTAAATATCTTTTTTTTTAAAAAAAAATTGTATAGCTGATTGGAGTTTTTATTTTTCTTAAAGGTTTACAAAACTGGCAAAAAAGTTGCAGTAAAGAATCTCAGCTTGAATCTGTTTGAGAACCAGATTACATCTTTCCTTGGTCACAATGGTGCAGGGAAAACTACCACAATGTATGCACTGGCAGACACTCAATAAGTTCTGTTAATTAATTTTTCACAAACAGTGTGTACAGACCCTTTTAACGCCATAACTTTTCACTGATATTAAAGGACTGCCAAAAAAAAAAAAAAAAAGTAAAAAAGTGAACTGGATTGATTTGCAGCCTTTTCTAATTCAGTTACTGAGATACTTAACAATTTTTTAATGCCTAATTGCTGTTTGTGTTATATACAGTGGGGGCTGTTTGTAAACATTGTCCGTGGCAGTATGGTCTTAACTTTTAATTATTTCATAAATGCACAGATATGGATTTTAATTCTTAAAATTGGGGGGGGGTCGGTATTCAGAATCAAATTTGACTTTCTTCTAGGTTATTCAGTTGATAATGTAATAATTATATTCTGGAAATAAACCATCTTTAATACTTGAAATATATGATCTGGCTATATTTAACCCTTGTAATTGCATTTTTTTTTTTTTCTCTTTTAGGTCAATTTTGACTGGACTCTTCCCCCCTACTTCTGGTTATGCTACTGTGTATGATCATGACATTCGTTCAGATATGGATGTCATCCGGAAGAGTCTAGGAATGTGTCCGCAGCACAATGTTCTCTTTGACAAGTGAGTTCCTTTTTATTTTGCCATTTTTGCTTGGTGAAAAATATGCAGTGTGATATTATGATTTCTTTGTTTTAATATATTACTAGGCTGTCTTTTGTCTTGCTTTATTAATTTTTTGTTGAAGAGTAATCTAGAAGATATATCGAAAGATACAAATTAGAAATCTCTGAAATTTGGTTCTTAAATAGAATTTTTATATTTTTATAATTAAAAGAAAAAGAAATCATATTTTGTATTTCTCTGTTAAATTTTAAAATATTAGATGTAGACAGACTCTCATTTTGTATCCCCTGACAATAATGTTTGAATTTACTCACAAATTAAACTTAAGTAGTATAAATTTAGTTTTTTGAAAAAAATTATTTAAATTTCCTTGGTTAGAAAAGATGAATTTTGGTTGAATGCTTTTTAGTGGAAATCAGATTGTTTGTGAAGCAAATATTATTATTACATTCTTTTCTTTCATCCTTTATAACTGTAGAAATGAATGGAAAGAAAAAAAAATCTTGTTTGTATCTAATAGTTGTGATAATTGGATTTTTATCATTGCCTGAATTTTTCAGTCTGCTATTTTAACTACTATTAATCTTTTTTGTTTTTGTTTTTCATTTTGATCGTAAATTCAGTACTAGGGGAAATCATCACTGAGGAAAAAGATTGGCTAATCCATGGTCACCTTTTTTTATTTAAATACTATCCCTTCTTGGCTATTTTGATACCTTTTGCAAGGGAGATTATCATGTAATGATTTCTAATGCCAGAAATTTTAAATTGAAGAACCTTTCCAAATACTATTTCTTCTTATTAAAAAAAAACAACAACATTGGATGCACATTTTTTCTCCACTCAAATAATAATATTGTAGACTAGAATGTCTATAATATTTTTTTTTAAGGTTGACAGTTGAAGAGCACCTATGGTTTTATGGCCGACTGAAAGACATGAGAACAGAGGAAATCAAAGAAGAAATGGAGACGTAAGTAAAGGCAAAGTTATTTTTGTGCATTCCATTTCTTTTACTGTTTTATTTTAAGGAGTGGGAATGGAGACCAGTCTGTTGATGAAGCTATTTTGTTTGTTTGTTTTATTTCTACACAATTTGATGATGATTATACTACTCACTGTATTCAATAGCATGATTCAAGATGTGGGATTGCCTAAGAAACGGCACAGCACAGTAGACTGTTTGTCTGGAGGGATGCAGCGGAAACTTTCTGTAGCGATTGCCTTTGTAGGTGGTTCAAGAACAGTAATCCTTGATGAACCAACAGCTGGCGTAGATCCCTACTCTCGCAGAGCAATTTGGGATTTGCTAGTCAAATACAAGCACGGTAATGTAACATTTTAAGAAAAACTCCTCTTTAGTATTTTATTGCATATAGTGAAAAAGCTTAAATTGTTTAAGAAATAAACAGTTTTAAAAATGAATGCTTACTTTTTAACAAAAGAGGGGGCCACTGGGGCTAATTGTTGTTACAGGGGTAATTTGTTATAGCACCATTAACTTCTAATTAAATGTATAAATGAGACTCTAATCAATATCAGAGTATAGGAGTTAATGGTGCTTAACAACTTACCTTGGCAACCTCCCCTACTTATGTTAATCTGTAAATTATAAATAAAACACATTTAGTAACTGTAGTAAGAAGACTGGTGGAGAATTGATTTTTTTCATGTTTAATTGGAGAGAGTAACCTGAAACCTTTTCATAATACTAAATAATACCCTCACATAGGACCTGCCAAGATGTGTGTGCGTGCGCATGTCCTCTTTTGTTTTCATGACTTTACAAGGCTGTACTATAAATGCTAACTATTCTTGTTTTCGCTTTTTTAAAGGGAGAACAATTCTCTTATCAACCCATCACATGGATGAGGCAGATATTCTTGGGGACAGGATTGCTATTATATCAGAAGGTCAGCTCAAGTGTTGTGGCTCACCTCTCTTCTTAAAGAACACTTTTGGGGAGGGATACCACCTGAATCTTGTGAAGAAGGAAGCAGAAGAACTGCCCACGACAGGTAAATACCAAATAAAAGTTGAGTGTTAACATTATTGATGATAATGAAAAAAAACATTCCAGTGATAAAATAGAATGCTGTTACTCAAAAAAGTGATTTTAAAAACCTTGGCTAAAACTAAGTCACTTGTAACAGATCTTTCTTTAAATTACACAGGACAGGAGTTGTTTGTAAAAGTTAAAAAAAAAATTATCTTAAAATTAAAAAATATATACCCTTGATAAAAAAATCCAGAAAAAAACAGTTTTTATGTTCATTAAATGCTTATAGATTTTAAGCATCTCTAAAAGGTTGTTTGAATGACAAGAAGCTTACTAAGGTTTTCAGTGTAATTAGTGTTTTCTGGCATGTCAACATTAAAAGGGTCATAACTATGAATTGACAAAAGTGGTAGCAAATGTGTTTTGGTTAAGAATTGTAAACAAATGGAATAAAAAAAGTGGTAGAATTATGATCAGATTTATGGGATTTTTTTTTCTTGGAACCATGTATAAACCATGCTTTCTCTTAATAACTTAGCTAAACTGAAATATTTGTATTTTATTGTAGAAGTAATTATCTGCACTTGGCTTGTCGACCATTTTGCTACTGTTTGACTTTTCCCTGATTTTGGTGGAAAGGCAAGATACTAGCTTTTGATAATCTGATCTTTACTGTTGAACATAGTTATTTTCAGTATAGATATAGAGAGTTAAAGGGGTAGGAAGTTTAAAACTTATGTATAGTCTTTTTTGCAACAACAAAATAAAAGAATCAAACCTATTTTTAAAAATATTCACACACTTCATCAACTATGACACAATTACTGAAAAGCCATTTTATAATATCTAAATGTCAGTGCTTTTCTATTTAGCTTGCACTTATGACCAACTCTTAGTGGTATATAACATACTACTGATATAAAAAATTCTTATTGAAATTTACACATGCCTTGCCAGAAAAACTTTGAATACCTCAATTATGTCACCTCAAAAATGTATGCAGGCAAATTAAGACTTTTTAATCTTTCCTCATAACTGAAACTATACATATTAATAATCTTAGTAAACCTTTGTGAACTTTCTCTAAAATATTGATATTCTTTGCATAATATGGGTTCCATGCCTCTACTGCATAATTCAAAGGAGATGTAACCAACATCTTATAGAGAGGGATTAGAATTTCTGAAGGTTTACTATTTATAGTATGATTTTTTAAAATTGGTTTGAAACCACCTTATGCTTGCTACTGACTTTTTAAGATGCTTTCTATTATGACACTTTTCTACCAAGCTTCTATGCAGAATTGTATCAAATGCTTTATGAAGAGTGAGATAAAGAGCACCTAATTTATTACTTTTGTTTAGGTTATTAGTGACATCTTCAAGGAACTCTAACAAATTAGCTAAGCAAGATTTTCTTGAATGGAAGCCATGCTGACCAGCTCTAATCAGATTATTTTCATTTAAATGAAAGCTTGTTTTCTTTAAAGATACTCTCAAGCATTTTACTTATAATTGATGTTAAACTAACTGGTCTATAATTAATAAGATCATATCTAGAATTTTTTTGTAAATAATGAAGTAACATTTGGCTCTCTTCATGCAGATGATATCTCCCCAATACCTATTGATTTATTTAAATTTTACTTAATGGGTGGGAAGTTAATATTTGAAGCCAAATTATTAAAACTACCAGGACAACTTTATCTAAATTAAGAGGGATAATTGAAGTAATTATGTTCTTTTAAATAGAAAATCATCATTATTAGTATGCACCTGAAGGGTTTCAGCTTTGTAGATTGTCCCATCACTTCTCTGCATAAAAATGCTAGCCAAATAGTCATTGGTTTACTTGACTTCATGAATTACATTTTCCTGGTTGTCTTTAATTGGCTCTATTCTAAAATTGCTTGAGTTTACATTTAATAGTATCTGTTAATTGTTTCTTGTAATTCTTTTGGCTGCAGCAAGTCCCAGTAATTCATAATTAAATTTATAGATATGCTAAAGTTGACATCATGTTTTGACCTTTAATTGTAGCCTCCTCTATATTTTAAATTAGACATTACTGGGTCTGTAACAACTTGCTTTTGTAATAACTAGCCCGAGTCTCTTTGTCTTAAACACCTTCTTAAGAATGACTTTCTTGCAAAACTCCATAAAACATCTACATTATTAAGTTTTAGTGATTTATTCTCATCACTTACAACAGTGCTGACTTGCTGACTTAAGGTAATCAGTTATACCTATTATTTGAGGATCTTAATTAACAATTATTCCTCTTAAATCACTCATTTTCTTTACTGTTCTCCCAGCATTGACATAGTAAAATTTTAAACCATTTTTACTGTTATTTGAAGGATCCTGAACATAAGTATCACTTTGTACCAACTTCCACATAAATGAAATTCCTGAAATTTGGGCTTATTTGAATTTTCAGAATGCAGTCATTATGCTTTCTTAACAACCACGTCATTTAGGTTTTAGTGAGTTATTTTCAAATTAAAAAATGTATCTTTGCTTAATCAAAATTAAACATCTACAAGGTGTAATAAATGTAATTATTTTTTAGATTTTTTGTTAATGATTTCAGAAAAAGGGAAACTCATTTTTTAGCTAAATACTATTTTTTGTTAGTCCACTTATTTTTTAAATTTATTTATTATATTTATTAATTTTCAGAAGCACTCAATCAATTTCCCAGCACAAAATCCAGGGAATCATTTACTACAGACTGTGTAGAATCTACTGTTACCAGGTTTATTCAGACACATGTAAGCACAGCCTACCTGCGAGCTCAAACAAACAGAGAACTCCATTACATATTACCCTTTGAGGAAGCCAAGAAAGGTAATTTCGAAAAGCTCTTCCAAGCTTTAGAGGTCAGCCTTCCACAGCTGAAAATCAGCAGTTTTGGTGTCATGGATACCTCTTTAGAAGAAGTGTTTTTGAAGGTCACCGAGTGGTCACAGACTGAAGGTGTGTTATATTTTTGCTTCTTTGGCTTTTCTATTACTCTGTGGTATGGTTTTGTTTATAGTTTCTAAATAACAAATCTAAGTTTCAGAGTATGACTGAAGAATAATTTTTTAAAAAAATTACCTCCTATGACACTCTTTACTGGTGGTGGGTAGAAAAGTTATGAATTATTATTTTGTACATTATATTTACATCACTAAGAATACTGCATAGTTTATACTATTTTTCAAATTCAGAATACAGTACAATATAAATCAGATTATAATAGTTTAGTAGCTACAGTAAGGCCAGAGGGCATTATGGGTTATCCAAAGTACTTCAGAGAGAGAGAGAGAGAGAGAGAGATTTATTAACATGAGTTTTTAATTGATTGTTAATGTTGGCGTTAATTATATTTATTGGTAATTTATCTCATTCATTAACAATTCTATTAGTAGACAGCATTTCCTGATATTGAACTGCCCTAAAATCTTTGCCAAGATGTAATTATGCCTTTTTTACAAACTAAAGCCCCCATCAGCTTTCTTCTTTATCCAGAAACCATGTAGTGACTATCTGCTTAACTTTTTTCCAGTAATTCAATATCATTTCTTTATGCTCTGCATACCACTACCCATTAAATCTGATTCAGCACAGGTTGAGCGGCCTGTGACACGTACCTTTCTCATTAATATAACTCTTTTTAATGACAAATCCTTGCTCCAACCTCATGTCTTTTATTGTGTGTGTGTGTGTGTGTGTTGACTAAATGTACAGCTAGTTCAACATAGATACTTGTGCTTCTAGACTGGAGTGGTGGTTATAAGAAAGGTAAAAACTAATGTGGTGTACAGAGGGTTAAATAACGATTGAGATGTGGATGAATTTGGAATTTAATAATGAACTTGTTTCTTTATTTTTATTTGATATTTCAATTAAAACCTTTACTAATACAACAATTTACAAAATTATAAATGCAGGAAACTTTTTAAAATGTTACTGTTTGAATGAGGCCTAAGACAGTGGGTACAGTAACTTTAAGCAGTTTACTTTAACCATCATTAACAGTTCGAGGAAAAGATATCTCAATTTTTATTACTGAGCAATGCAATGCTAATTCTTTTATCTTACTCTGTCTTTATGGAATTATCCCTAATCGCTCTCCATCATGTGCTATCACATGTCCACCCTTTTGGGAAAATCATTCATACCTTTGTGCATCATTGCCATTTGGAGCTGAATGAAATAAATTCTCAATGGCTGCAGGTGGATTATTAATGTTCTGGCCTCAGTAACAAAGTACTTCATTCATGTAGCCCCACAACCAATAGTGACAAATGTGCAATGCTGTAGATGATTTTTTCAAGGAGTATGGATGAATGCAAGCATATGATGGTGGCATTGTGGAGACTTGTTGTCAAGACTCAGTAAACAAAGACAGTAGGAGAACATAATTAGGTTTACATCACAATTATCTGAAATCAGATAGTCATAAAAGTGATAGTTTATAACATTTCGTGTCCAGAAAGTCTCTTCAGGAACACCCTGTACATGTGACCAATATAATTAACTATTGTATTCTTTTTTTTATTTTTTAATGCTAGAATGTATCTAGGCAGAGAACATTTATGGACATGCTGTGTACCAAGCATGGCAAGAAAAACTATTGTCAGAAAAGTTCAAATTTTCAACAAGAATGAAACATTGTGCATTTTTTAAAAGAAACTGAGTTTTAGCTGAATTTGTGTTCGGCGTTATCAAAATAGATAAAATAAAATAGTGGAAAAACAAAAATGAAAGAAAGGAAAAAAAATTGCCTTAGTGGGGTTAATGGTCAAAAACTATATCAAATATTTAGCAACCAAAAGGACATGGGCTCAAAACCAGCTCAGCCACTTGTATAAAATAAGGTAAAGAAAAAATGCTTGTTGTAAATAAATCCACTGCAAGTTAACATCACTGTGTTTGAAAAAATCCAGGACTAAGCCCTGATGATGGAAATCGAAAGATTGCTGCAACATTAATTAGTTCAGTTACTACTATTAAGGTGATGAGAAGTTCCTGAATTAACCCTCTGCTTTCTGCCAAAATTTTTTTTTTTTTTTCATCTTTTTTATTTTATTCACTTCATTAAAGCTGGGTACAGTATTTTTAAAACATTTTTTTAAAAATACTTATGGTGCTTTATTATCGATGGAAATTCAGACAATTACTATGAAGTGCCAAGAAATAATGCTTTTTTAGAATGTCTACATAGAGATTGGGTGAGCATCTTCTTGCAATACAGTTGAAAACAACTTTTCTCTGAAAATTATATCTGAGCTGGATAAGGAAAAAAGATCTGAAATTCATGATTTATGCATAAAGCCATTAAAATTGAAATTCATTGCTCATAGAAAATTAATAAATGTCTTAGGTATCACCATGCAATGGATCTTTTGTATATCTTTAAGTTGGCCACATTGACCAACATTAGTTAATGGTTTAAAAATTTGAAGTGCAACTCATTATTTTTTTCCCCAAATGTAGCATCACTTTAAAAAGAATAATGGAAACCTAGTATTATTTTTAAGAACTGTTTTTAAATTTGTATAAGATTCAATCTAAAAAAATAACAAAATTTGCCAAACATAGATCTCAAAAGAAATGAATAATCATCTTTATAATGTCTCATATTAGGTCAAGATGGTGAGGAAGACAATAAGCCTTCAGATTTGGATTCAGCATCTCCTGTATCATATGGATACTCCCAGGGCATAGATGAGGAATCTCGTATTTGCAGTGACCAGTCAACCTTGGATGCCAATTCTTTGTCAAGCATCTTAGATGGAAGTGGCAACCATTCAAGTGATGGGAGAAAAAATAATCCAAATGTTGTAGAACTAGGAAGCATGACTGGTGAAAGAAGAGGCAGCATGCAGAGTGAAGCATCACAGGATAGTGTCAGGGTCAACAACAGGAATGGACAGTACACACGACTTCAAGATCACTCAGATGGTGGCAGCTCAAGCAGTATGTTTCATTTTTTAAAAAAAAAAATTAGGTTCTGACAAGTTTTTGAGAGGCAGAAATTTCTCTTGACTAGTCAGAATTAACAATGTGTATATGATTTATTTTTCTTATTTTGACTTACATTTTTAGAGACTCTACTATCTTATATAGAAGTATACTGCTAAAAAAATTGCTAAGGATGAACAGAGACAACATCAATGGAATAATTTTGTTAAGTACCATAAGGAAAGCCATGTTGAAATGTGTATAAACTATAATTTAAGGAGGCATTTCACACTGGCCTATGTCAAAGTAATGATGTCACAAGTTCAATAAAGTCATTTCTCAAAAACAAAGATTTTTAGTTATCAAGACTGAGTGTGAACTCTGACATTTTGCTCCAAAGTGACAAATTCCTGTTCAGAAATTTATTCAGTATCTTGTGTGAGAACCCTAGCATGAATGAAAACTTGGCACCACCTGATGAATCTCTGAATGTTGATATGGGCCATATTATCCCAGTGATTTGTCATCAAGTTCCTGAAGGTTTATGGTAGCACAGGACAGTCGCAGGCTGAAGCATGTTTCAAATGTTTTTGACTGGAGAATTAGCTGGCTGCTGCATAAGTATGATTGTCTCTTGCTCTAGATACTGGTAGACTATTTAGACACACTGTGGATAGGCATTGCCATCTACAAGAATGAAGTTATCCCCAATAGCACCTGTGTATGGCCTTGCATCAACATCAAAGATTTCAGCCCTGTACCTTAAATCTGTTATGGTGCTGTTCTAGAAACACTAAAGGTTAGTCTTGCTATCTCAGCTAATCATCCTCTATACCATCAATGAGCCACCTCCATAATGGTCATGTTCAGCAATGTTGGCATCTTGAAACCTCTCCCCTGGCCTTCTCCATACTTTTGCAAATTGATTTGTAAAGTTCAAACAAAATCTCAACTCTTCTGTGGAAAGTACAGTGGTCTAATCTCTCATGGTTGACCTTGCGTGGTGGCTTGTGGTAATGGTATGTAGACACATGCTTTTCTTGATTGCATACTATTAGCGCAAAGCCAATTACACATAGTTTGTTGAGACACTGAAATCTGTTGCATCTTGAAGATCAGATTTTAACTAAGTTTCTGTTCAGAAACAGTTTCTTCTAACTTGCAAGATTAAAAAGTGACCATGGTTGCAACATTGACTTGGATCAGCCTCCACCATGTTGTCCAGCAGCACTACCAACGATCTATACCGATGGGTCCGTAAAGGAAGGGGACATGAATTGGGGGCGGCATCGTAGTTACCACAGGCCATCCACGAAACCCCACTGTCCTACAGTCAGAAAAGATTCCAGCTGGACGATGGTGCTCCTCCTACCAGGCGGAACTGAAGGCAATCAAACGAGCGCTGGAACTGATCGAAGGGAAGAAGGAAGTCCACACGGCACGACTAATCACGGATAGCCTCTCTGTATTAACGAGACTATCAACCCTGCACCCATTGGAACCCCTTGACACTCAGGACGAAAAGGACATCCAGACAATCCTGCATAACCTCCACAACAGGACCTGCCAACTGACCTTCACCTGGTGTCCCAGCCACTGCGGAGTCCTCGGCAATGAGCTCGCGGACTTGATGGCGAAGGAGGGAGCTGATGAAGACCAAGAAGGGGTAGGATTGCAGTATGCAGCAGCAAAAGCGAAAATCCGACGCACCACTCATGGGCAACCAATCACACATGAACGGCTTGCAGCAATCTATGGCTATAGAGGGGAAACCATAAACTGCCGAGATGAATTAGACCTCCCGCGAGCCGACCAGGTGACCCTTAGCCACCTCAGAAGTGGCCACCATCAGGACTTGAAGTACTGGCTGCACAAGATAAACAGGGCGCCAGATGCAACATGCCGGAAATGTGGGATAGGGGACGAAACCGTCGAACATGCCTTGTTGGACTGTCCACGTCTACACACAAGGGGTGGGATCATCAACCAACCGAGATTCCTAGCTGAAAACCCGCGAGAGGCCCTACGACTGTGGGAGCGATGGAGCCAACTGTCTGATCTGCCAGAGGTTTCTCAGCCCGGCACCCTGAGCCAACACTAAAGAAAAATCCTTGTCCACATTGCTCAACAACAACAACAACAACAGCAGCACTACCAAAAGTTTGAAGCTGAGTCCAGGCTGTATAAATGATGGCTCTGGCTTACAATTAACTCATCTGCCACATGATGTTGAGTTGCTCCAGTCCTCAATATAGCAATCTCTCTGACAAGTTCTGTGGCTATTAAATACTGTCCCTCAGCAGACTGAGATTCATGTAAAAGTCAGGGGGCATATATAATCATGTGCATTTCAAACCTTGATACACTGCAGGAAATTTGGTTACACTGTGGGTCTCAAAGAGGTGGGTTCAGGCCAAAAAGTAAACTGTACTAGTTTTAGAGGTAATATTCATGATTTGTTGATAATCATTTGATCTTTAGCAAATTTTGGGTAGTATATTACAACAATAAGAATGATACCATGCTTCATTTGTGAAGATGATAAATCCATGAACATTTATTTGATTCTGATTGTTATTATTTTTTACATCTGTTGTTTTACCATTGTAGCATTGAACATTACTCAGTATCTTGGAATGGATGTATAGGATATTTAAAAAGAAAAAACATTAGCAGTAGAAAGATTAAATATTTTATTTTCATATATTAATAGTTTATAATTTAAACAAAATTACTGCTTTATGAAAAGAATAGAAAACCTTAATGTATTGTTGTGGAGCATTTTCACCATGTTCAATGTCAGTAGTGTACAGGGGCATAGCTAATGGGGGGCGGCAGGGGCGGTCCGCCCCGGGCGGCACGTTTTGGGGGGCGGCATTTTTTGGTTGTCAAATTTAGTTCAGGACAGTATGTTACATATATAATGTATTTTTTCGTTCTATTTTTCCAGATATTATTTTTTTCCTGAATTTTTCGTTCAATTTTTAATGGTAGTTTTTTGAAAGGAAGAAAGTTTTTCTAAAATTTGCTGTAAAAGAAATTTGCTCACTTGAAGTGAGTCACTTCTAATTAATTTTGAATTGAATATCAATATTTTCTCATTATATATTTGATAATTTTTATTTTCTAATAGTACTTTTTTTTCAATAAATAAATAAATAAAAAATGAATTTTTTGGAGGTTTTGAAATTCTACGTTATTTAGAGGGCGGCAAATTCTACGACCGCCCCGGGCGGCACAAACGCTAGCTACACCCCTGGTAGTGTACCATCTTTAATTGTAAGTTATGCCAACATTTTTCTGTTTTTCAGAAACATTTGTTTTTTGTTTGTATTTTCTGATGTAAATAAATATAAAAAAGGGGTAAAAATGATGATGCAGATTTCTCTTCTTATGCCCATACCAACTTAAATAAATTATTTGTTTGTAGGTGATTCCAGCTTACTAAGGACTTTACAAGATGGAAGAGGAAGTTACACGATGTCAGGACATTGGCTTTGCCTCAACCAGTTTCGTGCAGTCATCATTAAGCGATTTTACTATATTCGTAGAAACTGGAAAGGCCTCTTTACTCAGATATTACTACCGGCTCTGTTTGTTTGTATTGCCATGACAGTTGCATTATCTGCCCCTGGAATGGATGATCTTCCCCCACTAGAGTTAAGTCCATCACAGTACTTCAACTTAACTCAGCCTCGAGGAAACTTTATTCCCTATGCCAATGAAAATTCCAGTCCTCATGCACAAAACTATCTGAAGGATGCAGGTCCACATAAAATTATTAGCACCTTTCATTTGCCATCGGGGGTAGGTGCTACATGTGTGCTTAAGTCACCTTTTAACAGCTCCTTTGATGTTGACATTTTAAAAGAAATGAACTACACTGCCAAGAATTTCAAACTGCTCTCTCGTTACTTTGAATCAAGTTGTGAGCAGGTGTTTGTTCGTGGTTTACCTCTAGAGAATTTTGTTCCACCTGCAGCCACACTCATGTCGCATGAGCAAAAGTCCATGCATGAAGGTAAGTTTCCCAACTTACCACTAAACCTGCACTGCTGCATGGGTAGAAATCAGTTGCAGAGTCATTTAAAATACTTATTGCATAATCAACTGTAATCAGTGAAACAAATTTATTTACCTGAAAAAGAAGAAAAAATTAGCATGGTTTTTCATGCTTTATAGATGGCATGCTTTGGTTCTTCTAGAATTATTGGAAAAGATCCAAAGTAAAGGTTATGAGTAATATTAAATATTTTGGTGACTTGAGAAGGTAACTTGTTCTTCTCTCACTAGTCATTTTTGTTATGGGCTATGGACAGCAACCATGCAACCATGGCTATTGAGGGAGTGTCCAAAATTTTCAACTTTTCTAAGTGTATATGGAGCATGCTTTTTATGACATTGATTTAAAAGGAAAAAGAACAAACTTGTTAATTATTCAGTGTTAATAATTAGATTTGGTTATTTATTCTTTCCAAATAAATGTTAAAATCTGGTTCCAATTTAATATTTATATCTGCAGGTTCTGGAGCAGCCAAGACCCCTCTTTTTTATCCTATCTGTTCCTGTACCAAAGATGGGTCTGGTTTCATCTGCCCTGAGAATGATGGCCATTTGGATCCTCCCAACTTAAAGGTGGTGACCAGTGACATTGTTCAGGACATTACAGGGCAAAATGTAGAGAGGTTTTATCTCTACACTACTGATGAATACCGACTTCACAGGTAAAAATCTCTAAGTTTGTTGCTATATGCACTCATCTTCAACTTAGTAATGCAGGAAATAGAAAGCCCCATTTTATTTGTTTTGATTGTCAAAGCAGCTTTGTTAAACCTGACAAGATGGTTTATTTATGGAAGTATATTGATTTATTAGATAGTTTAGTGTATATTCTCTAGAATGCTTGCATGTTTTAGGAATTTGGAATATGCTATATGAATAAAAATATTAAATCTGAGTTTGAATTTTAGACGTTCAAGAGGAAATCTAATAGAAGTTTCCAAATTAATTAGGAGTTTAGAGTGTGGACAGGAGCAGATTTTGAGGATAATCTACAGTTATTAATACTATTGGTCATAATTACAAATTAGCTAAGAATATACTAGAAAATATTTCTTAAGTAGTAGAATTTTTAATGAGTGAAATACATTACCAGCAAGCATAGAATTTCCTTATAAGTTGATCAGCAAAGAAACAGACAAATATTTTTATCCAATTAAATATTAAGCAAGCATACTCCCACAGCACAACATTCATATAAGCTGAGGCTGATTCTTCATTCCTAAATGTGTTCACTATTCTCAATTGCATTTTTTATTAATTTTTTTTGTTTTTTTGTGCTGTGTCTCTCATTTTTAAATGAAACTTTTAGAATTAATCAGCATTGATTAATTTATGGCTGACTGATGAGCAAGTTGCTTGACAAATTGCATGTCAAGTGTTTTATTTCAGCATATTTTTTTTACACAGTAACCCCAAGATCGGTTTTAAGCAGGTAATTAGTTACTAAACACTACTGTAGATGCATACAGTAGTGTTTAGTATAATATCTGCTTTAACAAAACATTGCTAACTTGACTAGTGGGTTGCTCATTGGTTCAGTGGTAGACTACTGGACTGCTAAGGTTGAGGGCCTGAGTTCAAATCTTGATTGGAACTGACTTGGTTTGGCATACCTCCCTAGCACGGTTTCTTCTTGCTCTTCTTCACCAGCTGGCTGCATGGGCTTCTTTCAGGCTCTCTGGTCTCCTCCAACATCTAAAAAATGAAGAATTCTAGTGGGGGCATTCTTCAATAATCATACGATTAACCTCCGCACCCTGTTCTCTTTTTGGTTTGAGAAACTGAAACCAGAGGTTTCCTCTGGTGGATGCCTTATGGGCTGACTGTGGCATGCAGGTTGACTAGTAGTTACTCTAAATTGTGACATCTGTTGTGTTGTACTTAAAAGGCAATCACAGTGAAAAGAGTTAATTGTTATTAACTTACTGAATCTTGGTTTCTAGATTCTTGCATTGTGTTTGTGACTCAGTGCAGATAACAGATAACCAAATTCTGATTTGAAATTTTAAATATTGAAAACATTAGAAAAAGCCTTGTTTCTACTGTAGCTTTTGGGAAGGTAGGCCAATATGTTAAAAATTCATAACTGAAAAAGTATATTTTGGCAATTATGAACTAAATTTTATTTTTCTATTACATCCAAGTTTTAGTAGTAATGAAGACATCTCCTTCATATTGTTGTGTGCTTGTTTTAACATTACTGATAGGCAATTTATTTCCAGATGTCTATATTGAACAGGTCATGTTCAGTTATAGTTGGTGAAAGAAAATCCTGAATATATTAGAGGGATGAATTGCACGAAGCTATTTTAGGATTTCATGAGCAGTTGATCTCTAGCACAGTTTAACAGAAGTTGACCACTGGTTTCCAAAAGTCAAGCAACAAACAAAAAGCAAACATATTTTTATTGAAGTTTTATTCCACAAATGCTCAACACAAACTCTTATTCATTTGACACAATTCTTATCAAAGAAATTTGTAATTGAGTTCTAGTAGAAACGTGTAAATTAATTAAGGTATAAAGATGAAAAAATTGGGTTGGGTTTTTATCAATTTTAGTTCTGTTTGGATATTTGTTTTACAGTTGCTAGACTGAGCTTCTTGGCCTTCTCTGACTAAGAAGGCGTGGCTATGGGGCATCGTATCCTTAGCCTTCCATTTGGGGTACCGACCAGGTGCCATGCCCTTTTTTTGGGTGTGGTCACTTGGATTCGGCCCTGGAGGGCAGGGGACAAGTACTCTGTAAGGCCATGCAGACGGAAAGTCCACTGCATGAAAAGAGTGGGGGCGAGGGATGCTTTTTGCCGTCGGCATGCTTCTCTGGCTGGAAAGGTTAGGCATGTTGGGACTGATTTTCGCACCTGAGGTGCCTAGGCCTTTCTTTCCTAAGAGGTTTTTGGCTGTGGAAGCGGTCACTCTAAAAGGAGTTCGCTCCAACCGAAGCTTTTGCTTCTCTACACATGGGACACTTTGGCGTCCCTAACCAGGTCGAGTTTCGACTTGCAACATGAGGCGCTTTGGCACCTCAACACTGGCCTTTTCAGCCTTTACACGGAGCTCTGCTCCACTAGAGGTTTCGGCCTCTCCCACTCCCTTCTCTTCGGAGATACACACACATACACAAACTTCACACTTGCATATACACGCACAACACCACAAAAAAGAAAAAAAAGATCAAAGTGGAGTTCTGGGGTATTGGTGTTCCGAGCCTACAATTTGGGGTTCTGACCAGGTGCTACGCCCTTTTTGAGTGTGGTCATCGGGGGTTGGCCCTGGTGGGCAGAGGTGCTGGTGCATCGAGCATCTCTGCTTTTGACAAGCCCTCTGCTCGCAAGGGTGGAGGTGAGGGATGCTTTTTGCCCTGGGCCCACTATCTGGCTTGGAAGGTTAGGCATCTCCGGACCGATTTTCAGACTTGAGGTGCCGAGGATTTTTTCCCCAAAGACTCTAACAGAGTTTTCACTCCACAGGGGGGGGGGGATTTTTCCCGCACAAAACGAGGTGCTTTGGCACCTCAACATAGGCTTCAGCCCCCACTCGGAGCTTGCACCAATAGAGGTTTTGACCTCACCTAACCCCTTCTCTTTGGAGATATACACACAGACATGAACTTTACACTGCACCACACACAGCAAACACCACAAAAAATAAATGAAAAAAGATCAAAGTGTGATAGCTGTGTTTAATCTTGTTCACCAGCATGATTATGGAGAGAGTTGCTATTAAGAGCCTCAGTGAGAGATTTTGGATTGTTGCTTAAAATGACAAATAGGATTATCATTCAGTAGTCAGTGTCGTGGAACCACATTACCAATCATCTTTCAATAAGGTGTGGTTCCACAGCCCTGACTACCTTGCGGACTACTAGTAGTGAACCTAGATGAATGGAGAGTTTTTGAAACCTAAAGACATAGTTGTCTTTAGTGGTAAGTACACTTTTGTTGAATGCCTTCATGGGTAAAGGATCTGATGGATACTAATCCACTTGCGGAACTTGCCTTGGTCATGATAGGAGCTAACCTGAGCAACAAGAGTGGGTTCATTTGAGTCTTTGCTGTATGAAGTTTGGTGCCTAGGGTATGTGAAGTAGTCGTCATGTTCACCGACATACCAGCAGATCCTCCTATGGTGGGTTTGGGAGATGGAGATGGGCACTTGATTGAGGTTGTGGGATAAAACATTCTCACCCTGATGGGAAAGACCTCAGTGGGTGCAATAGAGGGAACCTTGGTTACTGAAGAAACCTAAGTATAGAGGAAAAAATCAAATGTATTGCACATTGAATGGTCTGCCAGTAACTCTGCCACATCTGATTTCATATGGGCTACCGTGGTGGGGCGTTTGGAGGGAGCAGATTCCGAAGTCATGTGGCAGTGGCTATGAACGAAACAATACAAGACATGATGTTTCACAAGTTTTTTGGCACATTTAGCCAGTGCTGGGTTTTCCTGCCAGATGCCATTAGTAGAGATCCATCAGTGTAATCAGTAATGCATATGCCTATGTCAAAGCAACTGAAGGTAGTCAGGGCACCCGCCACACTTTTGGATTCAAAATCCAAACCATTAAAGTTAAGAAAGTGACAGTCATTACTTCTAGAGTATGAAACTGAAATATGTAACTTCCATCAGAGTAGGTCTAGTGTTGGTACATGCAGGGTACATAGACAGAGTAGACATCCTGCTATTCAAAGTGAGATATGTGGCAAATGTTATTTATTGGGACAATTATGTCGCAGGACTGCTATCCAGGGTTCTACTGGAAATAAACAGGCTGAATTAAGATTTCAATTGCCGAAATCCATTACCCAGGTGAATACTCATGTACTACTATTCAAGGCCCTGATGAAAGTTGTTGCTTTGTTTTTTGTGGGAATATGGGAGGATCATGATGGACTTTAAATATGATGTGTTTCCCAGTCTTCTGTTGCTGTTGGGACAGAAAACAGAAAAGATAGAGATAACCAAGCCTATCCTGATATGAATTTAAAGAACAGTGGATGGCATTGCATATAGAATTTATGTTTTGTATAAAACCAAAGTGAACCTGGGAAAGTCCTGTTTTGTCAAGAGTGTAGGGTGTGTGGACATATCCTAGATTTGTTTGGCAGTGGAGAGGAGATGGGAGAAGCTCAAGAAGGCCAAACCTCAAGTTCCTCCATGTGCCATAGGAAGAAAGTCTGAAATGGACTTCTTAGATGGAATTGGCAAGAGAAAGGGGGAGAAGAAAAGAGATGGTAGCATCCTCTCTAGAAACCCTTCCTTGGAAAAAGAATCTCAAAAAGAAAAATTCCCAAAAGCCAGTAGAGGTACAGCAACACAGGGACAAAAGCCCTTTGTGTAAGGACCTACCAGAGAAACCTTTGTTGACTGAAGTCTCAATAACATCCAAGGTTGAGTCTTCATCAGATGTAATCTTGGATCTGACAGATACCTATGTTAGGTACCTTTCCCTTCTTTTCACTGTTTTATGATCATAAATAATGTCCATGGACTTATTCATTGGAAAATTCTTGTAAAAAAAAGGATAAGACTAGTCTAAATGTATCTTCCATAACTGTAGGGGGAAGCCTTTGTAGACTTGACTTTGATTCATTTTTAGGAGATTTGGATAGTCAAAAAGTAGGTATCTTCTGCTTGCAGAAGCTCCATTTCAAAAACGAAAAATGAAATGATGACTAAATTCAGTTGGTGGAAAGGTTAGAAGCTCTTTAGTTTAAATACTACTGGTTGTAAACATGATGTACAGTATTGGAAATAATTATGGGAAAAAAAACAGGATATGCACAAATAATCAGTAATTGCAACTGAGAAATGTATATAATACATACACAATGCATTATTACAAAAATACACATGAAAAAACAAAAATGAATGCATTGAACAGTGCATTAGTATCTGGTACAAGAACTTTGCCTTATATAGAGCATGATACCTTGTTTTCATGCTCTCATACAGGTTATCAGTGTATGACTGTGGAAAGTTGTTCCAAGTATTCTGTAGCAATTTCTACAATTCATCCAAGATGTTTGGTTGTCATTTGACTTTCTCCATAGCCATATAACCCCATATAGCCTTGGTGATATTTATATTAAGACTTTGTGCAGGCCAAGGTACATCTGTGAAAGTTCCATCTGCTTTTTTATGTTTCAGATAGTTTTTCACTACATTGGCTATATGCTTAGGGTCATTATTATGTTGGAAGATGAATCTCTGCCTAATGAGATGTCTTCCTGGAGGATTGGCATAATGGATGAGAATCTGTCTGTACTTGTCAGCAATCCTCCTACAACCTTGGCTGATATGCAGCCCCACACCTGTATTGTTCCACATCTGTGCTTTACTGAAGCTGTTGTACACTGAATGTTAACTGCTCCCAAATTTGCTTTCAAGCAAATTGCTGTTGATTATTGCCAAACTGTTCAAATTTTGACTCACCTGTAAAGAGCACTTTTTCCCAGGTTTGGTCATCCCACTGTTTCACTTCTGCTGCCCATTTTAAGCCTTGCTGTTTGATTGCCTCTTTTTGGCAAAGGTTTTTGGACAGCTGTGCATCCATTGAGGCCACTTCATGATAATGTATATGTTACTGTTCTTGAATAAGCACTAGCACCCATACTTGCAGCTAGGTCATTTTTAAGATTTTCATGTTTATCACATGGAGAACATACACCATATGGTACTTACCATACATTTTGCAGAGTTTGGACTTTCTATCTCGATTGTGTTTATTGAGAACATAACACTGGCCAACATTTCTTCACTTTTTTTCTGCTGATTAAGATCTGACATTTGTTTTTAACTAATTTTGGGGCTCTGATTTCAAAAATAAAATCAGTTTTTGCCTATCACATCAAGTTTTTGTTCTACAGGATCTTAAAATGGTTAACTTTTTACTTGGTCAACAAGGAGGATACACGAAATATCCATGTTTCTTGTGCCCCTGGGATAGTAGAGCTAAGGACAAGCATTGGCCTCAGAAGAACTGGCCGGTGAGAACATGCTTAAATGTCGGAGAACCAAATATCAAAAACCAACTACTAGTAGTAGATCAGGTAAAAATTATCTTTCCTTCTCTCCACATCAAACTGGGTCTAATGAAGCAGTATGTTAAAGCTCTGAGCATAGAAGGTGACTGTTGCATAACATTTCCTAGCCTCAGTTATGAAAAAAAAAAAAAAGCTGGTGTGTTTGACAGGCCACGAATCAGAAAACTGATGAGAGATCAACATTTCACAGGCTCCATCAGTGATATGGAGAAAAGAGCATGGAATTCTTTCGTGGCTGTTGTGAAAATTTCCTGGGAAACAAAAAAGCTGAAGATCTTATTCAAACATTGCTTAAGAATTTTCGTCTGGGTTGCAACACGAGCATAAAGGTTCATTTCCTCAACAGTGATCTTGATAAATTTCCTGAAAATCGAGGTGACGTAAGTGATGAGCAAGGTGAAAGGTTCCATCAGCATATACAAGCTATGGAGGAGCAATACCAAGGAAGGTGGGATACTCACATGATGGCCGACTACTGTTGGAGTATTAAAAGAGACTGTCTGGAAATGAAGCACTTCAGAAAAGCCTACAAACGAAAATTTAATCCATGAAGGAAGAATGTGTCATTTACTGATATCAGTTAATGTAAATAAACCCATGTCTGTCATTGTTTTGTTTGTACGGTATTCTAAATGAAATGATAAAACATTCTCGATTAGTTTGTGCCCATTTTTGACTAAAATTCACTCAATTTTCTAGCATAGATTTATATTTTTCTATTTCAATATTTTGACCTGATATGTCATAGTTAACCAATATATTTGTTAATCTCAAAATTGATTCATGGTATTGTTTGTTGGAATGGTATTCTAAGTAAAATGATAAGAATAGGTGATTGTGGAAATCATTGTAATCGGGTACTTTTCTCTGGTGATTGATCGAAAATGGGGGTATGGCTGTAGAACAAAATCTTGATGTGATAGGCAAAAACCAATGTGATATTTGAGTTCAGCACCCCCAAATTAGTCAGAAACAAGTCTCAGATATAAGTCAGCAAAAATTGTGTTGACCAATGTAATCAGTCCTGCATATCTTTCTCAGACTCTTGCGTATAGCTCCTTCTGTAACATGAAGTTGGCTACAATCTGCCACATGGAGTAACCTTCACTAGCTAAGATTCTGATTTCTATACACTTGTCATTGGATATTTCCTTCCCAGGAACCATAATAGTCATCACAGATTCATGACACTACAGTGATATCAACGCCTAAACTTTTATAGTCCTCCTACAGATGTGGCACTTTCTGATTTCCTTCATAACAGTCAATCACAGTTTACTAACTCAACACATGACTGTACTATGGATTGTTTAATTTTTACACATGAAATTCTATTCTGTCACATGTTATTTGCATCTTATACCCAGTTTTTCCTGTTTACTTAATTATTTCCAATACTGTAGGTATGTTATTTCATTTGAAATGCTTAGCCTAAATAATGCACTCCTATAGTGATAGCACAAAGCAAATAATCTTAGTTAATCTAAAGATAAAAGGCAAGAATTATGTACTCATAGCTTGATTTATGCACCCAACCTATTGAGGAAACTTATCAAGTTCTAGAATAACCTCAAAACTATTTTATAGGAGTAGCTAGAAACATACTCTGCAGATAGTTTCATAATAGCAGGGGACTTGAACTGCACCCCCAATCATGAGCTTCATAGGCAGTGCTTGATTATTAATCAAAAGGGACAATTGTGTGGACAGATGCAGCTGCAAGATCAGCTGACCTCATGGTGCCTTTAGAACTAACTACCTTGAGGTTAAATCATACACCCATTATTCCAATAGATACAGTGTAGCTACAGGGATAAACAGGGTGTATTACAGCTGTAAACTTACCTTACCCCTCCAGGATATAACCCACAAGGTTATTTTCTGGAGTGATCACTCCCAAGTTAAAATGATCCTTAGGTTAAGTCAGGCACCAAGAGAACCAGGTATTTGGAAATTAAATAATGCCATTCTGATAGAGGTAGGATGTGTTAAAACAATGAACAACTTATGGATGTATTTGAGAAGGCAAAAAAACTAGATTTATAAACTCTCTTGTATGGGGGACCACACTAAACAATTAACCTAACATTGAGGTATTTATAAGTTCTTAATTGAACAGAAAAAAGTAAAATTTCATTATGAATTAGCATTGCAAGGATATCTAAATTTGTGGCCTCTAACCCTGGTATAACTTATAGAAAAATACCTGAAACTGTCAGATTGATAACCATACCTTAGATATCTACTGGAAAGTAATGCACAAGGTCCCCCTGACTAAAAAAAAAGTTCAACTGGAAACTAGTAAGTTCATTGAAATGTTGGCATTGTGGAAACCAACCTGGATGATATGGTCATCCATGCTGTCTTTCTCTGTCTGCAGAGACAGACAGCTTGGGATCTAGTCCATCACTTTGCACAAGACACAAAAGTCATCTAGCCAGACTGTCTTTTTGAGAGCATCTTTGGCTTTTCAATATGGAATAATCAGGATCACCTTCTAAACTTTTAAAAATTAAGTCTTGTTGTTCCAACAGGTACTAGAATACTCACAAGACTTTAGAGGACAGCCTCAAACTGAATTGGTTTCAAAGTAGTATTTGTGAAAAGAAGTTGCAACAAATTTGTTCTTCCGAACTCCAGTGCCATTGGTCAAGGCAATATTTTGGATTGCTGACTAATCAGCAACATATTAGGCTACATTGATGCCCAAAATAAACTAATTCTGTTGCATGTTTAAGTACAGACTTGTATGTCTTCTATCAAGCTAAATGTCTGATTTATTCCAGGTAGACATTACCATTTTTCCTCTCTTTTTCAGAACAGAAGAGACAGAACACTGGAAACCATTGTATGAGAACTATTAAAATTTTTCCAACACCTGAGAAATTTGAAGATAATTTTCTTCCAGCTTGTAGGGAACACACACAGAAAATACTCTGTTCCTGAGGCAAGCACTTGTATAAATAAAACCTCTCCTGCCTGAAATGGAAGAAGTTGGTTGGTCAGCTACCTCATAGTACACACAAAAACACTTTCACAGGGGTAGGATAGCCCTCATTTATATGGCTGAACATGGAACCAATCTAGTTCATCACCACAACATTCTAATTTCCACACCACAATTTGATCTTTCATAGTAAAATAAAATTACTTCACAACACCTGCAAAAACAAAAAAGGAAATTAGTTTTGATGGGTAATGTTACAAAATGGGTATCTGTACTTGTTTGGATGATTCTTTGAGATGGAGACAAGTGTCATTTCTTGGCTGTGGAAACAATTTCAAGTGAATGGAGACATTGTCCGAAGTCAAGTTCAAGGTCAACCTCAGGTTGCGACCAAAACAGATGATCATTGTGTCATTTTTGGTTTGGTAAAGCACTTCAATGCTGACCCAACTTTTGATCATTTTATGTCCAAAGGGAGGTTGGTATCAGTCTCAACCATATGCAAAAGGCTGTATGAAAGAAGACTGTGTGAAATGACCCATGGTATATATTCCCTTGACCTGCCACTATAAATAAACAAGAATGGTTGAACTGGTGCCATGAACATATCACACGTGAGCCATGTTCTTTTTACTTATGGTGCATACTCATCTGGAGGAAATGGAATATGCAACCAGCCCACAAACATGGAAAGGGATCACTATGGCGTTGGAGGTGTGATGGTCAGGGCAGGAATTTCATTGGGTGGACATACATGTGTTTCAGGGAGGTATCCTGACAACAATGAGATGTACAAACAAGATTCTTAATCCCTATGTCAGACTGTACACAGATGCAATTGAAGTAACTTTATTTTAATGGATGATAATGCTAACCCACATAGGGCACAGGGCACGTGCATTTTATCAATATCTTGAGAACTAAACCATTACCTGTATGATATGGCCAACACATTTTTCTGAGTTAAATTCTATTGAGAATGTTTTGGATGCTTTATGAAGATATGTTGGCTTTCTTTCTCCAGCCCATTCCAAGAATCACTGAAAGAACTACAAACTTCCTTTATTAGATAGTGGACTTTATTGACCACTTCTCTCATTGACAGGGCTAAGCAGGATGCAAAGCCATTGCAAGTCATGTTTGTCATTGGATGGGATGACCACAAACCTATTAAAGACCTGTAATTCATTTTTGTTTATCATCATTATGTTAGAATTCCTTTTTGTTTCTTGATTTGATCCTGCTTTTTTTTGCCCTTTACACCCTTAGAAATTATTTGTAATTTACATATTCCTTTGATAAAATTTGCATTACATGAAGAGTTTGTGTTCATTATTTGATGAATAAAACTAACCATTTTGGAATTTTTTGATTTTTTTGTTTATCACTTAACTTTTGGAAACCAGTGTAGTTAATTTAACTTAGTTGCAAATACAATTTGGTACAGTGTTTTTTTTTTTTCAGTATGAAGTCAAAATAGTTAATTTCACTTTGCTGTTGCTGTGAATACAATCTCTTATCACCTACTATTTCTTAGTGTGTGGAAAATGGAGAGAAAAATAAAAAATCTATTGTTTGATAGGGGAAGCAACTGCTACTCATAAAATTCCTTACCAGGTTCAAAAGAGACAAGAAATTGGCATTAACCATTTGACATGGTTGAATCTATTTTTGTGAATAGCCTTTAACTTTATTTTTGTACACTAATCATTGCTTTACAGTATTGTTTTTTTTTTTTTTTAAGATATGGTGGGTTGTCATTTGGTCTGGTGAGGAAGTTTGTCCCAAAAGATTTTGGAGAATCAGCCCCTGCAAATTTCAGAAAGTTAGCTGTAAGAAATGTAGCCCAGGTTTGTTTTTATAAAATACTTCTTTCCAGACCTAAGGAAAAAAAGATTAAAATTTTAGAGCATAATTTTTATATTCTGTATTTATCTGTTTACCAAACACAGTCTCTTATATAGTTTTCATGTGAAATATATTTACTCTGTTTATAAATGTACATATAATACTGTTTTAGCTATTTTTTCCTTTCTCTTTAATTTTATCTATATATAGATCTTTCTTGAACTATTTCTTTTTATATCACTTAAATAAAATTAATTTTCTACAATTTGAGAAGTTTTGATTAATATGATTATGTGATGCTACCTTATGTATATAGTGTTCTGTCATAATTTTGTCACTTGTTATAACAGTATGTCAATTTATTGCAGAAAATGGTAAATAAAGATAAGCAATAGTGTTAAATTCTCTATGTTAATACTTGGTTAGGCCAACTCTTAAAGCATGAAAAGCCTTTACCCTTTTTGGCATTGAATCAATGAGATTTTGTATTATGGTCTATTCCATCATACTGGTGCAGACCTAGGTGGGTTTCTCTCAGTTTGACTGATGATGATATTCTTATAGGTACTTAATCAGATCCATATCAGGGTTTTCAGGTGACAAGGAAAGAAGTTGAATGCTTTGATTCCTCTTTCACACTGTGGCCTCATGAGAGATATGGCATGTAGAACCATTCTAAAGAATGTTAGCATTGATTGACAGTACAATTGTCCCCTGGTAGTATTGGCGGGGGTTACGTTCCTTGAGCACCCGCGAAGAGTGAAAAACCGCGAATATTGGACGTGGTCCATAAAAATGCCTATAAATGCCTATAAACGTCAAAATATAATGTAACATATAATAAAAAAATATAAGTAAATATATAATAATAATTTAATAAAAAATACAGTAAATTGTATGGGTACTCACCAATAATGAATGATATTGACTGAAGATGATGATGATGAATAAGCTGTGCAGTACGATGAAGATAATGACTGCACAGCAAAGCAGAGGATTTAAAGCTCCTTAGGTGGCGCCTCTTCTTCAGGCACTTCAGGAGGAGTCGTATCTTCATGCAAGACTTTCTTGGTGGGCTTTAGGAACATTGTGATGGGAAGTTGTTGTCACTGTTTCTTCGTGGTGATGAGGAGGGTTTTATATGTCTGCATGGCAGCATCGATGCCATTTTTAAATTGGAGAGACCGAACCATATAGGCATCTGCCTGAGACAGTGCCTCGTGGGAAGCAGCCAATTAGCAGCAAGGAGAAATGAATAACGCTCTTGGATTGGCTACTTTCAAACCTCCAGCCAATAGCGTTTATTTTATATTGATATTTTGCTGAATTTACATTAGTATTTATATTACAAAATTAGTAAATTATATTGTTATTAATAATTTAGCATTAAAAAGCATGAAAAAATATATATTGCCACGAAAAAAGCCATAAAAAAAATCGCAGAAGATATTTGCGATTCCTCGAATATGCGGAGGTTTCCACGAACAATTATTAGTTCGGTTCTGAGGGAAATTATGAAAATAACCGGGGCTGCGAGTGCCGAACTGTGATTACACAGGGGTCGACTGTATACCTTGTTGGTACAGTAGTAGATGTATTTTTAAATGGCATTGTACAAGATAATGGTATTTTTCATCAAACACCAATTCTGTCTTTCCAATGTGCCAGATTGTAACCCATAGCATGATATTGTCACCATACTTGACCGTGGGTTTAAGATGTTTAGTTTGGTCTTTATTAAGTCTTTGAATTCAGCTCTGATCTCCAGATATGAATTGCTAAATCCTGGTCTCATCAGAAGTGAGTAGAAGCCACCAGTATATAAGGATCTGCCATGCATGTTCTCTGACCAGATCAAGCCTTTTGAAACATTTTATTTCTATTGGACTGAAGAGGCTTCTCGCGTGAGACACTCCTTTCTGTAGTCAAGTTAAAGGAGGTGATGTTAAACTCTTTGGCTTATTTCTGTTGCATTGAAAATGTCAGCAAGAGAATCTTTATGATAGGTGTGAATGTAATGAGTAAAGGCACATTCTTGTTATGGTGTCACTGTTGAAGGTGATCTTCCAGGGCACTTTGTAGCAACAGTAGTGACACTTTCCTCAGTGGACATCACAGTAATATTGGACACACTTTGAATGATCTATAACACAACCTCATAAACTGAGAAATATCATGGGATCTGCCTGTTTTCAGTATGGTGATAGGACATATTGATTATTTGCTCACTTTAATATCCAATACATACACACACATGAAATATGCCAATTTTGGTCAGATTCATTTAATTTTGGTGGCGTGCACGTTAATATGGCAGGGCACTATATGTTTTATTTACTAGCCTTAGTTCATAGTAACAACCCTGAAATACATTACCCCTGGTGGGCAAAGAGCTGATTACCATGCATGTTGACTGCTATCTAATATCTTATGGCTTTTGATTAATTATGATAATTAAAAGATTTTTAAAAGAGTCTCACCTTTAATGAAATGCACATTGTAAAGCCTGGTATGTTCTGTTGGGAATAAATTATTACATGCAATAGCTTTGGCCATTTTATTTTTGAATTCAGATTTTTGGGAGATATGGAAAAGTGTATTGCTTTTTGTGTACTTGTTTGTGCACCCATGCATGCAATAACTTGCCACCATATATCCTCTTTGAGAAATATAAAAAAAAACTACATTCTACAATATTTGGAAGTTATATACATTGTTTATTGATTGTGTGATATGAGACTGATGCTTGAGTGTTTTGCCACACTGCTTTATAAGCATGTGTTGACAGTGAATTTTGCGATACTTCTTAGCAATGTTCATTAGCAAAAATATTCTACACACACACACACACACACACACATGCATGGATCCATTTATAAATTTTATCCTGACTAGGCCTTACCACTAAGCATCTATATTCTTTGCTATTTAAGGAGCAAGGTTTTGCACAGTCTGTTTAGACTTTTTGTGAAAATACATATTTAAACAACTAACATTTTACCAAGTTTTTAAAATCAGATAATGTCAGATGACTGGCAATCTTTTTAAAATTTATTTCTACACTATCAAGTCCACATAGATTTCATTGGGAAATGCTTTTATGAGCATATTTTATGCATACATGTACAAAGTGGAGTGTATGAAACGATCGCTATGACGTTGATCAAGAGGCAGTCTTAATTAAATGAGAATGCAGACTTGCTGCTCTATAATATTTTATATTTAGAAAATTGTTAAATAAATTCCATTAATTTTGATAAAAAGAATTGGGTTAAATATTCAAGTTGCAAAAAAATAGTCTATCAAAAATCCCCCCCCCCCACAAAAGTGTTTTTATTTAATCTTTATTTTTATTCCTAGGTTTGGTTTAACCATAAAGGCTTCCATGCTATCCCTGTTTATTTGAACACATTAAACAATGCCCTCTTGAGGGCGAACCTTCCAAAAGAGAGAGGAAATCCAGCTGCCTATGGTAAGTCTTCTGTTTTGTGTTTGTTGATGGAGAGCCTGTGCTTTTCTAGCTGCGTTTGTGCATTGAATTTGATCCATATGGAGTTGGAGAAGTAGATTCAGACATTAATGATGAATCAATGAATGCTGAACCAACAGTTGGATTTTGGTTTCCTTCTATTTTAGGTATTTTCCTTGAAAATCAAGTATTGATGACTAAGATTTCCATTTCAATAGCATTGTAAATGATCACATGGGAACACAGTAAATATGTGAACGAGTTTGTATTGTCTTCTTGCCCATGTGCTGCTATACAAATCAATCAGTCTGATTGGATAGAACTTAGCAACATGATGCAGTATGGTTTGCACTGCAATATGGAGCAACTTAAAATGGTAGATGGTTATTAGTGTGGACTTTGTGACTCAAGTTTGAACAATTTTTTTTGAATGAGAAGCTGCATTTTGTGGTAAAAAAAAGTTATCAAGTGGGTATTTAAATTGCTTTCTCAAAATATAGGATAATGCCACAACACTTTTGGGGAAACCCTGAAATTTTAGTACATAGTTGTATAAGTTCATGTACTGTATGGCTACATAAGTCTGAAGGTACTATTTGTTCTACTCTCTCTTTGAAAGAGTTCAAGATGGTGGCTCCCAAAGTATTGTTATGAGAATATTTATTTATTTATTTCCTCATTATTTGATAATATGTGATCAGAAATTGTACGAATTGAAACTAAATCATTAGCAATAGTAATACAGTTGTCCCCCGGTATTCACGGGGGTTACGTTCATAGAGCACCAGCGAAGAGTGAAAAACCATGAATATTGGACACGGTCCATAAAAATGCCTATAAATGCCTATAAATGTCAAAATGTAACGTAAAATATAATAAAAAAATATAAGTAAATATATAATAATAATTTAATAAAAAATACAACACTCAGAGAAACACTCGAGATAGCTACACATGGTAAACTGGGATGATGCTGGGCTGCATCTGCCTGAGACAATGTCTCGTGGGCAGCAGCCAATCATCAGCAAGGAGAAATAAATAACGCTCTCGGATTGGCTACTTTCAAACCTCCAGCCAATAGCGTTTATTTTATATTGATATTTTGCTGAATTTACATTAGTATTTATATTACAAAATTAGTAAATTATATTGTTATTAATAATTTAGCATTAAAAAGCATGAAAAAAATATATTGCCACGAAAAAAGCCATAAAAAATCGCGGAAGATATTTGAGATTCCGCAAATATGCGGGGGTTTCCACGAACAATTATTAGTTAGGTTCTAAGGAAAATTCCGTGAATAACCGGGGCCGCGAATGCCGAACCACGATTATGCAGGGGTCGACTGTATATTAAAACTTTATGGACTTCAAGGTTCATTTAATAGATGGTAATCAACAACTGAGAAAATTGCTATGACTTAAATGTGGGATCTCTACAAATACTATGTTAGTGCTGGAACCTATAAAAAAAGAGTAGTATCAGTTTTTGCTAAACTGCATTTATCTCCATGATTGTGTGAGATTTCATTTTCTTCCACTAACATCATTGTCTATAAATGAGGACATATTTTTGATGAGGTTGTGTAGGTCAGTTTTAAAAAGCGTTACTAATCCTGTGTCTTATGATGCTTGGCACTTGCATCTTCAGCAGGGAATAAGAAATGCCTTACTAGAATGTTTGTTTATGGGGGATAAATCCACACTGTTGGACTAGTACAGCAGAATAGGAAACTATGGGGCTTGCTGAACCAAGATGGTTCTCAACAAGAATTGAACTTGGGCCCTCTGCCACAGCAGGTCAGGTATTTTTTCATGGTCAGTCTGTTGTTACTTCATTTTTGTCTTAATATTTGTATTGAATTTCTGAAAACTTGACTGCACTGCCTTAGCAGCAGTCATTTATAGTTTTTAAACAAATGTAAGAATCTAATTTACTTTTGTAGAGAAGTTGAGTAGGTTAGCTGCACACCTACTGCAGAAAGTTGTTACCAGAACCCTTAATTTTTTTAGATATTGGAGGAAATCCACATGACTGGCTGGTGAATAAGTGCAAGAAGAAAACCTTATTTTAACAGCTTAATGATTAATAATTTGCCTCACCTATTTATAGGTATCACAGTAATCAACCATCCAATGAATCACACAAACAACAAACTTTCTATGGACTACATGTAAGTTTAATCTGTTTTATCTACATCTGTTTCACATTGTCACTATTAACATACATTACTGGTATAAATGTAATTCATAATTCTGCCACCAGAAACATTTGTAATAGCATCAAGTCTTTCACACTGTTAGCTGATTTATGTCTCTTAGTATATGTAAGTTTTTGCATACAAAAATGATTCAGTCACAGGAAAACTTAGGTGAGAAACAAAAGATTTGTAAGTCAGTCATTTATAAAATTTAAGTTTGAATGCCTGTTGTAACACTGATGCTGTGAATTGTAATTATCAGTGTTCAATGACCTTTATTTTACTGATGATAGCTGAACTAAGCAAAAATTTTTCATTCATTGCCATTGATTTTTTATAGCTATGATCTTAGAGAGACAGGATTATTTTCATGATTTATGCATTGAGCCATTAGCATCCAAAGGGAAATAAGTTATGCACTCTCGAAATTATAAGGAAAATGTTAAATAAAAACAGTTAATCAAACTTAACTAAAGTGTTTATTTTACTGCAAAACTGATTATAGTTGTGAGATTGTTAATTTGTTTGTGTTGCCAGAGGACCTCTTTTCATGAGTTTAAGAATCACAAAATCGATGTGAAAAAAAAAACATCAATGTAACATCAAGTGTTTCTTCATGGGATAGCTCCAGTAAAATTTGTAAAGAGAAAAAAAAAATCATTAAATAAACCACTTTTATAGTATGTAAGTCAATTAATTTGACATTCTGTTTTAAATAATATTGAAAATTTCTAATTAAAGTTTTAACAACTCTGTTGTAATAAATTGTCTCACCTTGGTGCTTTTACTAGTTAAAGGGTGAAGAGATGTTCTTTAGCTATTGATGTTTTATTTTGTAAAAAGAAATTGTACAAAAAAATCTAGTTGGTAAATTAATATATGGATGTATTAAAAAAAAAAAAAAAACATAAAATATTGTAGCTGTGCAAGTGTACTAATTCATTAATTTCTTTTGTTTTTTGATTTTTCTTATTTAAGCTTGCAAGGTTCAGATGTTCTAATTGCAATATTTATCATCGTGGCGATGTCATTTGTACCAGCCAGTTTTGTGCTCTTCCTTGTCTACGAGCGCTCAATCAAGGCCAAGCACCTACAGTTCATCAGCGGCATTGATCCGCTCATCTACTGGGTGGCGAATTACATCTGGGATATGGTGAGTGCCAACTTTTGAGTTAATTTGTTCACACTAGCTTCATTAGACCATTTCTAACAATTTAGCAGTCTTTGTCAATGGTGACAAAACTCTTCTCTTGAGATCATCCAAATTTATAATTAATTTTTATGTTGTTACCCATCCTGTTCTCCCAGATGTAATTTCACTTAGCTTTTTAAATCATTTTTGTTTGATTGTAATGTAATGAATCTGAGTTGTAACAAATATACAACAGTAACAAAATGTAATGCCTAAATTTTAAAACTTTTAAAAATTGTTAAAATAAAATTTTTTTTAAAGGCATGGGACATTTAAAAAATTTGTTTTTATTGTGTAAGTTTTTTAAATATTTTATTCATGGACCAACCATAGTGTGTTAGAAAGGAATCCAAATACAGGGAAATGTGATTACATGTGAAAACAAAGCCAAATTTATCTATTAACTCTCTGTGTACCACCCCATTACCTTTCAGATCTGTATTACAGCAAGAGTTGAGCCATGGAGACTATTCCACTCAGTATTTTCCTCATTAATATAACTTTGTAATGACAAATTTGTATTGCTCCAGTCCCATGTGTTTAGCATTACCAGTGTATGGATTAAATATACAGCTAGTTTAGCACAAATGCTAACTACTGCTTTTAGGTTGGGGAGGTGGTATAAATAAGGTGAAAATTGATATGGTATATGGAGGGTTAAGAGTCATTTGATATTTTAAAATCAAATTGTGATTTTTATTTATTTATTTATTTTTTAATATTTTTTACTTCAGTGCAATTACGTAATTCCTGCTTTCTGCTGTATTGGCATACTTCTAATTTTTGACATTCCATCCTATGTTTCTCCAACCAATCTTCCAGCTGTTGTCTCACTGTTCTTGCTCTATGGGTGAGTGACATTAAATTTTTTTTTTTACAAAAATGGTGCATAGAATATTTTGTGTGTGTGTGTGTGTGTGTGTGTGTGTGTGTTTTACTTTATATGTAATTATTCAGCTAATAAGTTTTTGTACAGAAGGGTCCCAAATTTTGGGGCTGATATCTTGATAAATTTTAGATTGGTAGAAAGAAACAGATATGGAAATCAAAAGTAATATATTCATTTTACATGAAAAAAATGAAACATGTAAATCAGTGTTAAATAATGATTCTTATGCGTTATTACATAATAAAAGTGCCCATGGGCTCTTCATAGAGGGGCTGGAGGTTATTTTCTATTTATATGCAGCTCTCATTGTTTTAGTCTGCCTATTTAATGCATACTTGTGGTCAGACCCAGCGGGAGAAACAAATTCCTGGACGGGCATTAAATTTTCTCAGGGGGGGGCACAATGATTTTTAACACAACATAAGAAAAATCATAATAGAAAGACAGGGACCAGAATTCGAACTGTTATCACAGTAGGTCTGACACAATTGAGCCATGCTATGGGGCCTGCAACTAAAAGACTGACCACAATGCCTGTGGTAGCACGCCACAAGGACTGGGCAGTGACTTCAGCCAGATGCACACTAGCCAGCTCAGCTTTAGGCCAACTTGGGCACCAACAAATTGGTGCAGGGGGCTGTAGGCCCAATGAGAGATTTACAAAGGTAAGCTGCTTTGCATGAAACGAGGGGGTTGTTACATTGAGGGCGGGCCCAGCTGACTCAGTGGGCGAGCCAAGACCCACAATGCCCACCCATGCCGCCAGTTGAAGTTGTGGTACCTCGCAGTTCTGTTCTGCAGCTTGTTTCATGCATTCAGACCGAGGTCTGTTGTAGCTTGAAAGCTGCATATAACAAAAACCATTTACCCCCTTAACCAATAATTTGACCAGATGTCCTGTAGATGTAGTGGGACTAAAATGCCAGTTAAATTACATCAATAAGGAAACTAACAGGTAACCCTCTACTTCAGGTCACAGCTAAAGATTCTGTTTTCTAATGGTATCCAGAATTTAAAAATATTATGTTTTAATTGAAATGTCCATTCTTGATTTAAAAAAAAACAAACAAAACACCTTTAATGATTCAGTTAATATTTTTATGGTACACTTTTAATCTGTTTGTTATGTTTGCATGGAAGACTAAATTTCCTGGGTTTGTATTTTTAAAGAAATATGTTCTTAGTCAAGTTATGCAATTGATATGTTAGAATGGGATTACAGCTTTATTTAATGTTTTAATTAAATGCCTAATTTTATCTTGGTTTATGCCTTTTTTTTGATGACCAGACAGTATATTTTTGCTGAGTTCATTGTGGATTTTTAAAGATTTTCATGGAATAGTATCTAGAATTTAAGGTATTTTCTACATTTTATTAAACTTTCTATTGACAATGAGTTTCAGAATATTATTCTTCCATTGCAGACCTCGGTGTTTCAAAACTGATACTATTTATTTATTTGTCTGTTTCAACTATTCCTAGTTGGTCTGTTACACCTGTGATGTATCCAGCATCATTCCTGTTCAGAGAACCAAGTACAGCTTATATCTGTCTCATTGTAATTAACCTTTTTGTGGGTATCACTTGTGTGGTCTGCAGCTTCCTTCTGGAGATATTTTCCTACGATAAGGTGAGTGCACCAAGTTTGTGTTACATTATTATTGTTTCTGGTCTGAGAATCTTTGCAATGAGCTGTTGATACTTTGATCAGATGCAAACAAAAATGAATACATTTAAATATTCAGAATAATACTTGACTAGGCTGCATGGTGGTCTAATGGTAGACTACTGAAGTTGAGGGCCTGAGTTCATTTACCACAGGGCAATGACTTGATTTGGCATGCCCCCCTGGCATAGTTTCTTCGTGCTCTTCTTCATCAGCCGGCCATGAGGGCTTTCTGGTTTCTTCTCACATTTAAACACTGAAGAATTCTGGTAGTGGTTTCCCTATTGAAGTCAGAAGTGCTAGGTCTCATGTGGTGCCAGCATTTCTTAGCAGGCAACTGTGGCTCTATCCTTCCTTATCAGGGTTGCCTCCCTTGTAGGCATTGGCATATGAAAAAAGAATTAACTGAACTATTGTCTTTTCATGGTAGTGGTTATTCTTCTGTACTTTAATAACCCTAGAAGTATCAGCTTTGTGATGAGGATCCAAAACACTAGCAAACCAGTATGGCACCAAAAACAGTGGTGATAATGAAAATGCTTGACTCACTCTTCTCTAAGAAAAGAACCTGTTAAAGCTTGCCTGTTAAGAAGTGGGAGGAACCAAGCATAATGATCTTGGTATGGAAAAGAGAGAGGCAGAAACCTGATGACTAGCTAAACATCAAACAGACTGGACTCACTGGTGGTAAAGCTATGATGTGCCAAGAGAATGCACCATGTGCTACCCTAACTCATTGCCCAGATATATTATTCACTAGATACAACTTTAATATTGCAAGATAAGAATGCATGACAGCATTAAAATTAAATTAAGATTTTGGATAAGTGTAATTGTGATAGATTGGAGATTTTCTGAGAAATATTTTTAAAAATTACAAAATTTTTTTTTATGGTAGGAAATAAGAGGATCTCTTGAAATAAGGTGGATTTTATAAAAACCTTTTGACCATACTGGAATACAGTAGTAAGTTCTAAAGAAATATGTTTTAACATGCTGTGTATAGAATCACATGATAAAACTTGCTCATTCAAACTGCACATATTGTTGCTAAGGCCATAGTAGTCAAATGGGAAAAACTAAGCAAAGCCACAGTATTCTCTGATGCATTTACTTTTATTAACATTTCTGCCCTAACTGAATTGCCAGATGCTGTCCCCTCTATCCTGGCAAGCTGCTTCTGTTTAGCTGTGACGGTGAGCTGATCTCACCACTTAAAATTATCTCTGCAGCCTGCCTAACTGCTGCTGGCACATCATATTATTTCATGTGTAGACCCATTGTGTGTATGTGTATATGCATATATGTATATATATATATATATATATTATATATAGTCATATCTGTATGATCAATGGTAGTTCTGGGTTCTGGCTCTGTACCGCTTGGTTCCTCACTCACCCACCCCCCCATAATTTTAACCACGGGTGGTGCTCTTTTATCAGTTTTCTTATTAGGAGAGGCTCCCAGCTTTTACTTTAATCCCTGATCAACACAGACTTAACCATTTAGGGTGCATTGTCTTGTGGTAGTCTATCTGACTGTTATGAATGAGGACCAAAGTTTGATTCTTGTGGAGATTGGCTCAGTTTGGAATATCTCCCTGGCATGGCTTTTTCTTGCTCTTCTTCACCAGCCAGCTGTGTGGGTTTTCTGTGGGCATTCTGGTTTCTTCCCACTTCTAAAGATAAAGAGGAATTTTAGTAGGTCCTTTTGCTATGTTATTGTTCTGCGCAAGTACATGAAGGCTGTGGTGGGACTCAGCAGCTCATGTGATCTGCTCGAGTTGCTAGTGGCAAGAAAATCCAGGTAACCACCAACACCATTGTTCTCCTTATGTCTGCCAATACATATGCAGTTGTTTTAATGAGAGGGTGATTAGAATCTGAAACAAGTGTTTATCCCCTGATAGTTAAGGAACCATTTCCACATTGCCATGCTGCATACTATTCAGTAGAAAAACCCATTAGAGTTTTATGATGCTGAACCTGAATACTAAAACTGCAATACTGTTTACAATAAAAAAATTGGGTTGTTTGTTTAAGTGAGAACACTATGGATTGTGGGAATATTCCTATAATTATCAAAGGAGAAAAGCCCATTTCATCCCATCTCTAAGTATTGAAATAAATCTAGTTTTATATATATTTTTATTCTTTTAATGAAAAAAAATCTAAAATTTATAATTATTTTTGCATAAAATTACAAAAGGAAATATTTACAAAAAATCTCAACATTTCTTTCATAAACTACTGATAAGCTAATTTGCTACTAATAAATATCTAATTAAACTTTTCCATTCACCAATATATCTAATGCATTTTTTAAATGTTTAACACTAGGTTAAAATGTATTATATTTATTTAAAATGTATTTGAAAATATGATTATTAATTATTATTTATTTACTATATTTTTATAACAAGTAGTTTTCATTAGCAAACCAATTGTTGTACATTCTAATAAAAATATTAATTACTGGATTATTAATTTTATTTATAAAATATAAGCATGTTATTTTTATATAATTTATTACTATTCACTGTTATAAGCTTCTCTAAAAGGTTAAAACAAATTATAGATCAATATATACTATTATTAAGTGACTAATCAAACGCATAATAGTTTCTGAGTTATTTGAAAACAAAATTCAAATTAAAATTTTTTCAAAGTTTAAAAAAATAACTTTGGAGAATATTGGTAACTGTTTCTATTGTTTTGTTGTCATATTTTATGTTAATAAAAATTGTTTATTTATTCCTTTAGGACCTGCTACAGATTCATCATTTGCTGAAAAACATATTTTTGTTGTTTCCTAACTATTGCCTGGGCCGAGGTTTGATGGATATTGCCTTCAACCAATATAGGAATGTCTTTTATTTTAAAACAGGTAACCAGATATTTTCATTTTATGCTTTATGTTAGAACCCACCTTTCTTTTCTATTAGGTTTATTCTTTTTCATCACTAATCCTGTGTGTGTGAAAAACACACACACGCACACGCACACGAGAGAGAGAGACAGAGACAGACAGACAGACAGAGATTTAATGCACAAGTAAATAGACACTCATTGAGATTTAGAGGCCTTTCCAGTCAAATGATAAACTCATGATTGTACATAGTCATGCCATGAACAGGAGATTCACAGAAACTTTTGAACTTTGAAAGGAGGTGCATAGTTGGGCAATGAGACATTTGTATAAGCCAGCAGGAAATCTTCAAAGCACTAGATATTCTACTGTAAATTGTTAGCAGGTGAATGTAAAGTTCAAGAGATGCCATAAGACAACTGTTCATGTACATCCTGGGCACTCAAAGCCAATAGAATTGGGACTTTGTAGTGAAAAGAGGGAAAGTGAAATCAAATGACGACAAACAGCTGCAAATGTGGAAGAATGTATCAGGAATCCATGAAAATTATCAGACATCATCTCCACAATGGGATACAATCAAAGAGTGGTGAGATGTAAACCATTTCTCATCCAATACAATGTCGTGTGTCAACTGGAGAAATGCAAATGCTACCATGCTCTTCTGCCTTTTGGAACACTCATTTTATTCCATTGAGTCCAGGTTTTCAGTTCTCAGATAGTGGTCATATATAGGTGTGGCACCAACCACTGCAAGGTTTTTCATTGAACCATCTGAACCCACAAAAAAACATGATGGTTGGTTTACCATGGTGTTGGGTGTGATTTGGGCCACAGCTGGTGGTCTCTGAGAGAACTGTAAATTCTGCCTAGTCAGTAAATAAACATTTTCTGACTGCCTGTTCCTGAATAACAAGTGCTTTTTCTAACTTGTGGGAATGTTTACTTTTCTTAAGTCTATATACTAGGACACAACTTGAATTCATGGTAGGATTTTTTCTTTCTCTCAGTCTAAATTAAGACATCTGTTGTGAACCTTAATAAGTCAAGCACAAAACAGGTTTGTTAATTTATGAAAAAGAAGGTTTTTAAAGGCAGTAAGTAGATTATTTAAGTCGGGTTGATAATCAGCAGTGAAGTTTGTATCCTGACCATCACACTACATTAAAGAGATCAAGACATTAAAAAAATTTTTGACAGCAACAACATGAAAACTGTATAAACTTATCTTATAAATAATATTTTTTTTTTTGAAAGAAATGAATGTTTGGTTTAGGGGAGTTGCTAGTCTTCTCTCTAGAACAGCAAGTGCAGAAAGAAGCTTTTCAATACTTCAAAGGTTAAAGATTTGGGTAAGATCAACCATAAAGAATGAAACTTCATTGGCCTAGCTTTATTTTATGTAAACATTAACATGGAGACAGAAGAAGTAATTGGCCAATTTGCTAAATTCAAATTAAGAAACATTCCTTAACTTTTTTGTAGATTTATAATAATAATATATGTTGTTAATTAAAAGACGATTAAATTTTTTTGTGAAAAATGAGTATTGTTTATTTTCATAAAATAATTAGTTCATGAAATACAGAGCTCTCCCTAAAATCTGCCCTAAATCTGCTTATGTCACAGTCTCACCACATTTCTATGGGAAGTCACTGATTGGGACATCAGAGCTACCCTCTTCACAACAATGATGCATGATGCTCGTGAACTAATAAGAGTCTTCTTTTGCAAGGTTCTAAAGTAGAAATCCATGTCAAACATAGTCTTATCTCCTCCCTCCTTTTTACTTTAATCAACTTCATTTTATTATGAGCCAATCAGTGTCTAATCATTCAAAATTTATAGCTCATTTTCATTTCTTGGATATTACTGTAAAAAAAAAATATGTATGTATCTCTCCTTATCTTACAAAATCATATATCAAGCATTCAAAACTCACAAATTGTCACAGTAAACACCCTTCTATTATCTGACAATAAATTAGTAAAGTAATTAGCTTCTTTGATGATCAGTGACTTATCAAAAGAAATTCATGGCTTTTTAATAAATATGGCATATTGCAATCAAAATCAATCATCCAATGTCAAGTGCCAAACTTATTAACTGTAACTGCACTTGAAAACATAACTCAGCTCTTCCAACTTTTTTGACTCAGAGAAAGTTTGAGTTATCCATAGTTTTTATAATGGGAGAGAGAGGCATTTTGTTTGGACCCATATGTGTCACTTAGAATTAAGCAGTATATCTGAGTTATTCAGTGTCCTGTTATTGAGAGTCTACTGCATGAACATGTATACAGAGAAGAAAATGAGAAAAAATTCAGAAAAAGAAAAATAAAGGAAAAAAAATTTAAAAAGTGAGGTTAGATAAAATTATCAAATAACAAAAGTAAAAAAAAAATTTAATACATTCTAGATTTTTTATTTACCTTCTTATGTACTATTTTATATTTCTATATTTGCCTGCACTTGATTTACATTTTTTTCAATGACAATAATACAGCACTCGGACATTCCAGCTTGGGAGATTAAACTCTTAAAAACAATAACCTTTGAAACTATTTTAGAGGAAATTCGCCTCTGTTCTCTTGATCTGCTATGGGACTGTGATTGATTTAATGACCTAGCCCAGGGGTTCTCAAGCTGTGGGTTGTGACCACCCCATTGTGGAGGGTCACGAGCAACTTTATAGGGGGTCACAATATTCTCAAGAATTATTTGAAATACTAGCTTATGGCCCATCATAGTTTATTTAGTTGTAATTATGAATTATTGATAGTTTCTCTTTTATATCACATATCAAATCATATTTAATTCAAAATTTCTTGCCTCTAATCAAGTTGCATACAGAATTGCAAAATGCAAAAAGCCTGACACAATTGGAGAAAATTTAATTCTTCCAGAAACTATTGAAATGGTTGCTACTCTGCTGGGAAAGTCTAGCACAAGACAATTTTTAAGCATCCCGTTGTCCAATGACAGTGTCCCACTAAATTGCGGATATAGCAGAGGATTTAAATAAGCAGCTGGTTGAAAAGATAAGTAACAAACCATTTTCCATTCAGATAGATGAGGTGACGGATAGCACTAAAGATACTCATTTAATAACGTATGTAAGATTTATTGATGAGGATAAAATAAAAAAGGATTTACTCTCCTTAAATAAATTACAGGGCAAGCAAAGCTGAAGAGTTTTTCAATATTATTGATAGCTATATGAGTGCAAATCTTTTGGAGTGGTCAAAATGTAGGGGAGTTTGTATAGATGGAGCACACACTGTCAGGCATTCATGGAACACTTCAAGCTTTAATTCGGCAAAAATCTCCTTGTGCTGTGTGAACACACCTTGATTCTAGACATGCTGTTACTTTTAAAGATTTGAGCCAAATATTAGAGAAAATTCTGCAAACAGTCATAAAAGTTGTGAACTACATCAAAATTAGACCATTAAAGGCAAGAATGTTTATTAGTTTATATGAAGAGATGGGTACAGAGCACACTTTTTTACTTTTTTATTGTGAATCAAGATGGCTGTCTCAGGGAATGTTTTAACACAGGTGTTCGAATTGATGAATGAATTTTACCAGTACTTAACTGAGGCAAATCATGGCAGTGCTTACATGTTTAGTGACAGTGATTCCATGATAAAATTGGCGTATTTAAGTGACATGTTTGAGAAGCTGAACATTTTTTATACTCACTGCAAGATGGTGATAGTAATAAGTTCTTCAGTTCAGTGACAGACTGAAACCATTTATCAAAAAAACTGAACTGTGGCAGAAGAGAATGCAAAGTGAAATTGTGGACATGTTTCCTAGTTTAAAACAATTTATCAAGAGCAGTGACACAAATTAGTGGAATATGTAAAAAATGTTCATCTTGAGTCACCTTTTAGAATTACTTTGCTGATCTGGAAATGGAAAATTATAACTGGATTAAGGAACCTTTCAATGCTGAACTGAAAGGGGGTATCCTCACTGTTACTGAAGAGGAGCAATTCATTGATATCTCTTCTGACACCTCTCTGAAAATCAAATTCCTGACAATGTCTCTTCCTGAAATTTGGATTAGAGTGCAAGCTGAGTACAAAGAATTAAGCAAGAACTATGAAAATACTGATTACATCCTACTTGTATGAATTAGGGTTTTAAGCAGTTTCCGCTATAGAGATCGATCACAAATAAATGTGGAGTGACAGTCTCAGAGATAAAGCCTAGGTTTGAAAAACTAAGCAGTGCCAAACAAGCTCATCCTCATTAAAATTATTGACAGCTTTATATTAAACTTTTTCTCAATGAAACAGTTTTGAATTTGATGTGTCAAAAAAAATTTTTTTTTACAAATCTGTTGGATTTAATATACAAAAGTAAACGTGGTTGATTTATCTCTTACCTAATCCTAATGAAATCAATAGCTTTAATCATGGGAGGTGTCAAAATTTGTATTATTTTAGGGGGTTGCGGAATCACAAAGTTTCAGAACCCCTGGTCCAGCCCAAAGAAGGTGAGGCCATCACTTTCGTGTTCTATCTTTGCAAACCCGGTGAATAGTTTCATTATCATACTGGAACATCATCTCCATTTGGTAGCTTTGCAGACTGCATTTGAGATGATGGCCAGGTGCTGCCACTAGATTTTGATATTAGATGAGCTAAAAATTTCCCAAATTCTGCTGCCATCTTCAGCATTATAAACCATTGCAGGCAGACATTCTTGTTTATGCTGATGTGAGGGAGTTTATTGCTGAAATCCACAATGAATATAGCTTAAAAGCTTCCTTGTATCCAAAGTTTAATAATGATTGCAAAGAGGTAGGAAGCCATTGTAGTTTGTACAAGTTATGCTTCAGTATTTCTTGCTTTCTAAATAGTTTAGAACTTTAAAAAGTTTTCTTGGTTTATTTAGTAACTAGTTTAATGATTTTTTTTTTATTTTCCAGGCCAGTACTATTCTATGCGATCACCATTTGAGTGGGATCTTACAGCTAAAAACCTTGCAGCTATGGCTGGAATGGGACTGGTCTTCTTTGTTATTACGCTACTCTGTGAATACCGATTTTTCATCAAATCGAGGTAAGAAGTCTGCCAAATGTTTTTGTGGAACCGACATGGGTGTGGGGGGGGGGGAAGGAGGCAAGGTGTAGGTAGGCGTTAATAAAATTTATGCAAACAATCTTTTTTCTTCTTTTTAAAAAAATTAATCTTATGAAAATTGGAAGAAAATGTGCTAAGGATATTCAAATGAATCTTTGCTGGATACCATTACATTGGTGTTGTTATAGCTGGGTTTTATTTGAATATCCCAATTAAAAAAAAATTTTCTTAATGAAAAAGCAGATACTTAAATGTAAAAAAAAATAAAACATCAATGGATATTCATTCCTTTGTGATTTCTTTTTTGGATCATTTGTTGCTGACATTACATTATATTCTGTTAAATATCTTTGCTAATTTCATTTCTTTTCATTCCATAGGCAGGTTTAAGTATTCTGACTATAATGTTGGAATTAAGTTTTTATTTAATTTTTCTAACAAAACTAGTTTTACTAGACATTTTGAATGGGTCCAATCTCGAAATTAAGATACTATACAGTGAGCTGGAGAAGAATAGATGTGAGAGTGAGTGAGTATGTGTGTTTCCCTCCCCAATCAGTGAAATTGTAAATAGACAGGTGCTTTGCAGCAAATTTTTACTGACATTCATGTGCAACTTTACCTGTACAGTTCATGAAATGGGTAATTAACCTACCTAATTCATGATAGGCAGGTGCCATGCAGGAAATTTTTACTGACATTCACATACTATAGGTGCTATACACAGATTTTACAAATATTTATTTCATGAAATATAGATCTTATAAATACTGTTGTACCATTTTTATCTTATCTTAAGTTTAAAATCAAATGGAGTAGATATATTTTGGCCTAATGCTAGCTTTAACACATTCAAAGTTATACAATATAAAATGAAATAGAAGAGAGGTGAACCATAAACAGAGCTATTCTTTAAAATAGTATACTACACAACAATACCATTACCTTATCAATAACTGTAGAACTTGAAAAGTAGTACCATGTAATTATATTCTCTAAGAAGATCTGATGTAGTTCACAATAATAGATCGATAATGTATTAACCATTAGACAATACATGTAGTTTGCTATTTCATCACCATCTACATTTGCATGAGTCTTGTGACTATGAGATGCTTTGTTGCATCTTAAACCTGCTTTCAGACAGGAGCACTGCTTGGTAAGGCAGGTACTCCTACAGGAACACCCTGTGAAATCCTGTCTACCACCCATATACACGCACACAGTAGCATCTCCTGGATGCTAACCTGCTTTAGTGGTATGAAAGTTGAAGATGTAATTCATAGAGTTTGGTGAAACAACTGATTCAAAGATACTTTTCTTTTGATGACTTCACTCATTGTGCATATCACATAGCCAGACTGTTTAATTGCTAAAACCACTCCAATAACATTTAGTAGATCACTTTTGCTGCAGTAAAACTGTGAAACTGGCACAACAACATTGACATCTGTGTGACCAGTGTTTGTTGACAGAATGTCTAAGGTGTGTATTATGGCTTCACTGAGTCTGGTAGTAGTAACACTGGGTCTGAGAGTGGTGGTGACAGTTTGTATGGTAGAATCGTTTGTTGGGGTACTGGTAGGATCTCTGTTAGGAGCAGAGGCACTGGATGTGGTAGGAGGAATCTTTCTCAGCATATCCTCTAACTCCTCCATAAGATCTGTACTGAGACTGATGAGGAATTAATTTGGCAATTTTGGTAATGTGGAAGTCAGCCCACAACGAGGTTTGTTAAAAGTCAAAGCTTTGTATGACTCCATCTTGACAGTCTTGAGGTTTGACATGTTCATGGACCACTGAACAAAGTGAAGGCCATAGCTCCCAACTAGCACTACCTTCCCTCATCCATACCATAAGCTTGAGTTTCATGTCACCCTTCCCTTGTTTCACTGACCCCTGGCTTTGAGGATGACATGGTTGTCCATTGACACAAACCAACTCTGAGCAGAGACTAGCCATTTATTTAATAACCTCGGCTGTAAACTTGCTTCCATTGGCTAACTCTAGAATACATGGTCCACCAAAGTCCAGAGAGATCATTAATGGTTCACAAGCTACCTCTGTTGCTGTCTTGGATAAATGGGTGAATCTTGCAAAATTTTGTCAGGTGCTCTATGGAATGTAGGATAAACCAGTAACTGCCCATCTGCATGTCCACCTGGCTAGGCTCATTGAGGTCCTTCACAGTAATAGGTCTGATGACTACTCCAGATGCTGTTTCTTGTCTGGATCTCTTCTCAGCTCACCTTTCACACTAGAGATGTATTCCTGGACAAAGGTCCATGGGATGTTGGCATCATGATCCTGAATTTTTTAGTGGGTCATCTCTCCACTGTAACCAGCATCAACATGATATTCACCAGATCCCTTTTGGTTACTGCGATTTTGACATTGTTCTTGGCTACTTTATTAACAGCACCAAGAGATTTCAACAAATAAGTTTTCAAAGTGTGGTAATCTTCCCTTGGGAAATTTTTGCCTCGCCTAAGGTTATCAACAACATACTGTTCATAAGCAGAACTCTTCAGGGACTAACAGGAGGATATAATGCCTTCCTTATAGTGATGCAGTAACTAACTCATATGATGAATCAGACAGTAAATATCTCCTGAATATACAGAATTTGCCAAGGTATCATAAACTGTCAAATGTTAACTAATTATTAGTTTAGCTTTATGTAAACCATATGAAATGTTTGTATGAATGAAATTTCAACTTTTATGCATAGTACAGCCCATTTCATAAACCATTTAGGTGGCTTGCCCATGCTTAATTCATGAAATGGGCAGTTTCACAGATTGAGTGTAACACTAACACACTAACTTCTCAAAAGTTTGAGTTTACCACATTAATTGTAAGTTTTAATGGATATATAATCTATTAACTTGTATAAATATAATTGAAACAATTAAAATTTACTTTTAATGCATTTAGCAAGTTTAATAATCAAATATGTATTTTATTACAATATAACTATACTTTTGATTTATCAAAATATTCTCCTTTGCTAGAATTACTGAATGAAGATTCATGGTAGTTTCCCAGTTAATTTTGAATACACTTTTAATGCTACAGTTCAAGCCTCCTGTAAAAGATGATATGACTGTTAGGCTGAAAATGGTTGTTTATCTTTTGCTTTTCTATCCATTTCATCCCATATGATCTCAATGGAGTTTTAAGTTGGGTGATTATGGTAGCCATTCCATGATAATGAGAACTCTGTCCTGTTGTTTTCTGACAGAACTTAGCAGTGTGTCTGTGTTTTTGGTCATTATCTTGTTGTAAGATAAATTGTTGACCAAACAAACATAAACACAATATAATAGTTTGCTTTTGGCATATATAGTGATATCCTTTCTTGTTTAGCATGTTCTTAATTTTATAAAGATCATTGACTGTGTAACCAACAAAACAACCTCAGACCATCATGTTTTCTCCTCTATGCTTAACAGTAGGCACAGTGGAATATTTTAACATGTTCAACTCTGTGAAAGTATAAACTGTAAAATTTGTTCCAGATATTTCAAATTTGGTTTTGTCAGTCCAGAACACTTGCTTTCATTTATCAGTTGTCCAATTTTTGTCGCATTTACCCCAAGCAAACTTTCTTTTGTCTTGTTTTGATGCCTTAATGGGGGTTGGTATATTGCATTTTCAATTAATCTCGCTGCAGTGACCTTTTTTTAGAAGTGGTTTTTGGTCTTCGTATTCTCTTAGTCAAGGTTGGTAACAGTCTTTATGGTTCAGTAAGCAATTTCATTCAATAACACCTTCAGTTTTTTTTTTTAGCAATTTCTCACAAGAATATGCTTTCAATTCTCAATCTAACAGTCCTTCACTGATCAGTTGATGGTTGTTTGAGCTTTGCCATCACTGCTCTTTCATGAGCGATAAATTTTAGACTTCTATTACCGCTCTCACTTATTTTTAAATAAAATATTTAACTTTCATCTAAAAACAATTATAGATATGGATATTTCTAGATAAAATACTTTATTGGTCACAAACTATTACATATTTTCCAGATGATTCTATGAACCGTAAATTTACATGTATTTTGATACAATATCAAACACAGATGGATATTTGACTATGAGATACTATTGACTGACGTATACCATGGATTTTATGTTGGTAAATTCATTTTAATCTTAGTTTTCTCTTGTGTACAATATCACAAAAAGCAAAATTACTGTGGTGTACCCTCAAAAAATTTTGATTTGGGTGTGTGTGTGTGTGTGTGTGTGTGTGTGTGTGTGTGTGTGTGTGTGTGTGTGTGTGATGCACATCTTATTATACATGAATGTAACTTTTGTTTTTTGAGATGTTTAGTGATTAAATAAGAATAATAAGAAAACTTTTATAGCATTCTGATTGAAAATTGAGGGCATTAATGAAACAACATGACTGTACACTAAAGATACTCGTGGCAGAAATAAATCTAAAAAGATGTTTTAATCTACTCTTAATCTCAACAAAAGCAAGATTGCAGTTTAGAATTTTCAAACTACAGAATATATTTAGAACTTTGTTTTTATATGCAGATTTGAAATTTTGATGTGAAAACTGTTATAAGTTACATATAATCAGTAATTGCATCTGAGAGGTGCATATAATATATAAACAATGAATTATTACAGAAAATATACAAAAACAAAATGAACGCATTGTATGATGCATTGGTATTTGATATGTGAGCCCTTTGCTTTGTATAAAGTATGACATCTTGTTTTCATGCTGCCATACAGGCTATCAGTGTATGACTGGGGAATGTTGTCCCAAATATTCTGTAGCATTTTCCACAATTCATTCAAGGTGTTAGGTTTCTCAGTAGTCGTATTATCGCATATAGCCTCAGTGATGTTTGTATCAGGACTTTATGCAGGCCAAAGCATCTTTGTGAGTGCAGTCTTTTTACATTCCAGGTACTTTTTCACCACATTTGCTATATGCTTGGGGTCACTGCCATGTTTGACAACGAATTCCTGCTCAATGAGATGTTTTCTTGAGGGAATGGCATGATGGATAAAATCTTGTCTGTATCTGTTGGCAATCAATATACCTTTGATTTTATGCAAATTTTTTACACCTTGGCTGATATGCAGCCTCACACTTGTATTGATCCACATCCGTGCTCTACTGAAGCTGTGGTACACTGAGTGTTAACCACTCCCCAATTTTCAAGAAAATTGCTGTTGATTATTGCCAAACAGTTCAAAATTTGGACTCACCTGTAAAGAGCACCTTCTTTCAGGTTTAGTCATCTCACTGTTTTACTTCTGCTGCCCATTTAAGCCTTGATGTTTGGTTGCCTCTCCTTGGCAAAGTTTTTTGGGCAGTTATGCATCTATTGAGGCCACTTCATGCTGATGTGTATCTTACTGTTCTTGAAGAAACGTTAACACCTGCAGCTTGGTCACTCTCAAGATGTCTATTGGCTTGTTGTCTCTCACATAGAAAACATACCTTTAAGTAGTTAACATCACGTTTGGAGAATTTGGGCTCTTTTCCTCAGCTATATCTATTGTCAACAGTAGCAATTTTGTTTATCTTCCTCTGAGTCTTGCATATAGTTCTTTCTGAAACATAAAGTTGGACTGCAATCTGCAGCATGGAAGTAGCCTTTGCTAGCTAACTGTTTTTATCTCTAAGCTTGTCATGTGATTTTTCTTTCCCACGAGCCATAGTATTCACCACACTACAATGATATCACTGCCTATACTGGTATTGTTGTTCTACATATATCAGCACATGACTGTACTATGAAGCATTTTATGCTCAGTTTTTTTGTTTCAATAACTATTTCCAATGCTGTATACTGATAGATGAAGTTATTATCAGTATTGTTTTGACTCTTTCTATTCTATATTTTTGAAAATGTTATGGAAATTGCTTTGTCATTTACTAGGGTCGTGAGTTTAACACAGAATTCTTGGGTTGCAATAGATTTGCATAGAAAAAAAAAACCTTTATCTGTCTAATTACCTGTGAGAATAAAATTAATCTGTTTAACATTTTAGAACCTGGCTTTCAAAATTATCTGGGATGAAAAGGACAAATCTATAATATATGTATGTGTGTGCATGCACACACCACACACACACACATGCTATATGGACAGGCAGGCACTATAGGTGCCAGAGAAATGTATATTTTTGGGAAAACAGTTTTCTGAGATGAACTTCCTGTTCCTGTAAATGTGGAAGGCCTTTGACTTAAATATAAAGGGGCAGGAATTTTTTAATGCTTATCTTTGGTTGTGTTGGTGACCATGCTTGCTTATGGGCTGAGAACTTTGCTCACTTGAATAAGAAGCTTTCACTATATACTTGTCTACTGCAAGGTTCTGCAGTGATTTTCATATATAACGCACATAGGTTATATATTTTTTTATAATTTTGATGTTTGTGTGGGTGTGAGGAGTAATAAAACCTGATTAAGACAGGATATTAGATTTATAGTAGGGACAGAGACCTGGATTTAATTACTGTATGGCTTTTAAAGGGTTAAACTGATTACTTGACATCAAATTGAAAAATAAGGAAAGATATCAAAAGTAAGATTTCTTTATTGAAGAAAAGAAAAATGGGGGGGTTGAGTTAGCAAATTTTAAAATAGCTTCTTTTCATTGTTTATCTCAACAGGCAAAGAGGTGTATTTCATAAAATGAATTCTGATGAGGATGTAGATGTGGCTACTGAACGAAGACGTGTGTTGAGTGGTTCTGGAAGAAATGAGGTTCTGTGTCTGGAGAATTTGACAAAGGTGAGGGAAGAACTGCATTAAATTCCCTAAAAAAACAACAAAAACCAGACTTGTATCCCCTGATACTGTATACAGCTTTGCTAAGGACTGCTAGACTTGTGCATACATTTAAAAACTGTAGAAAGTACAAAGTACTTAAGTTTGTTATTAATTTATTTAGTTATTTACTTATTTCCAGATGTATGTAACAAGAAAGCTGGGAAAACATCTGGCAGTTGATCATCTTTGTCTGGCAGTACCTGCTGGTGAGGTAAGTTGGCAAGAGTTTGATGTCTTTTGCAATTCATTTGCTAAGAACAGGTTTGTGGTATAAGTATGGTGTCTATAGTGTTCCTGATCATTCTGGTTCTGTTCTTTTTTTAATATAATTTAAACACTTCATAAATTTTAAAGTGAAGAAGTTTCTAGTTCCTACCATACTGTATCTATATAATTTTTCCACACTCTTAGTAAAAAAAAAAAAACAAACAAACAAACACACACACACACATAGAGACAGACAGACAGACAGAGAAGAAATTACGTAATAATTCATCAAGCAGATAGAACATTTTGATAAAAATGACTTGTGTAACAAAAGCCTGAAAAGTAAACTTTTTAACATTATATATATTTCTCAAAAGTCAAATGCTAATATGCAGTGTTATGCCATAATAATTTAGCTACCTGTTGTTATTACAGTAGCTTAGTTTTCTTTTAAAAAGTGACAAATAAAGACAAGCAACAAGGTGAAATTCTTTATCTTAGTACTTGGTCAGGCCACCTTTTGCACATTGACTCTCTGAGATTTTTTATCATGGCCTGATCCAAGTTTCCCCATATCTTTGTGAGATCTTCTTTTAATTCCATGATAGATATTGATAGAACATGAATTGGTTGCTCTGTGCTGATTATCTGATCCTACAGGTCGTTGATTGTATTTGTATCTTAGGGTACCTATGGAAGAATTGAATACCTTGACTTCTCTTTCATACTGTGGTCACATGAGAAGTGTGGATGGAATTTAGTGGCATCTTTCTGAAGAATATTGGTGTTCAATCTCAGTATGACTTGTTGGTACAGTGGTAGATTTGTCTTTAAAATGTCAATGTATTCAGCAAAATTGAAATGTCCTTTATCAAACACCAGTACTGTCTTCTTTCCATCATGCCAGATTGCACCACCACCTCCATACTTGAGTGTCTCTCAAAACCCAGTTTTAAAACTTATCAGAGAAGAATACACACCAACAGTGGTTGAGGGTCTTGCCAAATATGTCCCCTGAACAGACCTTTTGAAGTGTCATATTGCTGTCAGACAGAAGGGGTTTCTCATGTACTATACAGAGGTCAAGTTGGCAGAGATGATGTTAGATCATTTTTTGGCTTATTTTTGTTGCATGGATAATATCAGCAAGAAAATGTTGATGGTGAGTTTTGATGTGGTTAGTAATGGCACGTGTTTGTTGTTGGGTCACCACTGAAGTCTTTCCAGGTAATTTTTCTGCAGTAATGAAAATTACCTCAATGAACTTTATGATAATTTCTGTCATAGACAGATCATGAGATCTTTGGCAATATCTGATTGACTGGCTGGACATCGAACAGTTCATGACATGTTCTCAGGTAAAGAGAAATATTATAGTTTTTGGCATGGTAATAGTGCACACTGCTTATTTGCCCACCTAATGTCCAACATATACATAACTACATCTGAAATATCTAAATTTTGATCAGACATATTTATGGGGCTGGACAAATTAATATGGCAGGACGCTCACTGTCTAACTTTTTAAAAAAAAAAAACTGTTTGAGTGATTAAAGCTTAAGTTCTTGAATGAAAATATTTTCTTGATCTTTTGATTTAAAAAATTCAAAACTGCCAAATAAATAGATGTGCTTGTAGCTGAGAACTAGACCCCTGATCTCTTTGCTGTGTATGGTAAAGCAACACTTATCCTGTATGTATTTGTACCTGCTCTACCTGTGATGATCAGGATTCATTATTAGAATAACGTACCATGAATAAATCATTCTACTCATTACTTTTATGTTTGGTGTTGGATTTCAGTACCAGCACAATTTTGGAGATTTAGGAAGTCTTAGTACAAGTTTTGATGGTTTGGAACATGCAGCTACAAAGGTACAGTATTGTGCAAATAAATGTGAACAGGATGACAGAAGAGTATTTAGTAAACAGCACATATTCTGAAGGCTGGAACAAACCTTAATATTTGGTATGACCATCTTTAGCTTTAATAATGTCCTGAATGCACTTGGGGATGGAATGCACCAGCTTTTCAGAGATTTTCTTTATTTCTTCATCATGAAACGAGACTTGGATGACAGACCTGATAATTTTCTTTCTTCCAGTTTTCGAAGTTAAGCCTTAGATGTAGCCCATAAACCAATTTGGGAATATCTTCATCAGTTCTAGTGCGACACTGTGTTTTAGAACATCAATATATTTCTTACTATCCATCACACCTTGCATAGGCAGTAATGAGCCAGTTCCTTATGCAGGAAAACAACCCCCAGAACATTTGCTTTTCTGGGTGCTGCAAAGTTTGATTAGTGACAACTGGTTGTGAGTTCACCAGGTGAATGGCATACAAATCGACATTGTTGACCTTGAACGAGAAAGTGACTCTTGTCTGAAAATAACATATTGCAGCAGTCTTTTTTTGACCAACCAGTATATTTCTGGACCTAAGCATAGCGTTTTGTCTTCATTATTTTGGTAAGCAATTGTTTTTCTCATAGGTTTCTGGGCTTGGTTTCTCACATGAAGCAATTGACTGACATCTTGCAGTTGTTGATGATACCTGGACACCTGCTGCTGCTAATTCCTGGTTAAGCGTGTCACTGATTTTTCTGGGATCTCGCTTGCTCATTGATATTAATTTTGAATCATCTCTTGAGTTTGCATTTGTGTTTTCTCGATGGGGATATTGAGCCGGTGGTTTGTTTCTTATTGACCGCTCCCACACGGACTTCATTGGAAATTTCTCCTTGAGTGAAAGACGTGTGTTCATTCAAGGCGATTATCTTAGTTTTCTTCCTTGGTGTAATGTCCACAGTCAATTCTTAAACACACAAAGGATGGATTCGCACGTCAGACTCTGATGAATGACAAGCCCATAACAAAAAGAAATATGCAGTCATTTCAAAAAGATGTGATTGTAATGCATTGTATTCCATAAATAATTGTTCATTGATAAAAAATACAATGGAAAACAATAAAAATCAAATTTTTGTTTCATGTTCACATTAATTTGTGCAATACTATAAGCTGGTTTACATTGAGCCTACCCCTTCCTGAAAGGTATGAGAGCTGGGGGAATGCAGTATGGGGAAGATTAAAGATTAATGGTGTTCTGATGCAAACAAACTTCACTATTATCTGCAGTGGTATTGTCTTACTTTTTTAAAAGTGCTTTGGTTTGCTTGGTGTGAATGGAGCTGGGAAGACTACAACATTTAAAATGCTGACTGGTGACATCACACCAACAGATGGCGATGCCTGCCTTAACAGATACAGGTAAAGTTTGCTTTTTTATACAAGAAATTGTAATTAAAATTTGTTATTATCCATTAAGATTAAAAATGCGAGAAATCAGTGATATCTATTTTAAAAAATACAGCAACATGAAAGCTGGCAGCAGCAATATCTGGGTAAAGAGACCTTCAAAGTCAGGCAAGTTGTTTTCAAGTTAGTTACCTGCCAACAAGCTGATATTTTCAAGTTTTTCTAACTCCTAGTTAGATGCTTGTCATTAATTATTATTATTAATATTGGTCTTTATTTTAAAGGAGTATAATGATGGTGATGTTACATCAAGACACCAGTGAAGTCATTCAAAAAACTTAAGTTTAGTTTTTCCTGTGTGAGGTTGCATTGTCAAAAATTGAAGTATCTAACAAAGCTCTAGGTTTTGAATGAATCACAATTTAACCCACTCTCTCTCTCTTTCAGTTGGAAAAGGATAAACTTCTTTCTCTTTCCTTTTTTTTTTCCCTTCAGCATCCTCTCGGAAATGACAAAGGTGCATAAGAATATTGGCTACTGCCCTCAGTTTGATTCCCTTTATGATGAATTAACAGCACGTGAACACCTACAATTATATTCACGGCTGCGAGGTGTACCCCCAAAAGATGAAAAGCAGGTGTGCAGCTCTTACTATCTTCAGGAACAAAAGAACAATTTTATTTCTGCTTTGTTGTTTCTTTTTAAAATACCTATTACATACATAAATTGAGAAGAGGAAACAATGCAAAATTAAGATTTTATTGCACACTATATCCTTTCTAACCACTGGAAAAGAAATCTTTTAGGTACAGATAACTCTTTTAATTAATACAGCTACTACTCAGTTCTGTCTCTTTAAAACAGTGGCCTGCTTCTTTATTTTCTGCTTTTAATTCAGAATAATTGTCTCTTTTAATAACTACAAAAATAAAAAGTATATATTAAACTAAATATTTCCAAAATTTTTCAACTTTCAGCAGCAGTCAGCTAAGAACAGATTATTTTAATAGTGGGAAATACCCCCAACTTTTAACATTAATTAGCTTTTAAAATGTGAACATTCCTTCATAAAATTGTGATTTATTGTCCTCATTTATGAATAATTTGTGTGAAAATTGCCTTTGAGGTAAATGGTAGGTGGAGGCTCTGGTAATTTATGACTGTAGATGATACATAATTGTTACCTGATATGAGTAGTTTCTCTTACCAGGCTGGGTGAGGATTTTTTTTTTGTTGTAATAAATAAATCTATTTTAATGAATAGCCAAACAGTGGAGTAGATATTTTTATTGGTGTGTACGTGGCTCTACATGTTTATATATATTATTTGTAAATTATATTGAAAGGTGAATATAGAGTAGAACAGTTATCTTTTTTCTTGTGCCATACTTAAAATTTTCTGGCTCCTTGCTTCTTTTTTTAAATTAAAATCCTAGCATTTTTATATATCTGATCCCATTTTTTTCAAGGAAAATGTTTGTACAAATAAGCCCAAGGTCACTGTGTATCATGTTGTTATCTTTTATTTTTGTAGCTTCCATTTACTGGGTTAAAGGCAATGATTTTTAAAGTGAGAGTGAGTACTGGTATTTGAAACAAGTTTGTCTGACAGTAATTACAGATATGCTCCCATAATGCAGTGCTATGAAAACCGACCCTGCTTCATGTGCACAGCCTTTTCTTTTGATTTTGTTTTTATATTATAGGTATTATTGAAGCTGTAGCATGTTTTTGGTTTGCATTCTGATAAGTTCTGATTCTGGGCAGTTTGTTAATCGTTTCTCTATTGTACAGGTGGTTAACTGGGCATTACAAAAGCTGGCTTTGACACAGTATGCGGACAAACCATCAGGAACATACAGTGGTGGAAACAAACGGAAGCTGTCAACAGCTATAGCTCTCATTGGACACCCTCCAGTTATATTTATGGTAATTTTAGCAGGTGTCTTAAACAGTATTTTGTTTTCTTGTCCTTTCAGAACATAAACAGCATCTTGGATGAAGAGGCAGAGATTAATGAAGCCAGATTCAGGCATATGTGTTTTATCTTCTAGAAATTACACAACATGACACAACCAACTATTTTTTTAATGTGTGATATTTTAATTTATCTCTTAAAATATAACTACCACTATTATTTCACTTGATAAGTGTTTTTTTTTAAAATTTCATATCTTAATCATTTATTTGGTTACATAACTTCATGGGTGCTTTGTTATTGTAGTTAAATCATTTTGTTGTTTTTTTATTTTAAATTTCAACAAGTACCCTCAACTTTATTTCTCCCAATCTCAACCTATTGTATTTGGGGCCTATCTGGAATACTCATGTTAGAGACAATTTGATATGCTGAGAGCTTTGTTGACATCGGCCAATGAAATTGTGTTAAGAGCAGTGAATAACCAACGTATTCTTTTGCCATCTGCCTTTATTGTTTTGTTATAAGAAACTTCGATATCATCATTTTGTTTCCAAAGTAGACTAAGCAGAAAACTGAATTCTTTAATACAAACTTTTGTAAATAACTAAAACAGTCCTGAAATCTATCATTTGAAATATGCTAATATAATTATTGTGCTTCTTGTTTTGAAAATTTGAATATACAGGGTGTCCGTAAAGTTACTATACAGTTTACCAGTTTACGATCACGTCCCAATTGAACCAGCCTGGAATAACTGTCTGGGCAGGAATATCGTCTGATGGAATTGTGGGTCCACAGTTCTTCGACGGAACTGTTACAGGAGAAAGGTACCTGGACAAACTGAGAAATGTCATCGTACCGGCATTGAAACAACGACCAGTAACTTGTAAGACTGTATAGTAACTTTACGGACACCCTGTATAGTCATGTGGAAATAATCTATGGAAATACATCAATCAAATTCTTATGGTCTGTAGGTGAAAATGGGACAGAATGAGATAGAAAAGTTGTTTTGCTCATATAACACTTATTAAATGAACTAACTTACTGTAACAACACACAACTGCCTGAGGGGTATATTAAGACAGGGATTGGGAAACATAAAACTAGCTCCAAAATAAATATTATTCATAATTTTATTCATTGAATGTATGATGAATCCTGTTTTTGACTCTATTATGTAAATTGATATATAGATAGTCTTATATTCTTTATACTTGAATGTATCCAATTGTTTAAATCTTATGTTTATTTAAAATTATTTAATAGAAATATGATATAAAATTGTTTTAAACTTTCTATTAACAAATTTTGATTCTGCTAAAGTCCACTCAAAATTTATAGTGAGTCATCTGTCTCATTGTGCACCATCATAACCTGCATTGAATTTTGGGGCATAACTCCTAGGCCAGTACTTTTTCAGGACATTGGTACATGTACTATTAAAGCATTCTATGAAATTAAATGTGTCTAAAAAATTACCTTATGAACAGAAAACTTTTCACACCTGAAAGTTCTTTGTTTCCAATATGACAGCTACAAATGAAGTAGATTGTAGCAGCTGTCCGGCACTTCCTTGATTGCGTTGGTGCCATGGTGCTTCATGGGAAGCGGATGGTGGAAATGAGGAGGTAACTCAGATGGCCTGAGTTACGATTCCCTGAAGTTATTTTTCTTCACAAATGATACAAATACAATGTATTTACTTTAATTTATCAGCTTTGTTTCACTGTGCTCCACTCTCTTCTATAGTTTTTTTTACATGTTTATTATGTTTTTTTTTAAATTATAGGATGAACCTACAACAGGGATGGACCCTCATTCTCGCAGATTTTTATGGGACCTAATTCTTGATCTTATAAAAAATGGACGATCTGTCATTCTTACATCCCACAGGTGAGTCCAAGATTTAAGGTACATATTTAAAAATTAAATATATTATATATTTTGTGTTTGTGTTGTGTTGACAACTTGGAGGGGGGAGCAGATGGCTGAAAGTTTAACATACTGGTATTCTATGGCAGAGGACTTGAGTTTGATTCCTACTGGGGACATATTTGGTTTGGTGAACTTTCCAACTCATGGTTTCTTCTTGCTCTTCTGTATCAGTTCATTAAAGAGTGTTTTCCCCTACAGTTAAAAGAGTAATTATAGTAAGGACTTTCCATTTAGCTGCCTGTTGCAACTCAGGGTAGTTGCTGGTCCCAAGCCAGGGAAAAGATTGAGTGCAAAGTTAACCTCCTGGTTGCATAAACACAAAGTTTGGTTGGAAAAAAAATAGAACCAGGCTACTATTTAAACTGGTTTCACTCCTGTGCAGTGTCATTGGCACTATAAACATGATTAACAACCTTTTGGTTTTGTTTTTATATTTTCTAGTATGGAAGAGTGTGAAGCATTGTGTACCCGCCTGGCTATTATGGTAAATGGACGATTCAAATGCCTTGGAAGCACCCAGCATTTAAAGAACAAGTATGGTGATGGTTATACGATTAATATCCGTGTTAAGGGACCAGATTATGACAGAACTCTGCAAGCTGCCAAACATTATGTAGAAAGACACATACCAGAAGCAAAACTAAAAGTAAGAACTACAAGATTATTTTAAAAAAAAATTATATGCAGATGCATTTATATGAAAGTTTAATTTTTCTGTAATCTTGAGACTTATCAAAGAAATCAACTAATACAGAAAAATACAAGTTTTTTTAACATGAATTTTTAATATATAACAGTAGCATTACCAATTCCTACTCTTATTTTACACAAAGAATCTATTGCTAGCATATTTGGTCTTAGGGGTAAATTTGAGGAAAAGGCTTCATGACCTAAGCAATCTGGGACAGCCCTAATGGCCTTAGCAAGGGCTGCTCCAGCTTGCTAAGGTCGTTAGGGCTGTCCAAACTTGCTGAGGTCATTAGGGCTGTCCAAACTTTGTTCATAAGACTTCTGAGCAACAATACTTAATACTTATGAAAATGAATCAGTAAGCCAGTGAAAAAAAAAAAACAATTTTTTAATTGATTATGAATGTATTTTCATTCTAATATATTTGTAAATCTTATTTTTTAAAAAAATATTTACTTTAATTGAATCTTAATGTTATGAGCTATGAAATTATTATAAATTTCTTGGACGTACCCAAAATTCTGAGTTGCTAAATAGTAAACTGTGGAAAGATAAAATTTGGATGAAGTTAAAATGTTGAATCAGTAAATATTGGTATTAATTCTATCAGAACTTATTGCTTATGCATACACACATTAGTGATACAGATGAATATAACTTGTAGAGAATTTATGGAATAAAATCTTAATTATATTCATAGGAAATATTAATCATGTGCTAATGATTACACTTGTATCATAACTATGTACACTAAACAACTTGTTATCCTACCTGTGGATAATGTCCAGTTATCTAACTTTTCCAATATAAGCTAAGATCGGTTTATTTTCAGCTATCCAATCTTTGTAGTTTATGAGTCAGTCACCAGCTCTGCTAGTGATTTCTATCAGTGACGATAATTGTAATCTATGCACTAAGTCATCTAACAATACTAATAATAGTCTGGCTATTGCTTTGGCAAGCAACCAAAGAAAGGTGAAAGCATGTAGTTGTTACTGTTGAGCAAAACTAAAGAAAAAACAAAAAAGAAGCTGCTGGATAAGCAGCAACACTCATTTAAAAAACAGTCCATATAGGTATCTGACCATACGACCGGATAACAGGTTGTTTACTATAAATGAAATTGTTCCATAGTTTATCAAAATTATTTTTCTGTAAATGGACTTGGAAAATATCACTAAAGCATTAGCACTATAATTTGATAATTCTGGTTTTTCTCCCTTTGTAGTAAATAATAGCATTTTTCTTATTTTTTTTACATTGGAGACTAATACATTGTATTGCTTTTGAGTGAGTGAGGAGGGAGAGAGAGACTGACTAAAGAAAGATGTCATTTTAGGTTTAATTTGGAGAGTGCATTATTCTTGAAATTGAATTTGTATCAGGAACAACACTACAACATGCTGCAGTTTGAGATGAGATCTGAAGATGTTGCTCTTGGTTACATCTTTGGGAAGCTTGAGAATGCACAGAGGGACCTGGATGTAGCTGATTACTCAGTCAGCCAGAATACTCTGGACAATGTAAGTCCTACTGTCATGCTATTTTAGCTATGTACCTACTGAACCTGCCAAGTAGTGGGGGATGAGCCAGTAAGCAGTAGCACACGATTTTTCAGTTACATTGTGGATGAAAGTCAATGCTTTATTGTTGTGTAATGAAAACAAACACTTGATAACATTGTTGGCAATGAATAAGCTAACAGTTATCAAGCATTCTTGGAAGGGAAATAAGTAGCTTTTTTGTGTTTCAAGTATTTAGATATTACAGTGTACTGGGTAAATACAGATTGGATGGTAAGAATACTGGTATTTTCAATTCTGACTCCATACATTTGATGAGTATTTAATAATAATGAAAAATTAAGTCTTAAAATTCATTAAAATTGAACAAAGGTATGGTAGCTTTAATTTGAAATATTGTTGTAGTTGTTGGACAGACATTCTGCTGAATTTTTGAGTCTGTTTTTAGTGTAATGGAGCTAAACCTTTTTGAAATTACAAGGTAAGAGTGAAAATGTAGGAACTAGCATTATGATCTAGTTTTGCATCCAGATTTAATAGTTTTAAAGCTTGTGGTAAGTAATTTTTTAAAATTCATTTGGCTAAATGTTCTTTTACCTATTTGCATACAAAGCTAGTTCCAATGGACTCTGTTGATTTACTAGATTTTCTTCTTGATGGAATAAATTGCAGATGTTTGCTGCACAGTGCAAAGTATGCATGCATTCTGTACTTGATTGTAATAACTTAGCAACCAGCAAATAATAAACATTCATATTATGCCTTTTCATCGATTATGAGCTTAAATAAAGAGATGAAGAAGTAATAAAATAAATGTAATTTTATTAACAACAAAGATAACATGTTATTTGAATTCTGAGACCAAAGAGAAATAGTTATTGTCCAATCACATGCTTTTTTATGAATTCTTTTTCAAACCTTCATGCCAGCATGGCAAGTAAAGCATCTACCAGAGGAAGGCTCTTGGGCTCAGTGTCCTAAAGCAAGCAGAGGAGAACAGGCATAGGTTAGCCACACACCTACTGCAAATAAAATCTCTACTAGCATTCCTCATTTTTTTGGAGTAGAAGGAAATCAGAAAGCCTGGCTATGTGACTGGCTGGGGAAGAAGATCAAGAAGAAACCATGCTAGGAAGGTTCAGACTGATCCAGCTACGACTGGTATTCAAACTCACCCTTGACTTTATCAGTCTAGTAATCTACCACTGGACCACTCTTTATGAATTAGAATGCATAAATTATTAATTGATATGGAAAAAAAAAAGTTTTGTGCTCTGATTGGGGGAACTGAAATAAACACCCATATGATTGTTTGCCTGTATAAATGAATGAAATGAGGAAGAAAATCCCATTAGCAGGGTATCTATTAATAAGATTGGCTGATGATGTTAAGATCTCTAAAGATGAACAAGATGATAGACAACCTAATCAAGTTGAGTCTAACTGGACCAAGTAGATAGTAGATACTAAGTAATTTTTTCATGGACAAAAATTATTCTTTTAACAAGTAAACAAATAATCTGATTTCATCTTATTATGGATGAATAATTAGTTTCTTTTGAGTTGTGTAAGCATCAGTTGGGCCTTCATTTGAATGGCTGCTTTGAATTCATCCTCTTCAAGTACAGTAAGAATTAGTCACGGTCAAGAGGTTGAGAGGAAAGTACTGGCCTATAAACACAAAAAAAAATGTAATACCAAAAAGTGTTAAGCGTATGGATTTGATAAATAAAAAAAAAAAACAACAACAATGTGTTACAGTTTGTTTTAGCTTTAGTTACCGTTTTGTTTTGGAGAAAAATGATTTTCACACAAAGTGGTACAGATGTACTTTGCCTTTCAAAAATTCTATTTTTTCCTTGACTAGGTTTTTATTAACTTTGTCAAACAGCAGTCTGAAATTGTACAGGAGATGGCGGAAGAGGAGCAGTTGATGAGCTCTAATGACAAGACCAGAAATTGTCAAGCTGCTGTCAGCAATGTAGGGGAAGAAGCTCTGGAAACTGAACAAGATGATATCAGTGTCACCTTTGATCGTCCAGGGGTAGGTGTCATAAGCTGTTATTTTCCTTAGCAGTTTGTATTGGTTTTTGTTTGTGTTTTTATCGGTATGGTAGTGTTTGACTTCAGAATATTTATTCTAGATTTAAAAAGCCAATTTCTGTAAATGTCATCTAGAGTTGTGATAACAGCAAAGTATTATGACACCAAACTTACTGTTACAATCCAGGCACTGCGACAGGTTCAGAACACTGTGTTTATTACAGGGGGGGTGTGTGTGTGTATTGAAGCATGAGCTACATTATTATGTCATTATGGCAAACATTTAGATGCAAAAGAAGAGAAAGGAAATAAAGCACATAAATTTAAGAATTCTTTTAAAATAACAAGGAACCCTTTTTAAATTAAAAGATTTATGAAGAAACAACCATACATTAATGCTAGACTTTGTTTTAATATTAACCTTGTTAATTCAGACAAGATTGGCTCTTCTAAACATGGAAATCTCAAACTGCTGATGACATGATGCGATAGGCCTACTCCAAAAGAATGACAGAGAATCTACCCAAAGGTGAGCTGAGAGGAAATTCCAAGGTGGAAGCTCCCTTGCATTTCTTAATTTCTGCAAGACCAACTGACATGAATTTTCAATCAATGTGCCTTAAATCATTTCGGTTTTTCTCTCCCATACCACCTGAATAAATGTTGAGTATTGATGAAGCTTGTATCAAGCATTTAATTTCAATTTAACAAATATGCAATTCAGGGTAGTACTTAAGAACCATTTTTCTTTTTGAGTTTTTTCCAGGTCTCTCTGTTTCTCTCTCTTAAAAAATTTAATTTAATAGCAAGTAAACAGATCATAAGTGTAATTCAACAGAAATTTCTTTCCTTTACTGTTTCAATCCCGTGTTTTCGATATAAATATGTTTTGGTCTTTCTGGAAAGAACTCTCCTACCTAAATTTTATAGTTAAAAAAAATTTTTTTCCCTACTTTCCTAAACATCTAGTACATGTTAGTAGATAAAGTAGCCTATCACTACCTGACATTTCCCGTTTACTGATCTTATCTTAGCAAATCTAACAGATCATGAAAATTTATTGAAATTCACCTAAATTTCTTATTTTAATGGAGTTAAGTCTGATTTAATTTTCAGTATGCTCAAATTTTAATGTAGCATACATAATTTCCCATTTCCATGAAATCACACCTGAATGGTGATAAGACTTCTCAGATTCTGAACACCACTTAGTAAACAACGGTGTTTAATTGGCTGAACATCTTTTTTTTGTTTGTATTTAATTTTTTTTTTAAGTTAAAAGAAACTATTATTGATTATGCATAGATAATAATCTTGAATATAATTTCATAACGAGCTTTTTTTTTTTTTAAAACAAACGAGGTTGATTAGAACTCTACCGCTGCAGACACAAACTGTGGAAAGAGCAGAATTCTACATAGGAATTTTCTCGCCAGGTGTTGGAAAAACAATCATGCAGAGTAGATTCTGGGATGGCCAGAGTGAAATAGAAAAAAGAAAATAAATAAAACAAACAAACAAGCAGTTACTTTATTTAGTATTTTAAAAAATAGAATAAAGATTAAAGAGAAACTTTTGAATAAAACTGATTTTTAACAAGAAAAGGAAAAAAAAAATATTAACCAGTGAAGATCATTGTAGCATGATTAGCTTTGAAGTAGATCCGCATATCAGTGACAAGTTATGTTGTTTAAGAGTCAAAGCAATAATGACAGTGAACTGAATTAATTAATATATATATATTTATTTTTAGACAGTACACCTGGGCAGGTGCAATTGGCATGAATAATCTGATGCTACTTAGTATGAATTAACGTTCAGGGGTTAATTGGTTTTGGCGATAAATTAAACTTCCTTTTATTGGCTTCCATACACCTTATTCAATATTTTCTGCTGAGCTAGCACCGGGGCTTGTTTTGTGAAAATTCAGTTTGATGGCATGTCCAAAACTGTAGGTATCTGATGTCTTGTACTTTTACTTTCAAACTTGAGGGTCTAATCCAACATAAATCTTGATCATTTGTCAAAATTTAAAAAAAAAACAGCAAGTTAGAATCTGGAATATTTCAATGCCAACAAAAAGAAAAACAAACATTTATTTTAGAATAAAAGGGATGGTACCTTTAACTATTATTTTACTGTTTTTCTACCTGAGACATTGTTGTTTGTCATCGTCATGTTTCTGTCTAGGTCTGTATTCACAATACAGGCAGGTTGGGAATGCGTGCTGGTCCAGAGTCTTAGTATATCAGGTGTAACACGGCAAATGTCCCAGGTTGGAAGTGATGTTTCGTATTTAACTACATTTTCTATTAAAAAGAAAATATGCAAATGTCTTTGATGTGACATCTGTGTGATATCACACAGCGTTACAGGAAATTTAATAAAGAACTCTCCAAATAGTTAACATTCATTTGACAGTGAGTGATATCTACCAACATCTATAATGGCTTGCATGCTATCCTGCATGCTGTCATTTAAACTAAAATTGAGGTCTCTCCAACCCAACCTTTTGGACTATTTTGGTATGATAATTTGGAAATTTGGAAAGTTTGACTTGTTCATCCTTATTTGAAAAGGCAATGGTTTTGAGGGGGAAAGTTTGTATGCCAAGCGAATAGGCCATCTTGAGGTCTCAGCTGTGCATTTGGATTGATATAAAAATTGACTACTTTTAGACGTTACACAATCACACACAGTGGGTTAACAAGTAACTAGAGATATATATTCTGTAAATATATTTTTTTTAAATTAATTTTTTAGTAGAAATTTAAATCTAGTCCATAGCTTAATACACTAAATTTCAGGAGAATAGGATCAGAATTTTGGTTAGGTCTTATAGTTTGTTGATGTCAATTCATGTTAGGTTCAGAATTATGAAATCCTTATTATCTGTTTTGATTGTTATGCAGAAACTCAACTCAAATAGAAGTAGGCATTAATTCTGATTACATATGTTAGGAGTTTTTCCATCATTTTATTTAATTGATTGGTTTTGGTGAAAAACAATCAAATTTATTAAACTTTAATTTGAAAAAGTGTTGGTTAATTATTTTCTTCCAACTTCAATACTAGTTTAAAGAAGTTTACCAGAAAAGGCTACATCGGAGATTTGCTGCTGCCATGTTCATCAGTAGGTCAGGGTTGGTAATAGTTTTGATTAATAGTGTAAGCACGACGACCTCCTGTTCCTTTGTATAAAGGTTAAACTAAATTAAACTGTTTAAATAGTAATGTATTTTGGGGGGAGAAACGGTGATTTGTGTGTTTATCCTTAACATATTTTACAGGGTTATTTATTTTTCAGCACTTTTATTCAGTTTTTGTTGAATGTGGTTTCCAGAAGTGTGCTGTTGTTAGTTGTTAGATCTTTGATGTTGACGCTGGCTGGATGTAGAAATGTCCTGAAGTTGTCGCCATTCTTTTTAGCATTGCTCACTACAACTACATCACCTTTTAGATAATTTAGAATAAAGGTAGCCCTTTTTAAAAGTAGTTGCTTGCTTATCTGAGTTTTATACAATATTATTAGCAATCAGTGTAGAGCAAGACAATGGACCAATTAAAAAATCATCTTGAGATGATATAAAAAACAGTAACTTTTTCTTTTTTGCATTAAAATGATGGCTAATGGGAGCAGTCTATTGCTGTTAAAACCTAAGATTTGTTAATGTTTAATTTAATTTCACAAAGGGTTAGTAGAAACTGATTATAAAAGAAAATTTGATTTCTGGAGAATTTAATTTGAAAATTGCATTATATTTTTTGTACTAAAAATGTCTACAACTCTCCTTCAGTTTAATTTATAATAGTTTTTTTTAAACAGAACAATTGGGTTTGGGACCAGATGTTAAACAGTTGCATTCATTCTCTTGTGCAATACTAGCTGATGCCATTTAATTTAAAGTAAATAGTGCTGGTTAAATACCCCACAGATGTTTCACATGGGAAAGAAAGAAAGCAATATGTACTTTAACCCTTTGAGTAGGTATTGATCTTGACAGAGTGATTCTGCGAAAAGACATTTCCAAGGTTTTGCAGGCTGGAGGAAGACAGACAGTCACTCTGTTAGGACCAGTACCCACTCCTGTGAATGTATGGGTGTGCGTACTCAAGGGGTTAGAAAAGGAGAAAAAAATGTATTTATTATGTTACAATTTTTACAAAATATAAATTACTTTAAGTATTTTTAAAAATTAAGCTTGGTAAAAATGTTCATGTGCTTATTGTTATGTTGGATGGTACATGTCGTGGACCAGAGCATCACATGACACTTCATTGGAACTTTTAAGTTATTTTTTGTTTCCTGAAACATTAGTTTCACTTTATGATGCTATAACAAAGCTTTGTCAGCAAGCCCTGATTTACCAATACACACAAACCTTCATTACTAAAGGTAAGATTAAGTTTAATTCAAGCCTTTATATTATTAATCAATAAAAATAGTTTAGTACTAGATATTATGAAATAGTATTAAAAATGTTTTGTTTAACTTACATATCATTCCTAGGAAAGTACATTTTACAAATACTAATCTAATTTTGTTTTCAAAGTATTTTATTTATTGCCTTTCTTTAAGCCTTCAGTACATAATGGATTTTGTGACAACATAATGCTATAGATACACACGTAGTTTAAGGCTTTACATATATTAAAAGTGAAGTAGAACTTACCTTGTAATGAAAGCCCATAGATATGTATTGGTAATTCTTGGACTTAATTTTCTTCTTTTTCTTGTCTGGTTTACACACCTGCACTTTGTTCACCGATGTATGTATAAGAATTTTTTAAAACACCCGTTCTGTATTTTGATGAATGATGGACATTAATATAAATTGTCTGCTCAGAGATATTATTCCAGTAGGAATGTGTTGATGAGATTAATTTGTAAATTATCGATGGCTGTGAATTATTGGGAAACAATAAACAGAGAAGCTATGGTGGTGATTTCCTACCTGGAGAAAACTACTATAATTTTCCAAATGATCTTGAATTCTCCTCTTCACCGCACATGTACAGTGATTGTAAGATATTCAGCACATTTTTTTGTATTCCTATGGTGTTGACTGAAATCAAGATTTTATAAATTAAAATTTGTCTAATTTAAAAAATTTTTTTCCAAGAAACTTGTCAAAATGAAAAATATTGATAGAAAAAAATTTGATTAATTTTTTTAACCTTTAAGATATCCTTTCCTCGACTATTATTGAATATATATTTCTTAATGTATCAGTAGTAGATTCGACTGTGATAGCTCATTTTCAGCAACAGTAGTATCTGGGTTTACTGAGATATTGGAACACGATTTGGTTAGCTTTAAGATAAAATTTTATTTTTCCTTATTACTTTTTAATGATGTTATAGCAAGAAACTTTTCAAACCACAGGTGCAATAAAATAAAAATTATGTATCAGTTTTGGGTTATAAGATTGCTGGATTATTAAAAATACACTTCTTTCTTGGACGATGTAATCAATTAAGTGTTAGTAGAGATTTCTGTGAATCAGCGATGAACACTTGTGGTGTCAAGTTATTTTGAATAATTTCTGGAAAGACAACCGAGATGAGAATAAGTGGACCAAAAAAAAAAAAAGAGGAGAGTTCATATTGCCTGCTGGCTGATGTAACAAGTCTTACTGTTCAGAAGCTACTCTCATTACCACAAATGAAGAACTTTATTCAGTATCATGGTACATTTGTCTGTTTGTATTATCATAAGACTACATAACAGTAGCAGTTTTCTCTTCAAATTGTTTAAAACTGATGCTCCTTAAATAAAATGTACAACTTTTTAATTCTGACTTCACATTTTGAGCATTGTTTGTTTATCATGCTGGTTGTGCGCGTATAATTGTGGACATGAATATTTCTTTAATAAATTTGTCAGTGATTGTATTTTTCCCAAATAACAGGCACTTTGAAATGAGTGTGAACTTTTCTCAGTATAATCTCCATCTTTAGCTTTCCCCTTTTTAAAACATCTCATCTTGCTTGGCTGTAAAACATTGGTGCATTAATTCTTCCTTGATGAAATAAAATTAAAAGAAAAAGTGTGTGTGTTCTTTTGTAACAAGTTTTAGCACCATTTTTGGTGATCGTTTCGATAATTTATAGGCAAATGTGCTAGAATAAGTCTGGCAGGTTATCTTGATATCACCACCACACCACCCCGTCTGATAGTCAGAATGCTCAGACACTAACAAGTTAACACTTAAAAGATGGCAACAGAATTACAAAACTGAAATGAAGTGCCCTTCATTTACATTACCTTAAACAAAAAAAAAAGGGGTGTGTTTTGGATTTTGCTATTATAACAAACTGATGCTAACCTAAAGGCTTTATGATCCAGGGTAAGGTCACAAACACTGTATCAAGGCAGCCCAGAGGACTGCAAATCTACATTTTCTTTGGAGCAGACTTAAGTCCAGAAGCTGGTGCATCTTCATCTGCAGAATAAGAAATAAACTAAAGAAATCCTGACTAGAACGAACAATTCTGTTAAAACAACCAACTATTTGAGACATTCATAAACATTTTTCATCCATAGGTTATGACAACTTCCCCATATAAATGAATTAGGCAGATGTCTGAAGTTCAAGGGTTAATATTTTTCTCTCCTTGTCAGCTGTTACAGATAAATATCAGATGAGTAAATAAGAAAACAAAAAAACAACAATGCACATAACATTTATTTAGAAAATAATTTCTCTTTTTTAATAATTATTCAATAGGAATCCTGTTCAATATTTTGAGAATTACAGAGAAGTCTTAATGGTATAACTCAACGTGTTTCTCTTGTAGCATAAAGCTCTTCTACAACAAAAACAGAAATCAATGAGACAGAAAAAAAACCAACTGACCAGAAATACTGCTTATATACAGACGACTTATTTTTCCACCAAACAGGAAGGGCGAGAATGACTTTCTGACAAAACAAAAAAAATTAACTCATTAAATACCATCATACCACTTCTCTCACTAGTGGGTTCCTAAATCTAGTTTTTTTTTTTTTTTTTTCTCGTCAGTACACTGAGATACATTACACTTTCTATTGCTGCACTCATTTGATCCAGCACTGGAAACAGTTTTCAGATTCTAATTCATCGGGCTGTCTCTTTCCATACTTCTGTTTTATATAAGTTTTTAAAATCTTTTTGGCGTTTACACATGGTGGCCTATAAAAGCAATTCACTGCTCAGAACTGAAGATCTTCAGGAGTGTATCTCTGAATGCTGTTTGTTTTTAGGTGCTATCTTGTAATTAAAGACAGAGACTTTAGTTAATAAAAATTCAACTAGCACCAAAATATAAAACTAAAAGCTGATGGTTATAGCTAAGCAATCAGAATAATCTTAAAAAAGTATTGTGCAAGCCCACCACTTTTTGTCCCCCTAAATTGCATATTAATCTGATATCATAACTTAAAACTAACTGCAAACACGGGCAAAATAAATGCCAAACGCAATTTTTAAAGTTTGGCAAATTTCTTTTTTTTTAGCTGGTAAAAAAAAAAGGTATAGAGAAGACATCAGAATCAGGACAAGGAACCTGTCTGTATATCTGATTATATATATATATATATATATATATAGTCCTTTTAACATTTGAGCCACAGCCACAAATTCACAAGGTAATATAGCTCCTGTCAGCTAGAATTAAAAAATCTAAAACACTAAACAATAGCTTATTTTGTTGTCATAAGAAAATAGCACTAAGGGAATGATGAATTGTCATTAAATTACCTAAGTTTTTTGTTTGTTTTGTTTTACCTTAGATCTAATACAGGTTAGAAACAGTACAGTTCATTTAGGAGTTTATATTCTTTTGTCTGAATCTGTAGAGTTAAAAAAATACAAAACAAACCATAATGATAAAAATAGCAGAAATTTACACCACTCAGGTATGGTTTGGTCCCACTAATGGGACAGGTTTCTGAACCAGCTCCATGTTTTGTCTGGGTGCTTTTAGTTTCTGCCCATCTTTGATCAGAAGAGCCTGTTTCCTCAATGACAACAGCGTAGATGAACTTTCCTCTGCAGACACAGGATGCCTCACTCGTGTTCTACACACATTCTAAAATTATCCAATAGATGCCATTTACAAGTGGCAGAAACTTACTCTAGTTATCCAAATTTCAATTTGAATTTGTCAAAAAAAATAAAATATTTTAGATCGATATTAAATGCATCTATCAACAAGACTTAAAAACAAAACCATTTCTAAGTACATAATAAATAATCCACCTGTAACAGTGTTTATCACAATATAAACAATTAAAAAGTGTTTTCTTTTTCAGCAAAAGATCCCAAATAAATTTGAAAAGATTGCAAAATTATCCCAGGATAGTTATAATCATCATATGGGTGACAGCCAGCACTTTTGGTACCTGTTCATGTACCTCACCAGTGCTTTTCACTTGTCAGTACCATAAACTTAGACAATGTCCACACTATCAGAGCTGTGTGACATTACATGTTCACATAGTAAAATAGTTACTAATTTTATGATTACATATATAATTAACTATAACTTTCAAAAAAAATCAATTAAATATTTTAGATTATTTTATTTCAAATACTGTAAAGTGTTTTATTCACTGGAATTATTTTTCAAAGATTTATGTTCACATGAAATCTGCTCATTTGTTCAATAAGCTGAAAGAAAATTGACCCATGTACTCAATGTGCGAGAGTCACATCTGCAGTGCAGGGTTAATCCACAGGAATTAATGTGGGAAGAAAAAGGATGTCCAGTTCTGAGTACTTTCAGCTATATTATATAAGTTCACAAAGGAGCAGTCAGGGTTCGTCTGAAAACAGTTAAGTTTGCTCCCTCCACAAACAAGATGTCTCTGTCAGAATGGATGATAAATATGAAGCCGCCTGACCCACAACTCTGCAACACGCTGAAGGTCAAAACTACACAAGCAGCAAACACCACCACACCAAGTAATCACTTCTCGAAAGAGAAAATGTGGGGAATGCAACTCCTGCGACAATGAGACAAGAGCTAAAACAGCAGTAGAAATGGGCATAGAATGTGCAGCTCAAAAATTCTCCACACGACAGATCAATGAGCACAGTCCACAGAAGGCTGCCTATCTGCAAAACGTTAAACCCAACCCATAGTAATCGGTTTCATCTCTCCCCAACTCCTACGCAAAATGTACAACTTTGTGGTGAAAAGTTGGGTAGTTCAGTCTGGTCTAGTGGCAGCATTATAAACTGAAGAATAGTGATGGCTGTTGTAGGAGGAATATTTTTGAAAAACAAAACCAAACTTCCTAAGTATGATGGAAATCTGATTACAGATTCCTGGGTAAAATCTTTCCTGCATTACACGGGGTATGTAAAAAGGAAGGGTACCAAAGATGTGAAGTGATTAAAAAAGGCTTTCGTCCACAGAGTCAATACTACTATCAATGACAACCACTTTCCTGATCAATACATTATCAACTGGGATCACCAATAAGAGACAGACTACTGTGACTGTTAGCTGTCAACATGGTGGGTGATTTTCTCCCTCCTCAGCTCATCTATGTTGGAAAATCTGATTGCTGCCATCCCGTTTACTTTCCCAGAGAGCTGGGATGCTACCCATACTGAACCTCATTGGAGTACAGATAACTCTAAGCTGCGGTATATCAACGAGGTGCTTCTGCCCTACATACAAAGACAGAGAAAGGTGCCAAAGCTTGGTCCACGGCAGAAGTCATTAACCATCTTCCACGTGTTCAAGGCCCAACAGGGGAGTGATCTCTTGACCAAGCTAAAGAGAAACAACATCCTGAGCGTGTTTGTGCCACAGGCTGTACTGAGACTTCAGCCTTATCAGTTAATAAAGAATTTGAGGAGGAAGTATTTTCAGACATAGTATGTGAAGATTTTAGCCCAGCCCGAAAACAACAACAAGAACCAGACAGTGCATGTGGACACCACAGCCTTAATTTTTGAAGCCCATCCATTCTAAGTGGCTGAAGTCACATGAAGAAATTGGTTAGCAACGGGATCTAATAAAATTTGGATCTACTAAAGCTGGACTGTGACATTACATTGTTACAAAAAAAAACAGACTAGATAAAACCTGTTTTCCTGAAAATAATAAAAGGCTTTGAATAAATACATGGAATTCTTTTTCTTTTTCTTTGTTGCAAATACTAGTACTCCTTAAATTAGTATCCAAATCCATACATGTGTTTTCTGAGAGATGCTAAAAAATTAGATCCGTATGAAATGTGTACACTTTACATAACATACAATATGAAAATATGCAGTATTATTATGAGCTTCAAGATTTGGGTGATAGTGGATCTCAGCATCATCACCTAAGTAGACAGAGTGCCTGTTTAAATCAACCTATATTATTATTATACATAATGCCAGCAATTTCTAGTTACAAGGATTGCATTCACAGGCCAAAACCTTACACAGTAGAGTGATTTATTATATGTATAAACAAAAGCATCTTGGACTACAGTGTAACATATACACAAGATTAAGCTTTTAACCACCAATAGGATGCATCATGCAACAATATAGCTTCCTCTCAGCATCCCACTCAACCCTTGCTATGCTTCTGGGTGACACTAAATTGAAAAATGTAATTTCAGAAAAGAATCCAGGGTTATTGTTAACCAAAATCTCAAATATGGACAGCAGCAGATTTTAGCTACTAAACAACTCAAATAGAATGTTAGGAGTGATTAACCAGGCATCAGAAGTAAAGTTTTAGTTCTAATGTATAAATCAGTGTTTTGTCCACATTTTGAATTTGACATGCAGTTCTTATTTGAGGATAGATAGATTTATTACAGAAAGTTCAGTATAGATTTACTTGAATGTTTCTAGCTCTTCAGCATGTTCAAGTGAAATGCACCAAAGGATTAAAATATTAGATCTACCAAATCTGAATTTTAGACATCTAAGAGGGGTGGTTGGCCAAGGTTAGACTATTATATTCCATTAAACTAATCAAATGGTTTTTCTTATAAAACAACACACAAATAGATGCTGAAGTTCACTGTATCTATCACAGGACCAGAAATATACATAACAGGTGATATTTTTTCCAAATCCCTTCTCCTCTCTTTTTATTCTTTCAATACAAAAGAATAATCCCAAGTCAGTCAACAGATGTGAATTGTAGTTACAACAAAGGAACAATTGTTTAATTATTATTTAAAGTACTTTCAATTATTTACACCTTTAACTACAGGTAATTCTCATTAAAAGCTGCCCTCTCTCCAGTGCTCAGAAATTTCTCTAGTCACCAATTGGGACCAAAGAATAAGTTTGCTACTTTTTTTCATTGAACACTATATCTGAATATGCAGGAATGTTGTTTAATTTCTTTAAGATATTACTCGCATTTTCAGGTTCAATATTGCAGTACAAATTTAAAAATCAAAAAGGGGGCAATCATAGAAAGAGGCACAAAGTGGACAAGCTTGATGCCATCTAGAATTCTCCCTAACTAAAGGTTATACTGAAAACCTGCCTGACTAATTTTCAGAGTTTTTACAATGGAGAACACCCTGACGGAGCAGTGCCAACCCCACACCATGAGATACCTGCCACTCCCGACCTCAGCAGGTTTTTTTTAAAATATGTATAGCAAACTGAGAAAAGACCTAATCTAAAAAATGAAAAATTTTTAAATGAACATCACACATCATAAGTATTAGATTGTAGTGTTTTACAGATAAAACGTGCGCGATGTGATCAAGCCCTGCATCCACTGATCACCAATTTGGTTTCATGAAATCATCCCTACACATCACTGACTGGGATTTGACATTTGTTAAATGTAAATTTTAAGGAAAAATGAAATAAAACTGAGTACGAGATAGATGAATGTGCTATGACAAAGAGGGTTGGTTTTTGGTGTGTTGGTAAATAAAAGGATTGCTAGCTGAGCTTTTTTAAGAGTGACGAGAAAGATGAAATGGTGGTTGGTTAGTAAAACCCATGTACAACAAACTAAAGACAAGCAGGCGGATGAGTAATAAACTTCAGGGAACTTTGGATGTTGAATTTTTTATTTTTTAAATTGTCTTGTTGGTTTTCATGCGTGAATATTCAGTTGCTATAGAAGAATAGAGCCAATGAATGTAAGTGGAAGTCAGGACATCGTGCATCTACCCAAATAATCAATTGTATGTAATTTATCATTTTTTGATTTTCATTGAAATGTTTTCAAATTTTGAAAGCATCAGATCAAACTATTTTGTTAGCTGAATTAAGTTGTAATTTTTAGTTGAATATGCCAAATTTGGACATTTCAAAATTGTAACAAACTAAGAAAATGGATTAAAAACCTACTATGTAGAATCCAAAGGAAACTGCGTTCAAGTAAGTGTTATTTTCAAACTAATAGAAAAACAAAAAATTACTAAATTCTGATGAATAATGGTTAAGGAAAAAAAAAAAAACTGTGCCAGTGTATTCTTACATATTTAAAGAGATGGCAACCATACAGATAACAAACAAAACTGTAAACCCAGCTCTACCTGCCTGGGTACCAAGTTAGTCTGAAACATCAGATTTGAAGATACCCCCATAGAATGACAATCTCTGATATGGTGAGAAAAATTGTAGTCTTTAGGTTTAAAATTTAAGAATTAAAATGTGATAACGAAATAGCATTTTATGAAGTCATGTATACATGTACAGACTAAGTGTTAGAAAAAATATGGAACACCCTTTTTCTTTTTTTGCTTTCGAGTTAAGGCGCTGTCCGTTACTGTGTCTTGTGTTTCTATCACAAAAAGCTGGCAGTGGCTGGCACTGAGAGACTAAGCAGAATCATACCATGCTAACAACCTTTAGAACATGGACAATCATAATCTTTCAACAATATTCAATAAAAAACGAACAACTTTTCTAACAGATTACAGTTTTAAAAATAACTATGAAAAAAAAAAAAGATTTATATAAATTTAAAATGAGAAAAATTCAACATATATACTATCAGATTTCTCAGCAAGTCAGTGAGTTGTACTAAGTGTGTCTGCAATGTAACACTGTAGAACATACGAAATGAAAAATAATAGTAGTAACTATTCCTAGGTAACAGTTCAAGAAACACAGCAAATAGTGTTCCCATTCAAAAGAACTTGTAGAGAACTGGACTCCAGTGGGACTGCAGGATGTTTCATGATAGACTGTCCATTAGTGGTAAAACTAAATGCTGTGCACCTAGAACTGAGATTTTACTCGAAGGCTGTAGTTGTGGACATCATTGGTCTCAAGAAGTTCAAGAAGAAATATCCCCCGTTTGAAGCTGGCAACACAAATGCTGGAAGAGAGAGAGAGAGAATATAATAAACAAACAAAAAAGACTCATACAGCAAATAACTTTCCATATCCACATATAAATTACAAGAAACCAGTATTCTCCATTGTTTAATAAATAATGAACACTACTGCCAAATGAGATGTTCTCAACTTTAAGCTTATGACCATCTTCTTCATATGCAACAGTGTTCATTTTTCCACTGCTGCTCTTACCAAACAATTTTTTAAAATTTATAATAAGCTTCAATTCTCCCTATTGTTTTAGATTTCGTTTTTCTTATTATTACTAAACAAAGCAATTCAGTTTAAAAACTTTTATTTATATAAATCTCATTTCAACTTTCAATTTTGTATATCACTTTTGCTGAAAGGTCAGCCTTCTGGGCTGCTAGGTTGGGGGCTGAGTTTGAATCCTGGTTATGACCAGTTTGGTTTGACATATATCCCTGGCACAGTTTTTTCTTGCTCTTCTTCACCAGATTACCTACAAAGGTATCCTCATCAGCAAAAAGCTAAGCATAAAAAATTATTAACCATTACTAAAGAGAGAGAAGAATTATTTTTATTTATAAAATAACTTTCCAAGAGATGAACAATTGATAATTAAGTTATGTTAGTAGGTTGCTAAAACACTTGCTTTAAAAATAAAAAAAAAAGATTAAGTTTGTACAGTTAAACTTGAAAACTCCCCAAAATACTCCTAATCCAGAGTTATGTGAAACAGAAAATACAATAAATAGTTATTCATACCTTCCATCCTGATAAGCTAAAAGTGATGACAATGGACCTGAACCATCAATTATTATATCACACACACATGCTGCAAAGATAAACCAGTTTAGCCCATTATTACTAAAACCATCTAAACACATTTATTGCAGATACACCAAATATATATCAATCAATCAATTTGGAAACTGCTATAGTGTAAGCATACCTTTAGAGTCTCTATCCCATATCCGCACTGAACAATCTCGAGATGAAGTTGCAATTAAGGGTCTGTCTTGCGTAGGGACAAAAATGCAGGATTCAAGAGCTTCTCTGTGTCCACTGTATTCATGGACCGGTTTCAGTGCCTTGAGATCCCAGAGCTGAGATTTAGAAGTAGAGAATGACCAATCTAACACAATCAGATAAAGGGAGGAGTAAACGAAAAGGTAAACGCTGTATAGGTGAAGGAAGTATATTACAAGAAAACGTTCTAATTTAGCCTTTCATTAATCTTCCAGTTAAACTTTTGGCACTAGTGCAGTCCTAATGTAGCAAGTTTTTGTTCAACTGTTTTTACTTTACCATCACAATGTTCTAAGACACCACACACAATAAACAGAGCACCAAAGACAATAACTTGAATTGAATCGAGAAATTTTTCAAGTGCACCATCTGCGAACACAAGAGAATCAGAATTATCAGCACCTACATTTGGACAAAAATAAGATAAAAATTCTATCCTAAAATGGCTTGCAATTTGTGCATTACTGCAAACTCTAAAACTCATCAATTTTTCAAAATTTCTTTTTATTACATAGGTTTCCAATACATCAATGATTCAACTTTGCAGTCTCATAAATATCTGGGTTAGTTACATCTCTAATAGAGGATATAAGGCTTAAAAAAAAAAAAAAATACTGCACTGAGTAAACTAATAGATGATCTATATCCAGTTCTTTAAAATCACTTACTGTAGCTTCACAACCATTTCCTCCAAACCCATTACTACAAGTCACACAGTAACTTCCATCCAGACTGACATCACAGCACATCTGTATATATTGCTTTCTTGGAAAGCTATGCACTATTTCCATACATCTGGTGTCATAGAGTCTGCAAAAAAAAAAAAAAGTTTGTAAGCTTTTACTTATTAATTAACGGAAAAAATTACTAGGTATGGTCTGATAGTATTCACCCAGGTTTCAGTTAAATGTCTCTCGTATACCACGAATGAAAAGTAGTATCAAATTGACCGTCTAGCTTCAGTAATACTGTAAACTCCAACTTCTAACATACCTTACTTCTTTGTCTTCTCCCGTCTGAACAATTAATGACGACTGTGGTATCCACTTAACATCTGTAACCTAAAAAAAAATAAAAATACATACATCTATCCCTTTTTCTTTTTTTTAACTAGACCTAGAAATTTAGTGGATATAAGAAATGCACCATAAGAGAATTGAATCTAAAAATGCAATAGCTATTTTTAATTTGCAAAACTTAAAAAAAAGTTGGCATTACAATGTATAAATCAAAATTATCAAAAGGAAATTATTTTAAACTGTGGAATAGTTAACACTGAAGCCCACAATTAAAAAATATATTACTAACATTTATGATTCAATTTCAGTGCTAAGACCATTAATTTTACCAGAGACCGCCATTTTGTGTTTCTAGGTTTGTTTGAAGTGAGAGTAGAAGTGGTGATATCATAACCCATATAAATGCTACAGTGTACTGTGCAAGTGATTTATAAAACTTCAGAACTGTTTTTTTTTTGATAATACATACATTAAATTGCTGCCATCTGTATGTTAAACCAACAATTTTCAGCTGCCACAATGCAAGTGCTATTATTGACATTAAACAGAACAGAAATAGTATCTACTTATTCTAAGAAAATGTAATATAGCAACCAATAAACCAACAGTATGTCTGATTATCAGCATTTTCAATGATTGTTAACAAAAAAACAAAAACAAACTACCTAACCCATGCTAATCCAGACTAACTGGGGAGGAGGTCTGGATTAGTTAAAAGTCTGGATTATTCTGATTATATATAAAATTAAACACACGACTGAGGCATAATTAGCCTACAAAATCCAAAACAGTACAAAAGTTACTACATTACTTGCTTGTCTTATAACTACTGTACCAGACAACTTTTTTCCTTTTATAAATTTATTTTTTTTGTTTTTTTACACTATTTTTCACTTTTTAATTTTTTTTATCACAAAACATTTTATTCTGAGTCAGTCTCAAATATTGCAAAGGTGGCTCAGGAGTCAAGCTGACATCAGTAAGACTGCTAATACCGGAGTCAGAAGACAGTTGTTGTTGTTGTTGAGGGGCCAGCAAGTATATGCTGCTGTTTGTAGATCGTGAGTTGCAAGCTTAGAGGAGATTTCAATTTTTAATTGAATGGATCACTGCAGCTGTTCACATATTATGATCTCCCTCAGGGTCCTTAAATATTCATAGTAAGTCTGCATCTCCTCATTAGAGGATTCATCAACAAATTTAATTAAGGTCTCGATACTGTCCCTGGCCTCAGAAAGTTTCTTCTTTATTTCTTAAGGTTCCTCATCTTCTGTCAGGTTTTTTTATCTATGGAAGTAGTAGAAACATTGAGAGCAATTTCCTCCTCTTTAAAGTTCTGGTAGCCAGTCTCCATCATCAACCTTCAACTGTTATTGAACATTTTTACTGAATGGAAGTTTTCCCAGCCTTGAAAATAGAGATAAACTTCATTGTCAAACAAGTTTCTTCCAGCAATTTACAAGGGTCTGCACTTCAGATTTTCTTGTTTGAAATGTTGCCTTTTCCGAAAAATGTCACCACCACCCACTGCTGGCAACAAAACCAGAAATACCTAAATGTTTAGCAAGCCGTTCAGCAGCCAACTGAAGACCAACACCACTTGAATGCTGCTGCACATGCCATGTGTAAACAACTTCTTTCAGTTGTGTATGCTTTGATTGTTTCAAAGTCATTCTTGTTGAGTCAGTGCCCATATTACTACTAGAACTGGCACTAATTTTAAAGCAAACTGCTTTGTTGTCTCTTTGCTTTTCTTGATATCAAATAAGTCACTGTTTGTTTTGATATGCCAAACTCCTTTGCTGTGGCCACACCACTTTCAAGCTTCTCTATATTGTCCACTAATGCTTGAAAAAAAAATACAACAACAGAGCAGAAACCAGAAAATTTTTACTTTTCAGCTGCTGATGATTCTTTAAATGTGTTTGTTGTTGAGCACCTGCTTGGTGTTATACCTATCCTCCATAGCATGTAGGACTTCTTCCAACACTTTGAACTTCACTCTTGGCATCGATTGCAATGGAATTCATATAAGCTCTTTAGGATCTTGAGAGCATCTTTCACAATGGCTAGATCCATCACAACTAGCCATTTCTTAAGCTTTACCATCAGGTCTCCACATTTTGCTTTCTCTGGTAGGAATCGTCAACTGTCTGTTGAAAATTTATCAAAGAATGTTACATGTACTGGATAACTTTCCCAAAAGGCAGGCAGGCAGTCATGTGTTACAATAATAGTCAGCAGATGTCTGAAACTTGACCTACCTTAAATAGGTGCACACACAAATACAAGATCAACGCTTTTTTTAATTCTTAGGACTTTTGGAAAAGTACATGCAACAAATTTGTCAATAAATGAAAATGACTTGCCCCAGTAACAGTCTGAAAAGCATTGTCAACCACAAGCTCAAGCTTATGGCTCATGCAGCAAATTACAAATAGAATGTTGTTAATCTTCTCACAAAGAACTGATGCTGCCTCTTCGTACTGTCCTTGCAGAGATTTTGTTGCTCTATCTGTGACAAAACACTAAACACATTAAGTAAATCTTCAGTGATGCCATCTCTATGATATTAGAAATAACTGTGTGGTCTGTCTTTGAATAAAATTCCTAATAAATTATAAGATATCATTTCTTTGAGCTAGACATGCTGTCATCAATTAAAATATTAAATTCACTATCAAATGCAATTATAAACCATGCTTGACAAACCATGTAGACTGTTCTCAATGTGTGTAGTAATTTGCATTATTTTTTGTGATTTTGTTTTCTCCATAACCTGTTATTTTTTGGATTGCACTATCTTCACATTTTGTCAAAGACCTGCATTTCCTGTGTTCACTTATCTTATTTAGCGATACTGTTATTGTGTCTTTATTAAAGGTCTAATCGATACAAAGACATTTAGTAGTATAAAGTCTCAGATCATGTATTTCGGAACAGTATGTAAAAATTGCTAACAATCAATGTTAGCTTGCAAGGAAGGTTGATTTTTTGTTCCATGTCTTAAAGCAAGCCTATCCCACATAATCACCTATTAAAATGTTCTGCTCTTCCAGTGTCCTGAGCTTTTCAGGCTAGTCACACAGGAGTCTAATTTTGTTTACATCTGTGCTGCCAGCATCTCTCACCTTTTAATAGCTTTGGCTTGAATACACGTTGCATTTGGCCTTTGAAACAGAAAGAAAACAGAACTGTTCTCCTGAATTGGTTCCTGGTGTATTTCTTTGGCTTTGAGAAGCCTGTACAAAGTGAGTAATTATTAAATGCTGGTTGACACTTATCATTAGCAAATCATTCAAATAAAATACTGATATATTTTAAGCAGGTTTAGGAACAGATAAAAACTGCAGCACAAGTGTCATCAGCATTTGTTCTATTCAAAATAATAATTTTAAAAAACCAACAAGATGGACAGAAGATAATTATTTAACTGGTAAAGGCAGCTGGTAGATTGTAAATCATGATACGGTTCACAAAGCTGAAAAACCACATCAAACTCTAATGTGGAAGGCTGATTGGGAACATACATAAATGCATTATATATTTCTCCTTACTGGCTGCTCTTTCTTGGCTCAATAACATTAGTGCAATGATTCCAGTAATTTAGAGTGACTACTATAAATACATAAATGAAAATTTTCTATGGAGAGATGTCAAATTGACACAAAGAAATAATTTAAAAAAACTTTCCACAAAGTTACAGACATGAGCGTCAAACACATTATTCTCCACCTCCCCTACCCACACCAGGGACAAAAAATGAAATAGTAGAGGCAGAAAAATCTGCACCCCTCAATCAAATTGTACCTTGACTATAATGCACACAAAGTTACTTTTGGTCTTCTAGAAAGGAGAGCCAAAGGCATTACTTGTGTTTAAAAAGTATTGAAAGTTTAAATTTACTGTAAAGTTTCAAAATTAATGACAAGTTATCACTAAAAAGTTTTTAGTTATAGAGTAAATTAAGTTTCCATCACACTTCATTGGTCCATTGTGAAAAACTAGAGAGATGAGAAAAGTAAATAGACAAGTTTGAAAAAACACCTGTCTATTCTAAAATCATACACAGTACTAGCAAAATAGGTGTGTGGTTAATAGCTTCTTGTTTAGCCCCTTGTCTCACACAACGCAGCAACATGTTGACACATTGTGCAGACAAGATCAACAATCCTGGTTCACAGGTACACTTTAACAGTGCTCAGTCAAGGATAGCCCACATCTCAATGATGTTAATATCTGCTTATTGGTCAGACCATGGCAGATTTGCAATGTTCTCTGTCTTTCCATCTTTAAAGTAAATGGACAGTGTGATCTGAATCACCATCTTCTATAAAAACATTCCTCTTTAGACAAATGACTATTTATCTTAGAAAACGTTGGGCATAAATTGCACCCACTTTGCAGATTACTAGATGTGTCCAGTGGCCAAATTCATATCCAACATCATGACAGACTGACCACCATATTTTGTGAGTTGTAGATGGTTAAATGGAAATTCATGCAGGATGGTGCCTCACCCACCATGACCACCGTCTGAGAACTGTGGAAACCTGAACTCAATGGAAGGAAATGAATTTTCCGAGGGAGGGATGGTTTCTCTCTTGCTGCCTATACTATTGAGATAATATCTGATTGCTCTTCTGGACATCTATATGTTCTACCATATTTAAAGCTGACTTTTAAGGTTTAGATTCCATTTTCCTCTTCATTGCATGAAGTGTCTATTTGAATTTTGGCATTCAGGATGCACATAAAGAGCCAAAGTCTGATGCGTCGGGTCCCACATGGTGCAGGATTGGCAATGCTTCCTAGTGGACAACCACAGCTGTATGTCTGTCTCATCAAGGTTGTGCTCACCATGGACATTAGTGTATTAAAAAAACACCACCCCCTGCAAAAAAGTTTTTTTTTTTTAATGGCTTTTCTTAAAATGCAGAACCATCCTGTTAATATCAACAGCAGGATATCCAGCATATTAAGAAATTTAATGCTGGTTTTTTACATGCATCTCATTGCTGAACTATGTGCCCCAGGCATGGCTTTCTGCAGAATGAAGCCTTTTCTAGCCCATGTCTGTTCTTACCGCTTTCAATCATGTGCTTATCATGTGACTGAAATGGCCTATTTAGGTCTCAGGGAGATTATTTACACAACAAATCACTGTATGGCGAGAGAAAGCTGTTGAATATGAAACACTACATGGCCTCCTTACATACACTAAGCTTATGGGCCAATATTGCACATTTTGATTGGCTGATTAACAGCCTGCTTTTATTTTTGAAGATACTTTTTTCTCAAAGCAGTGTAAGCTGGTCTTCTTCCTACCCATCCTTCCATCTTTTACCATTATGCTTGAAAACTTCTTTCTCTATTATCAATTTTCCTACTTACCAAATTCTGTGCAAGAGTATGCTGAGATATGCAGGAGCCTTGTTCAACATCCCATAATCGTACACTGTTGTCCCTTGAACCAGAACATAGTTGTGTATTATCTGAAAGTAATTTGGTATTCTTTAATGAGAACTAAAGAAAATAAACAACAACAAATAGTATGCAAACAATAGATAAAAAACTGCTAAATTTCCAACAAATGCTGATAGCTATGAATAAGTAACTTGATAACATCAGAAGCAAGTGAAATAAGAATATGAATCTATCTTCATTATATCATAAAATGTGCTAGCCATATAAACATGAAGACCAATGTTAGAAATTAATTTAGCTACAGAAAGACTTTGAACATAGAATAATGGGATATGCGAGCAACTTTAGTGATATATCACATGATGCCAAGCCTTTAGCTTAGCAAAATGACCAATCAGAAGTTTGTAGCATTTCAGTGCAACATGCTCTTAAATCATCCAAATTTCAAAGAATAATGGTGATGATGAAAAATAAAGACAGAGACAGAAAACTATCCAGACATGGTCCTCCTCCTTAAGAGTTCAACTTCTACTGGGGAGTGTGAATGCTGCCCTGCAGTTGTGAAATATGATGCATGTGCATAGTATTTTCCAGTTAAACATCTCTATTCCATTGCAGAAAACTATTGTAAATATTCATTACCTACCTTCATTTAAATCAATTGCTGTCACGACAAGTTCATGCCCAAGAAAATTTTGCATAACATGTGGGTTTCCTCTTCGCCACATCTTGATACTTTTGTCTCTGGATGCACTAAAAATTCCATAGCAACCAGAGCCATATCTTACCTATATTTTAAAAAACAACAAGCCATTGTGTGTAACATTCAGCCTAAAGATTTTAATTACTAACATAGACAACGTATGAAAAATTTTTTTTTTGTGTATTATTTAAGGATGCATTACTTCTCTAAATGTGATCAATTTGGTTCTACATAAATTGAATGTATTTTAATAAACTGTTTCATCATTACTAAACACATTGCATTTTATGAAATACCCGAAACATACACTACCAGCCAAAGGTTATAAGAAAACAAATATGAACCAATTATTAAAAAGAAAGAAAGAATAGTATAACCAATGCATTTCTCACCATAACTTAGTAAATTTAGCATTCAGTACATGGATGAAAAAACCAAAACATATCTAATAAACTTTGACATAAACCTTTGCTTCATCAAAATACCCCCCTTTGTGTTTTAGAACAGATTTTAAAAGTACTTTGAGGTTTCCAAAACACGTGGCATCATTTCTTTGGATGAGAAATGGACCAATAAGATAATTCCTTATGTCACACTGCACTGAACAGATGTTTCTAAACCACAAAGAAGTTACAACTGTTGAAGGGTATGGCTATTGATCTTGAAACATGATCTGCTATTTGTACTTTGAGAAAGGAAGGCTTGACATAAAGAGAGAATGCCAAGAAACTTGGAATTTCCAACAAAGGCATTTACTACACACTGCAAATACATTGGATGATTGGGAGCAACACAGAATATATATAGAGAGAAAAAAAAGTACAATCTAAAGAAGAGGACAAATATATTACACTGTTGAGCAAACAAAATAGAAGACGACTTACAGCCAGAGGTGGCAGAAGCAAAGTGGGGGGTAGGTAACCAAGGGCATGTGCCCACCCCACTTTTGTATTCAATTGCAATAGTTTGTGCAAAGAAATCAGCATGAAGTATATTTTTGGATAGTTCTGTACTCCAGTATAATTTGAACTAGTTTGTTTTAATATTAAAGTAAATATACATTTCTTCAGATTCTTATTTTTGACACAAATCAATTAAACATGAAAATGACCCATGTGGTCTGTGCCTACATGTCCTCCTAGTTTTAAAGATCTATTGCTGTCTCTGTTTACAGCACAAATGAACAGTACAAATGAAAATTTGGTGCCCCTACAAGTTAGGTATCTTAGGCCTGCTGGTTTAAATAGTGGTGTGGCTGTGAAAATACTACTGCTGCTTAAGCCTTCAAATGGAGCACAAAGGTTGCAGTGAGCAAAATTACATGAGCACATTGAACTGTAGAAGACTGGAATAAAGCATTACGGATTGAGGAGTCAAAGTCTGAAGTGTCTGAGTCAAAATGCTGAATATTTGTGCGGAGACATGTGACAGAACAGTGTGTAGTTCCTACAGTTAAACATGGAGGTACTATAGTAGCTCAAAGGAGATTTGGAGCTAATGCAGTTGATGATCTTTGTATGATTAATGAAACCTTGACAAAAGAAAAATTACCAGTGTTCTGCAGAAACATGCAATTCCTTCTGGAAATTAGCCAATAGGTACAGGGTTCATTCTGCAATAAAACAATGACCCTAAACACACTTTGAAATTATGCAAACAATAATATGTAAAGAGCAAAAATGCCACTGCGCCCTCCAGAACATAGTTTGGCCACCAGTCAACTAAAGCATCAGGAAAATGATGCCACATAATAACACAGTAATGGGAATACCTCCAGGCAGCATGGAACTCAGTAACACTTGAATGTTTGGCAAAGTTACTCGATAGTCTCCCCAGAAATTGCATAGCTATTATGAGAGCGAGGAGGGAGGGTACTTTGATGAAACAAAGGTTTAAGTTTATTAGATATGTATATATATTTTTTTTGCACTGATGTATTAAATGTTGCATTCAATATGTTATGGTGAGAAATAAATTGGCTATACTATTCTTTTTTTAAAATAATTACCCCCCTTATTTGTATTTGTTTCCAAACATTTTGTTGGTCAAGTAAAATAAAAATTAGACCTTCACCTTGGTCACCTCCTTTTCATGTCCTGTCCACCGGTCTTCTAACCTCGCATTGGTGTAATCATACAATACCACACTCTGAGAAAAGAGAGATATGTATACAGGGTAGTCTAAATAAAATGCCGTGATTTTACAGGGGTGTTTAGCTGAAAAACATGGCAGACTGTCGACTAATTCTGCAGCAGAAAAAACAAAATTTATGATATGTTACGGTGTTCTGACAAACCATACTTCATTTGGCAGTGATGTCAATAAACAGAATGAAAGATTTTGGATGCTCAAAAACATGCATGAGATCTGTGAAATGCCACTTCACCTCCAAGTGTTGTTGGTCAGGTGTGCCATCTCCAAACAGGGAGTGATAGGACCCTTTTTGATGGTTGCATCAATGGGAATGGCTACTTGGAAATGCTACAAACATTCTTTTTTGTAGAATTGCAATGTCAATGTTTTCTGATGACACACTAATGGTTTCAACAAGATGAAGTGCATCCACACAGCATGATGTCTTGGAATACCACCATTACCAACTCAGTGTCAGGGTAATATCAAACTGTTTCCCTGCAGGCTTTGATGAAGGCCTTACCTTAATCCATCTGAATTCTTTTTATGGGGTAACTTAACAAGCAAGCCTACAAGATAGCCTGACTGCTAATTATTTAGGAATCCACACACCATGTTAGCTGACACTATGGTAAAAGTTATCAACAACATATGCATGCAGATAAGCACTATGCTTAAGTAGAATGGTGGTCATGTTAAACACATCATTTACATGAAACATAATCATAGACTTTTCTCTGTACAGTGGTATGTACCAGTTTTATGTTTGTGTCATTAAAAATCTGTAGAATCATAGCATTTTATCTGGAACACCATTGATTCTAATTTCTACTGATCCTCCAATAAACACCCATCCTCCACTTTAGCCCCAAAAGCTATCAAAAATAGCCATTTATCTGCATCCATAACACCCCTCCTTCTATAGGAATATTTCAGCATACAAATATAATCTATTGAAGAATTTTGTAAACATAATAAACCCTGATCATTGTACTGACAGATATAGTTTTCTTGCACATGTAAAAATGAGGGATTTTGCTGCTAAAGTTGGAAGTACCAGGCCCCACATGGTACTGTGTGGCCTCACCAGGTTGTCTTCATAGACAGCGTAAACCTCCCCAACAAACTTGCATATTTCCCATAATTCCATCTTTAATAGTCACAGGTGAGAATTTGTGAGCAGCTTCATTTGTAACATCACAATTTATGGCTAGTAGCAAGCAGCAAAAAGAACTGTTAGAAAAAAATTTCTATTATATCATTATTTCTCTTTCATTTGCTTCTAATATTACTATTTAATGACTGTATGACATTTTAGTGAATCTCTGACTCCCATGATGGCCTAAACGTTTTGGTTTCAGAAAAGGATAATTCCAATTAAACAATTATATTATATTTTTTGTTATAAATGCTTATTTTAAAGAGGTACCTACCTTATCTTTGCTTCCTGAAAGACAGAATCCTAACTGTACTGGAGCTAAAGTGACTACTGCATCAGAATGTATTGCACTGACTGCAGATGAGTTAGGTCCTAAACTTTCATAGGATGCTGATACCTCTGTGTTTGGTTTATCCCTGCCATACATATTCCTGTAACATTTAAAAGAGAGTTTTTTTAATAAATAATTGAAATAAAATTGTTATAGTGTTAGATATCTGCATTCTAGCCAATCAGGACTGTATTGTAAAATATAAGTTCAAGGTAATTTGGTTAGCTCAGCACTCAAACAGGTTCAGCTTTTTAAATATCTTCTCCCCGTCATTTTGAAATCTAAAAAAGTCAAAAATATTTTACCGTTAAATTCTGACCAAGAAACTTGTGTAATAAAACACAGAATTTATGGCGTTGATATATAATAATGTCAGTTCTTTAAAAAAAAAAACAACAACAACAATCAAACACTGACAGAATTATAGCTAAAATTAATTTTGAAAACTTCTAAGATTTTGATAGTGTACTGTCAGTTATTATTAAAAATGTTCCATTTACATATTGCAGTAAAAAGAAAACAGTACATTGGCCTGTTTCTTAACTTTAGGGAGTGATGAACAAGTTTATGAGTATGAGCCTGACAGAGCAATAAGTATGATATCGTAGTTTAAACAACAATGACAAAATTTGATGGCAGAAATTTTACATGGACAGGAGAACTAGAAATGATGGGAACTGCCAGCTATAGAAGTAAACAAATTTTAACCAATCAAATGGATGAATGTCCTTGCAGCATCTTTTCATTGGCTATCATTATTATTATTCCTGTTTAGAATTTGTACTGCTAACAGGAAAAGAAAAAATATTAGAAATAATGTATTTAAACATTTCTCTAAACTATGACTATGAAAGGAATGCACTATTATGTAACTTCAAAAAAACAAACATCCACAGTATAAGCCAGTGGTGTTATATTCATTATGTAACCTAATTATTCCACACTAACAACAACATTAGACTTTTTGTCTTTCTCTCTTATCCAATATCTCAACACGTGATTTGGCTGTCATTCATTTCATTTATTTAAATGAGAGAGAGTATAAAATTTCTGCATATAAATGCAATAAATAAATTAATTTCATGGTTTATCAATACTTTTAATTAGCTGGAATGTTATTGCACTTTCTACTGAAAGAGACTGAGCTAAAAAGTTCCACTGCATACAATCTTTTCTAGTGCCAAGATTGGCACATAGGGGAAAAACCAGCCCGGTTCCAGTTCAGTAACCAGCTGCCATTTTATAAGAAGCTGCATGGTTACTTTGGCACACACAACACCCAACAAAGGAAAGCTGGGCAAGAAACTGACTACTACAGAGGGGCAAAAAGCCTCCCCTCCAATAGTATACTTCTGTTTAGCTGGGGGAAAAATGTTTCATTAAGATATCCTAAATCACAAGTCATTTCCAGTAAATATAGTGTAAAATGGAAAATTGGTAACTCAAAGACCAAGAATGGCCAGAAAAGAACACAGAAAGGGTAACTCAATAACCAAAAGCAGTAATTTAGTGCATGTGGCATAGTGAGTAATCACAGATGAGTTATATTTATTTTACTCACAAGAGATCCATTTCACTTTAAGCTTTGAGAATTTCAACAAATAAAAACTGCATTTCACCCAAAGTTGTTGAAAAATTCAATGCCATTTTTACAGGAACATTTTTGTTGCTGATGCCACTTTATCAGTGTATTAAGAAACTAAAATGTGCACTATGTTGTTATTATATCATAAACAGATGTCTGTTTACAAGGAAGACAACCCTGGTGAGGGAGCATAGTGCTGTGGTTATCTGTAAGGAAGTATTGCCAATTCTGCACCTCTTCCAACTTTGGGAAAGAAAGCCTTACTAATACTCTTCATTTTTAAATGTGGAAAGAAACTAGAGTGCCTGGAGGAAATCCATGCCTGGCTAATGAATAAGAGCAAAAAAACAATGCCAGTGGAGTACACCAAACCAAGGCAGTCCCCTGTGGAATTCAAATTTGAGCCCCCAACCTTAGTAGTCCAGTAGTCTACCACTGGACTATCATGCCACTCCCTGTTAAGTCACATGATATGCTAATAGATCAAAGTTCTCAGTGCATCATCAAGACCCATAGGGCCAGCAACTTTTGCTCTTACAAAATCAATTAAAGAACTTAAGCTGATTTTGTGATATATTTGACAGAGATTGAAATCATACTTTTTTTTTTACTAAAACCTGTTCAGGTATGGCTAAGCCAACTCTAATCAGGGTAATCAAATCACCTTAGTTTTAAAACAAAGACAGTCCTCATATAAACATTAAATTATAAATAGTGATAAAAATTTCTCACGATTAGACTACTTGAAATATGAATCCTCCTATAAAAAAATCATAGAAATAAGTTTAAAAAACAAAGAAAAATATTAATTAATGTGTAAAGACCATATATCAGGCTCAGTTCTGCATCTATTCATTCTCCACACAGAACCAATTTACTGATGCCAAAACTCAGATATAAGAGAAATTGCTGCACTTCTATATTTTAATGATAAAGTATAATTCTATTATCCATAAAAAATTATCAAGTAGCTAGAGTTTGAATTAAGCTAAAAGATCAGAGCTGCTAATAGACTATGCCAATCAAAACTATCAGCTTCACTAAGTTCACCAAAAACTTCCAGAATCATTGAGGTAATTCACTAGATATAGTAACATTTAGGAATCTATTTTAAATTAGTTGCTTTTTCTTTTTAGTTTGACCACATTTAGATTTAAGCGGAATAAGGGTTCAAAGCGGTATTTTTGGTGAATCTTTCTGCCATGGATCCACTACCCCCTTCAGATTTGATGACACAACTCAACAGAGCTCACTAAAGCACATGCGATTCCACATGGCCGGTGGGTATCCTCCAAGCTTCTAGGTCGTGGTATCATCTGGTAAAAGGCATCTGGAAAATAAGGTTTTACCTCTGAAGCCACTTCGGAATATCAAAATAAAAAAAATTCTCATCATTTTTAATACAGAACAAAGCAAAGATGTTAAAGATGGAGTAGAATCAGCGAACAGGGATGGGGGCAGTATACTTTTTACTGTGGATAACGTCTTCTCCCTAACCCTGCACCCTCCCAACAAGCTTGGTGCAATAAACGTATTAAACTCAATCTTTCTTCCCTTTTACCCTATTTTAAATCTAACCGCATCCCCTCTCTGGCAAGGAATGAACTAACACCGACAAGGACAGCTTCACCATGTGAGGGGGTGGCCATCTCTCTCTCTCACCTTTACACCCACTCGAAAGGTGAAGCGGTCTCTGCCTAATTTAGCTGCTGTTTTTGTACCAGGGTGAGACTCCAGAATAATGCAACAGAACGAACGTGGATGAGAGTAACTAAAGTTTCCCTGGTTTTCAACCATGTTGTGTACTTAAATCTAAAGCCAGCCGAGCTGGCTCCCCGTACTCTGATAAGAAACAGAACATCCTCCTTTCAAAGGAACGTACCTGACCCCGAGTAATGCGCCTTTTTGTTTGGCAATTGAATTTCTGTGTTTATCGAGTGTAAAAAGGAAACTGTAGCTTTATTTATTTTTTTAAAGGCAGCGGTGCTAATAAATATTAAGAGCTGACTTAGCCCTGACCGACGCAGGGGGCTGCGAGGGTGCAGGTGGGTTAGTCGGGTCGGGCCAGTTCGTTCATTGTGCGGGTACTACTCCCACCACAGCGGCCATCACCGTTATAACGGGGCCGACATCAGGGTAACAACATAAGCACCGCCGCGAGGGGCTTTCCAACGGGAAACCGGAGTAGCGTGTACGGCCTGGACACAGCGGACAGCGAGACGGGGGCCCGGTTCGGTAGTCACTCACTCACCTGCCTCTTCTCCGCCTGGTTTTACTCAGCAACTTTCCCATCTTTCCAGCAGCCGCTCGGTGTTGTAGGCGTGAGAGTCGTCTGCCATGCGCAGTCACTTCCGATCGCGTGCAGGCTTCTGTTTTCATCGCTACCGCGAAATCTTCCCCAGGAAGTTCCATCCGCCCGGAAAGAATTCCGGAGCGTGTATATATTCACTCCGTACTTTCACCATTCCCTTTCTCGTAATTTGAACGATTTATTAATCAAAAAAGTTTTTTATTATCAATATCATTACATTGGAAATTCTACGTGTAGGATATCATCGGGGTACGGAGTTGGCCGGGCGCCGTATCACCTTCCTGGCCTGGTTTCTTCCGCATCTAGTGGCGCTTTCCGGGTAACTTGACCACCGAGGCTAATATCGCCACCCTTCTAGCTCTCTGCTGTGTGATGTCCTTATACCCTTATATCAATAATAAAGTATTGAGGTGAGGTTTGGCAAAAAAGATTTCTGGACTTTACATAATGTTAAATTAAAATTACATTGCATTTACTATCTGTCAGATGCATTTCTAAAAAAAATTGATGATACTAACTGTCAATGAGGTATATTAAATGTTCCGTAAGCCATACAAGAGTGAAGTACTTATGGAAATACTGCCCATAGTAATTACAAGATTTCATAAAACGGATTTCAAAATTATGCCAGAATAAAATATCCATATTTCGGAATAAAAAGCGTTTTCAGAAGTTCTCTTATACTTCGCCATTGATGTATAAAAAAGATTCTATTGAAAGGCTCATCATCTATTAGTTTAAATAGTTTCTTTTGTGACTACCAAGACAACTTGGAATTTTAGCTTAAAAAAACTAAAAAGTTAAAAATGCATTGTAGTATATTTTTACAGTCCACTTTATTAAGAAAAGAATTTTGAAATCATCAACAAAATACACAAACAACTGATCTTGTATTTGGCTGCTGTCAACAGCAGTCGAATCCAGCCAAATGCTGAAATAGATTTTTTCCCAATTGTTTCACAATTTTTTCTTAAACAGTTCTTTAATACGCTTGTCCAAGTCTTCCTGTCTTGAGTTAATCCCTTGAAGAAATACGTCGAAGTAGCTTATGGCCTGCGGTGATCTAAATGCAATATTGATTATTTTCTCTTTTCTTGAGAGCCTTAAAAAAAAAAAAATCAATCAGTAACATTTTGTAAGCAATTAATCTGGTCTGACAGCAAATAGATGGAAATAATTTCGTGCAATATTCACGAGTAGATAATCAAAGAATCCACTCTCATATACCAGACTATCAGAAATTATTTTTAAATATTTTAATTGATTTTATTTTAGTTAGAAAAAAAAATACATTAGAGAAAAACAGAATAATAAAATTTATTGAAGAAACCTAAAACTTGGCAAATAAGGGATATAATAGTACAAATGTGTCTAAACTTAACTTCCCTTGCCTTGTTCTTCAAACATTAGCAATTCATGCCAAAGTACCTGAGATTAACTAGTGGTGATAAAACTTGTGGTCAGATTAAACTAAAAAAAAATTTTTTTTTTTAAATTGCATATCAGACTTCAAAATCTGACAAAAGTATCTTTGTTGTGCAATTTGTGATTCTCAAGAAGTCAAAATTCATTTTAAAAAATGTTTTAAATATTAGTAGATAATTTAGATTTCTGGAGGTCATAAGCTAGAGTGCCAAATAAAGTTTGACCAACACATAATAACGTATGCCACCTTTAAAAAAAAAATGTTTCCATGCATGAACTATAAAGACTACTGGCAATTACTGGTAAAGGTCTCATAATTTAACCAAACAAGCAAGTTGAACAGTAGTCCAGACTTTTTTTAAAATACAGATTTATTAAAAAAAAATTAACTTAACATTAAAAACATATAAAATAAATTAGTTTAAAATATGGAGTTTACAATATTATCTTTTCTTTGAAATGCATTTACAAATGAGAATTTAATACTCTGAATTTTGTTTTGTTTTCACTTGAATGGTTTTAAAGTAAAAGTGGCAACATGAAAACCAAGTATTAATTATAATATAATAAACATACATTTTTAGTAAGATTAATCCCACAAATGTCCACTCAGCTGGTTGAAACAGAATGTTTTTATTTCCTAACTGTTAGGGAAGAAAAAACATGAAACTGACAGACAAAATTAATGAGGCAATTGAAACCTTATAAACCCACCACATGATCATAAAGATCCCATTCCTTCATGTAATATGTAATAAATTAAATGACTTTTAAAAAGTACATTTATTTTTAAATTTATTTATACCTACATGGGCAGTTGATTTTGTCACACAGTAAAATATGAATCTGAACTAAAATGCAATACTGAAAAATGCAAGCTTATGTTTGGACACTTGTTTTTTGCTTATCCATGTTTTTTTTCATTTGATTTTCTATAAAATTCTTAATTTGTTTAGCAAACAAAAAAAAGGAAAAATTGCACATCAAATCATTTCTTGAATATTAATGCAATGCTACCCTAGCAGCTCTAGTGAAATGTTAGCCAAAGTTTACCTATGCTAAAGTCTAGGGTACAGATCCTAGCACATTACAACTGCAATAATATTTACAATTACAAAAAAGCCAAGAGAAGGAACTGAGCCACTATTTAGTTCAAGGTTGGATTAGATTTTATGGCATTGTTTTGTGGGAACTTTTTTCTTAACTACTCATGGAAAGAAACATCAGATTTCATACACACCTCCCCACTCAAGGGTAAATAAATAGGAGAAAGTTACAATATTCAGATGATTGATTGTTTTCTGAATGTCTACAAATCATTGTCTAAAACCTAAGAAATGAAAGAGACACCAATGAATTCTGACAGAATGGTGGACTGGAATAAATGCTGAAACTAGAGACAGGATCTTATGAAGATATTTCAACATGATAAATAATATAGAAGAATCTAAAGTGCTATAGATAAAATTGGCAAATGATTCTGAATCTTAAACTGGCACAAAATCAGTAATTGATGAAATGTAACATAAGAGGCTAGAAATAAATATACAAACTTAATAAACTGTTCCCATCAACAATGCATGTACCTAAGTCGTCAAAAAACTTTATTTTTATGGTTTTTTTTTTAAATATTAGATCCAGGAACCTAGCAGATGCTAGAAGAGAAGACTGGATTTCTTCTATGCTTAACAGAGATGAAAATATTATCAGAAAAGCATCACCCACTTAAATGTCAAAACCAGTTGCTTCAGGTCTCCAAAAACAGCATGCAAAGAAAGATCCAAAGGTTGGAGTAGCTCTGGTAAACTGTGGGATGAGAAAGTATGAAATAATAACAACAAAAACCATTAAAATAGATGGAAAAACTAGCAACAGTTAGGTAGCTATAGCAAACATTGATTGTGCATGTTCTTCTGATTACATAATTTTTACTTAAATTCCCTTATTTTGACTTATATAATGATCTTAATAATCTTGTTCAAAACTATACTATTTGTCTACAAAGCCCCAATTTATCTACACTTCCTGAGTGTACATCATTTCTTTCCTGCCAGAAAATAAATGAATAAATGAGTTAGAGAACATAACAATTACAATTTACCCAAAGAGACTAAATATCAAAATAAGCCTCTATACTTATTATTTTAATGCTAACTAGACCTTTGATCCCTCTTGATTTACTCCATATCTAATAATATCTTTTGTTATATTATTAATTTTAAAGGAATTTCGCTAAATTCAAATTTTTCAAACATGTATGGGCATGGCCACACAAGTCTGACATTACTGCTTTTCTATTCTTGCTTCCAATGAGCTCAATAACACAAGACAGTGATTTCCAAAGTATTCCTTTAAAAGATATGTAATTGATTAGTTAATTCTTATCTGTATTTGATAATTTGAGATTAGTAATCTTAGCATTAAAACCAAACCGTAAATAGTAATAAGTGTATACTGTAGTTTTTTTTCCTTTTCATACCATTAGATTAAATTACAAGAAATAATAGGCAAAACTAAAAACTTATCGAGACAATTTTTTAGCCAGAGTTGAAAGACAATTTGATATGTAACACTTACATTTTATTCAATCTATCCATCACAATATCCCTGCGCATAACCATTTGTGAATGTGTGTCTACCGTGGGAAGAACTGGCTCAAACCAGTCATTGTCAGTTATCTGCTGATTTAAAAAAAAGAAAAAAGAAAAACAAGTTTAATTGGTACTGCTTTGGGAATTGGTTATGATTTAAATCTAGGCAAGCAGTTTTCGAGTGGATTAATTTAACTTTAAGATTTGCAAAAATAACTAAAGATAGTCTAGATCTAGTTGGTAAAAAAAAAATTATTGGCCTATGTACAAGCTTCTTAATGTAACAGCTTGTTGTATCTGGATTTTATTCATCTCAAAATTGCTCTTGTTTCTATAAAAAGCAAAAATTCTTGTTATAATTGGTTGTTATGAAAATTCATCATTTCTGATTACAAAACTCTTCTGGCTAGGTGTTTTGCTACACAATTCACAACAATATCTGTAACTGAGTTAGTACTTTTTGTCACAAGTAGAATGATGTGTCGTATATATGTTTTCAGTATCTCTAGATACTGTAAAAAGCTAACGCTGATGCTGGAATTTGAACCAGGAATCTCTGGTTGCTAACCCATGTGTGCTAACTGAGTTGCTGATTCCTGGTTCAAATCTCAGCATCAGCATTAGCTGTCTACAGTATCTTGAAATACTGAAAACATACTCTTCTAACTAGTCATTGATTATTCTGACCAATGCTATCCCTAACCACATTTTATAGTTCTATAGTATTGCACAAATTAATGTGAACATGAAACAAAAATTTGATTTTTATTGTTTTCCATTGTATTTTTTATCAATGAACAATTATTTATGGAATACAATGCATTACAATCACATCTTTTTGAAATGACTGCATATTTCTTTTTGTTATGGGCTTATCATTCATCAGAGTCCGACGTGCGAATCCATCCTTTGTGTGTTTAAAAGTTGACTGTGGACATTACACCAAGGAAGAAAACTAAGATAATCACCTTGAATGAACACATGTCTTTCACACTCAAGGAGAAATTTCCAATGAAGTCCGTGTGGGAGCAGTCAATAAGAAACAAACCACCAGCTCAATATCCCCATCGAGAAAACACAAATGCAAACTCAAGAGATGATTCAAAATTAATATCAATGAGCAAGCGAGATCCCAGAAAATCAGTGACATGTTTAACCAGGAATTAGCAGCAGCAGGTGTCCAGGTATCATCAACAACTGCGAGATGTCAGTCAATTGCTTCATGTGGAGAACCAAGCCCAGAAACCCCTATGAGAAAAACAATTGCTTACCAAAATAATGAAGACGAAACGCTATGCTTAGGTCTAGAAATATGTTGGTTGGTCAAAAAAAGACTGCTGCAATATGTTATTTTCAGACAAGAGTCACTTTCTCGTCCAAGGTCAACAATGTCGATTTGTATGCCATTCACCTGGTGAACTCACAACCAGTTGTCATTAATCAAACTTTGCAGCATCCAGAAAAGCAAATGTTCTGGGGGTTGTTTTCCTGCATAAGGAACTGGCTCATTACTGCCTATGCAAGGTGTGGATGGATAGTAAGAAATATATTGATGTTCTAAAACACAGTGTCGCACTAGAACTGATGAAGATATTCCCAAATTGGTTTATGGGCTACATCTAAGGCTTAACTTCGAAAACTGGAAGAAAGAAAATTATCAGGTCTGTCATCCAAGTCTCGTTTCATGATGAAGAAATAAAGAAAATCTCTGAAAAGCTGGTGCATTCCATCCCCAAGTGCATTCAGGACATTATTAAAGCTAAAGATGGTCATATCAAATATTAAGGTTTGTTCCAGCCTTCAGAATATGTGCTGTTTACTAAATACTCTTCTGTCATCCTGTTCACATTTATTTGCACAATGCTGTTTATAAGTGACCAAAAGTGACTAATCAGAGTATGTTTTCCAGTATATGTTACGAATATTTTAACAATGTTATTAAACAATTTTAACCTATGGACTCTGAGGCTTTCTAGCATGAGATTTGGCAAACTAATATGAGTATTTGTACTAGGAATATTGAAATGAAACATGGTCAAAATAGTATTGCCATAATGGTATCCATTCAGAATATCATTTTAATATCACTGGTATAAGATATGTAAACATATCAAATATCATTTGTGTAACTTCAGAATTTTTAGATAAAATTAAACATTTAAAATTTCTCTTATCTGAAAGAAATCCTCCCATTTCTTTTTTTTTTTGTTAGAAATTGTTAAGCTATACTGAGAGGATTATCACAGCATTGCAATTTTTAGAAGACTATTAAAATGTGATCTAAACAAATGATTTTAAGAAATGTGTTGAATTCTTTTTGAATTTGATATACATTTAGTTGAAACATGAATGCTGAGAGAAATTAGATTATGAAAATGATGATTTTTTCTGTGATGATCACAAGTACTGCCTAGCAATATAACATCTACTCAATGTCATTGATGTATCATTATCAAAGAACATCAGAGGCTGATTATGCCGAGTTTCTGTATGGGTGACCACTAAAGAGCAATATTACAACATCTTTGAACTCAGTACCAGAATGCAAAAACCACTGCCAATGAAGATGTTATTGTAGGGTGAGACTAATCAGTAAAAGAAATGTCTGAACAATATTTTAGGTATTTATTGCTGACATCCTTACTGTGGTGAGCTCCTGCTTCATCACTATTATTTAGCAAGACAGTGTTGGGCTTTGAATCAAGGAAATCTAGGTCACCAAAGATTGACATTTTCTGGCTGAATTCAGATTTAATCTAATTTTGCCATTAGATGCACCAGAGTTGATCAGCAACAATATGAGGTTTTCTCAGGACTCTGTACTTGAAAGGATCTATTCTGTCGGAAGTGGTGATGTGGTGAGAGTTAGTAAGTTTACAATACCAAATAGCAAAGTATTTTCAGGAAGTCATTAAACTGCAATAATATTGTACCAAGAAGCACCAGATAACTTGGATAACTAGTGTGGCATGCATCCTTTTATTACACCAAATTTTAAAAATTCATTTTACCAGAAGCGATGAAACAGCACAGCCTATACACCCTGCTAAAGAATGAGAAAATTTTCCAACAGATAATACACACTTATAAAAATTAATTTAAAATACATGATGTATGTATAATCTAATTATAATGATGTGTATAATATAATTCCACAATCCTTGTTTCCAACAAGAAAAAAAAAAATGTTTATGCCAATGAAAATCTGTTATACAAATAAAAATCAATAAACATTTTTTTTCTTTCAGCACTGGATTACACATTCTGATCCTAATTTATCTTGGATAACAACATCCAATTATTTTTTTTAAAAAATGAGAAAAAGTGATTACTTGCCTGACTTGTTTTTGAGCAACCCTGGTAAAATTCTTTCACTTTTATTGCAAGTTCTTCAGATTGCTTCTTCACCTGATCATAATTGGGAACTGGCATGTAATGCAGAGCATCTTCTCCAGAGAGGAGAGACTCAAACTGTTTGCCTTGTATGTCTATTTTGAGTTCACTGAAGCGTTTTTCATTGTCCTGCACAGGTCTGCAGTCACTATAGCCAATGAATTCCAGAGTTTTGTCCGTCATCCAGGCTTCCAAAGCATTAAAAATAAAGTCTGGAGAACATTTTCTTGATCTTTCTTCTGCACGAGAGTTCCTCTTGGGTGTTGCTCTGGTTTGATGAGCACCAGCAACACACAAATCAGATTTGCCAAAACTCTTCTCACTATCAGCATTCACAGATCTCAATGATTCATCGTTCTGTACAATCTTGCTTATGATCTCAGTTCCAGGCAAAGAACTTGTTCTACAATCAGTCTCTATAATATCTTTAGGGTTATTTAGAGTTTCCATCTGTACAAACATGACAAGTTTATTTTTCTTTTTTTTTAACAGGCTTTGAAAGTGCTCCAGCTTAGCACTATTTGAGCATTCCTGCTTAGTATACTGCATGTCTCTCTCTGCCTGTGTAGACAAGACTTTTTGTGTGCTCTGACAATTTCTTGGGTTTAATGCCATTAAATTTCCTGATGAGCCTTCCTGCGTTTTTTCAACTACTAATAGATCTGCTTTATTAGGACTGTATTCATTAAAGCAAGTGGCAGCCACGGATTTCTGAAACTTGGTGTCTAACAATGCAGTTTCCTCACCTGACTGATGATCACCAGAATCTGTCTGCTGAAGATGGGTGGTGGTGGCGGGCACACACTTTAATGTTGTGTCAGTCTGTTTTGAACTTTCTTCACAGCCAAGATTTAGGCGGGTGAGCTTTGATGAATTTGAATCATTTAACCTTTCAAGTTCTTTATTGACCTCAGTGGATTGTGTTTTGGGTCCAATCACCTCTATTCCCAGCCAGCCCCTGAAAGAAAGCCCAGTGAAGCCATTCAAAAATATTTTTCTACAAAAAATAAAAATGTCTTTATGACAGCTAGGCAACCAAAGTCTCTTTGGTGTTTATTAATAAAGGAAATTATGTATATTACAAATCATCCCAGCAAACCTTTGACATTTCCTCCAAGAATCTATATCCTTTGCATTATGCGAACTATATGTTTGAACAGCATATTAAAAAAGTGGATTGACTAAAGATCTATATAGGGTAAATAGTACTGCTGAAGATTTATTATTTATAGTACAGCATATCAAACATCATACTGGCTTTGGGAGAAACAATGTAAAGTATGATACTATCCAGCAGTTTTACATGAAGTTTTGTTTACAGTATCCTTACTAATTGAGAAAGTTAAGTTCACCAGAATAAAAAGAGTTGAAATTTCTTTTCAAAAGATCTGCATGCAAGATATTCACAACCAAAAGATACACTGCTTGTTATTGTATAGTCATAAATGTTCCTATAATAATACTATATGTAATTTTTAAAGCCAAAATATGACTTTGAACTTTTGTTTACATTGGAAGTGCTTAACTACACTTATGACAATTATAACAGCTAAATAATTTTGATTGAGCTCATGTAATTAATTACACCATGCATGCGTCTGACATCACATTCTGCTTTAGAAAGTATTTGCTAACCATGGAGTTTTACTCAGCCCAAATTGCTTACATTTGAAATATTTTCATTTCAGTGAGGTTATAAGTATCCAACAACTTGTAGAGGTAAACAATGTGTTTACCTATTATTTAGGTATAACAAGCATATTGCACATTTTACAAATATTTTTCTAAGAGAAATTACTACAGATGTTACATCTTTAGTATTAAATTACTTTACTATTTTGAAATTTACCAAATTTAATATCAAAACAAAAATCCTTTCCCTATAATTTCACTCCTAGCTACCCTGCAGTCTCTGTAAACTAATCAGTCAATAACATTAATAATCTGATATAATATTTTCAATAATAAATACATAGTAAACATCCTTTAGGACCACAATGAGGCTTAATACCTAACCAAACAACAAAACAGAACAAAAAGAAAACAAATACAGAAACAAATAAGTTACCCATCATCTTCTTGGGATGAAAGCTTAACTCTCTGGCATGCAGTATTATTGTCTTTCAGCCACAATGGGGTAGAAGAAAGATGTTGCTGAAATAGCTTGGAGGATTTGTAGCACACACTACTGCAGAAATTCTGAAGTAAGAAATTGAAAAACTGCAGCATCAACAACAAGCAGTGCAGTCACAGGATTAAAAAAAAAAAAAACATTACGAAAACTGCATCTTTCTAGTATCTTTGAACATATTTGAGATCAACTGCCTTAATATAATAGACCAGGCATTTTCTGAAGTAGGGTAGTATTTGTTTTTATCAAATAAAAGAATTCTTGTTTTGCGAAAATGATTAAATTAATGTTTTTTTTTTTTATTATTGTGGCAGTTGCTTGAACTGGATCTACTGTATCAAGTTTCATGAGATTTGACTAAGATTTTGCCTTTCCATCACGTAATTAATATGAAGTGTTTCATTCAAAAAAATAACCACAAAATCTATCTAAAATTACGTACACTTAAAAAAATTTATAACCACAAAGCTCAAACAACAAAAAAAAATGCGTATCTCCAGATAGGATTAACTGTAATATACTAAAACCCAAATGTGTAACAGTTACAACTGATAAATGTCAATTTAATGCTGTGCAATCATGTTTGGCTTTAAAAGATTTAGCATTATATGCAAAGATTGGTTGTTATATCGCAATGTTTGTGGAGCATCTTAGATAAGGTGCATTTAACTAATTTACAAAGTAAATAAATTTAATTTCAATATAATTTCAGAATTATGTATATGGTGGTGGTTCCTATGGTAAAATTAATGGAACATGCAGAAATTCTTGAATCCTTTTGCTTTAAAATGGGTATCATGCAGTCTTTAAACCAATGCTTAAAATTGTTTTTATTTTTGTTTAATCAAGCAGTTGGCTCTGTAAAATTGTTAGTGGTCTCAGTTAATATGATAGTTAAATATTTTGAATAAAGATGCCCAAGGGATGTCATTATATTAGTCAGAAGGCTTTCAGCCCCACTACACTGAACTAATTACTACCTTTAAAAGTAAATTCCTTGGACATGGAGGATATTTTATGGTGTGTGACAAGAAGCCATTTAAAAATAATTTTACTCAAATTAATGTTTGTTGTTTTTATTTGTTCACTATCAGCAAGAGAGAACAAGAGAGTTTAAATGTCAAGTCAGTTTAACTTAGTGACTCTGATTGATATGTTTAAAGATTAAAATGCAAGATCATATAAGATTTTGTGCTTATTTTAATTTATCATTATTATCCATTTACCTTTCGTTCAGTGATGTCATAAACTTTGTTGCTTTTAGTAGATATGTGATATTTCTGCTTGGGTATCTGAAGAAGATATTTCATCATAATTTTGTAATAGTATCAAAATAATGAACACTGCATACAAATATCTAATTAATATTCCATAATACTAATCTGAATCATATCTAATTGTTTAATTTATAAAGTAGTAAGGTAAAAGTGTTTGTTTTTCTCTACTATAGTGAAATTAAATAAAATTGTTGCTTATATGTTTTTAAAAAATTCAAAAGCAAAAGAGTCTTACTTTAATAAGATATTGGAAGTATACATTAACTAGCAGACTGAAAAAAACTAAAAGTCTGGTAAAACTACAAACATTCACTCTATAATACAAGTTCAAGGGCTTCATCCAGTAAAGTTGTATTTTCTCTCCCATTTAATCACACAATTTTCTTGCTAATAAAATTGGCTGTTTTAATAAATTAAAAGGGTAGCCAGTGATAGACTACTGGATTGCCATGGTCGAGGGCCTGAGTTCAAATCCTGGTCAGAACTGTCTTGGTTTGGCATAGCTTATTAGCATATTTCTTCTTGCTCTTCTTCACCAGTTGGCTGTCTGGGTTTCCTTTAGGCTCTTTCCAGTTTCCTCCCACATCAAATAAATAAAGAGCTCTGGTAGGGTTTTCTGGATATTTGTGGTGGAGTTCTGCAGGTAACTTTTGACAGACCTATACATCGACCACTACTCAAGAGTTCCTGACCATACCCAAGTAACTTGCTTGGTCACCAAGGCTACTACCACACACCTTCCCCCATCTCACTCATTGCTGCAAGTTGTCCCCAAACTTTAAAATCAGGACACAGTTAGCCAAGAAGAGAAAAGACACACTAAAAATGAATTAAAATCATAAACAGAGGATAAAAAACAAAAACAGATTTTCCTCACATCCATATACTCGTGTATACACACATTTAAGTAAAGATATTACTGAAAATACTTACATTTACTAATAGCTTGGAACAAATAGGATAACCACACTGCTTACTAATTGCTCTTTCTTCAACTACGTCTGAATAATGACTAGCATCAATATAACAACTCTGCAATAAAAAAAGTTTCAACAAGTGTTTCAGATATTTTTTAAGTGTTGGCTTTAGGTAACTTTTACATTTATAAAGTTACATAGGTAGTCAAAGAAAAAGAGTATTTATAATTCTGTTTGCTGAAAAGTGACAATTAAATTTATTTAAATATTATTTACTGTTTCCACCTCAACTACTTGGCAAAACATTCCAGGCAAACACAGGATTCCTTAAAAAAAAATTGCTATATGTCTAGTTGAAAGTACATTTTGTTTAACTTATATTTATGATCACTTGTAATTTTAAAGAAATGTAACTAACATAAAAAATCCTATTTGAATGTACATTTCCCTACCAGAAAAAATCTTGAATACTTCTATCATATCCCCCTGAAAAGTTTATCAAAAATAAATACGAGGCAGTCAAAGCCTTCTTAATCTTTCTTTGTATGTGTGATTGCGTATACCACAAATTATTTTAGTTGTCATCAATATATCTTGTGATCAACCTGACATACATGGTAGTAGCCTGAAAGATTTTGCATGTTCATGCATATCCCATAGGGGTTTACATAATGATCTCATGATAATGTCCAAAATTTTCAACTAATGCCCCAACTGCATAATTATATGCCCAGCAAAACATTTATTATATATATCCCTTTACCAATGTTCCATATCATTCATTTTACCTGCATGGCACAGTCTTCTTTTAAACCAGAAGTGGGCAAACCCTTCTCCTGTAGGCCACATAACCCATTATGTAAATGTGCAATGGTAGAAATGTGAAACATGCAGCTGCCACTACCATTAGGCTTCATTTTTGTTGCATGTATTAAAATTTCCAGACATACTTTGACTAATAATCACATGATCTACAGGTGATGGGTCTGAACAGACTTGATCATATGGCATACATAGTGGGTAAAAATTCGCTATTTTTCAAATCATGAAATATATGAACAACTCCTTAGCAAACCTTTTCTGAACTCTTTATAAAATATCTGTGCCACTCCTGTAATGAAGATTCCATTCTTGAACCACATACTCCAAAACAATTCACTTATGATTTATAATAAGAAACTAAAATGTCAAAATATCATTTTTCATAGAATTTTTCCCCACTGAAACCTCTATTTGCCTTTATGACACATACTTTCACATTGTTTCTGATTTTTTAAGGTTTTATCAATTACAACCAAAACTTTTTCTTCACTTATTTTTCTTTTATAGTGCCTAATATATATTAATGAATCATTTCAGTATGTCCAAGATTAAAAAGAGAGACAAAAAAACAATCAAACTGAGCTGTGGTAATCTTAACATAATTTAACATTAATTTGGTTGACCATACCACTTCTTGCAAAAATTCCTTTGATACAGATGGACTCAACAATCTGTGTACAATTTGTAAAGCTCGTTCTTCACATGTGGTACGCTTTATAAATTGTTGCTCCAACTCTTCCAATCTGTTAAAAAACAAAAATATCCCATCAAATTTTTTAGGCTGTAAAGATCTAAACATCTTAAGTTTGTTACATTTCTGTACCTCATTCTGCCTAGTTAAAGTTTTAGTCAATTATGCATATTACTACAATAAACTTATGATTAAGACCAAAGGACAAGATCAGATTTCTCAGCATTGATCGAAATATTCTACTTTGGTTAGAAATGTATTAATATTATAACGTATAACATGCAGAAAATGCGTTTATCCATATTTTATAAACACACCCATTGGGGCTCCCAGGGACTTAAAGGATATACTAAAAATCTTGACTATACTTTATTTCTGATTACTATTTTAAACCTTTCCATAAAAAACGAGCGTAATTTCTAATTTAATGACGCATTCAATCAAGTTGGCAGGGATGAATAATTGCAACATCTGAGGTAAATTTAAAACATCAATTAATTTAATGTTCCTTGAATTATCTCCCTTTAAAAATTAGTGCTCTCCGCTTTTGAATTTCAGACAATATTACTCATTTTAGCTATTTTTCTTCGTGCGTAGAAGTCAGACTGTTTTTAAAAGAACCACCAAATTACCTCCTCATCTGCGTATCGCTCAAATTTTTCTGCTTTATTCCGGCCATTTCATTTCAGCAGCCACCCTGAACGACAATTGTGTCTGCAAAAGCACCTGGTGACCAGCGGAAAGAGTCTTTGAAACTGATAAAAATACATTAAAAAAAATCGCACATTTGCCTTTTAAATGATTAAAAATAAAACTGTTTAATTAATAAAATAATTTCAGTAAAAATAAACAATATACTTGCTTTTTGTTTTTCTGTTTTGTCTCTACTCATTGCATATAAGTAGTTAGGGCAAAACTATTAAATACTGGTTAGAATATATAGCTACAACCAGGTAAAACTAAAATTTGCTTATATCAACGAAAAATGTATTCAAATCTTTACTATAAATTAAAATAACGATAATAATAAAATTTATACAAGTTTGATAATACTTCACATATTTACACAAATAAAAGTTTTAAAAATTACAAATTTTTTTTCAAATATTGAAAAAAATAGGTAACATAAGCGGTCTTCGTAGTGGCGGGATTGAACAAAATGATGAAACTGTCGTTCTTGGAGGTGATGCTTTAGTTACGTTTATGGTTTTTGTATCTTTTTCCCGTCGGTTTGTCTATTGTGTCTGTGAACTATGTCGGCACTTTTAAATACAGCGAAGTATGAGTGAGGAAAATTTGCCGCCGAGTGGCTGTGGAGATGATGTTGCTGCCGCGGTTGGCGCTAGTTTCAAACCGAACGTCGTCTTCACAGGCCGTCGTCGTCAGTTTGTTTGTGTTGACTATCCTGGCATTGTGAGTAACTTGCAGAAGGCCTTGGACACGTTTGGTGGTGAATCTGGATTGACTGAGGTATTTAACTTTGTTTTTTGTATACTAGTAGTGCCCATTGATTTGGCGCCATTGTCACTAGATAAATGACTGCTGCTTTCTTGAAGCGTGTTTACTATTTTTAAACCCCCTCCTTATCAGCTCTTTTACTATAGTTTATTTCTCGAAATTTGATGGCACAATTACTAAAATTAAACTTTATGAAATATTTCATAACCTTCAAGTATTTTTTTGTTTTTCTTTAAAAATCTGTTCGACATGTATTAATCTTTCTGCATCAAGTCTAACTGTTATAACCATTTTGGATTTTAGATGCCGGAGGATATACCGTAAAGTGCCGTGTATTATACGCGGATTTCTAAGAAAATTTACCCTCTAAAAATTGGGTGGATATTATAAAAGATATCAAACGTCGCAGACTTTTTTCCAGACCGCTGGGGCCATCGCCAGTGACAGATGAGCGAGCGATAATATATATGTATACATTAGAAAATCCTACATGGCAAATTGACTGAATATCAATAAAAGTTAGCTGTTCGTATCTTGTTTTGGAGGATATGAGTATTGAATGTCACTGGGTTGAGTATCGTTGATATCGGCAATGAAATGGGTAGAAAGAGAGCAAGGTGTTCATATTAAAACTAAAATTTAACCACAAAAACAAAAACTTAAGTAATATATTTTTTTCACAATTATAATACAGGATAAGTGACATGCATTGAAATGACGTACATCTAGATTAAAACCCATCAAACTCATTCCACTGTCTTCCCTCCACTGCAAGAACTGTTCATCAATCATGGTAGCAGTTGTGTTGTAGTAGATATCATTGTTGTCGCCCTCTGATGCCTCTACTGCCTCATCATCCCTTGGCTTAGACCACAGGATGCCATCTTCGGTTCCATCCACTTCCCAAGCATTTCTGATTCAGGTGGCAGTGGTGAGTATGTCAGGTTGGTGCATGTAACCAGTGGAGGGGTGAACATGTGTTCACCTTCCATCATCCATGTATTCCACCTCTGCTGGACCCCACGCTTGACTGGGTGGTTGCAAGCTACATCCATGACCTGTGGCATGGATGTCATACCCCTGGGGATGATGGCAAGGTCTGCACAAGTCTTTGGGGCTGTCTTCATAGACTCCATGTGGTGGCATCTGGCCCCACACGGTGTACACTCAGACTAGTGAGGGCTTCATCCATCTACCCCTTGGCATTGGCCCCGGATATGGATACCACTGGGGAACTGGTCCTTTGGTATGATCTTTCTCTTGAAGATAATGTATGGAAAGAGTTTACTTCTGTCAGCCATACACCCCAGTATGACTGAAGCGAGTCTCCTTGTGGCCAGTTGTCTTTATGGAGATGGTCTCCAACCCGATGGGGACCACTGTGCTGTTATAGGGATAGTCAAATGTCATAGGGAATGCTGACCAGACACCCATGTGACTTGGAGGGGTGGTCATGTTTTTTCAGTTTGATGAACTGTTGGTACCTCAACAGTTGATCTTTGTAATCATCAGTAGCTTCTGGGCGATGGTGGTCTGCTGGCACGTGCTCAGTTGGTTGCAGGCCATGAAGTGTGCACACCATTTCTGAGATGCCTTAAAGTCCTGCACAGATTGAGTTTTTTTTTTTTTTTTTTTTTTTTTTTTTTTTTTTTTTTTGAGTTTTGTGGACAGAAAGTGCATGCATGCATATCTCTGGTGGAAACCCCCACACCCTGCATGTGCCTTTCAGTGATGAAGGAAAGTACCTCCTCCTCAAGCTTTGGATAAGTCACACCCTTGCCCCGATCAGCACGTTTTGAACACTGCATGGCTTCAGTCTTCTGAGAAAGTCACCAGGACCTGATGCTGGCCTCATTCACTCTGAACCTTCGGGCTGCAGCTCTGTTGCCATGTTCAACTGCATAGCTGATCATATATAGTTTAACTGCAGCAGTGTTGTTGTTGTTGGTGGTGGCATGGTTGTGCATAACAGTATGTGAAGCAGGGACTGAATGAAGATTATCCCCGTGCAAAGTTTATATACATGTTACCGTAATACTTTGGTCACTACGCAATGGCATAGTAGGTGAGGTGGCATAATAAACGAGGGTGGCATAGTAATTGAAATGGAATTTTTTTGCGAACACCTTTGAACACCAAGGCGTTATATGCAAGGTATTTGTTAAAACTTGATTTTCGCATTCTAGTGACCTGGTTTACCACATAACTACTGCAGCAGAATGAGTGGATTTTTGTGAAATTATTACGTACATCCCATAAAATAACTCCGCATTTAGTTTATTCCGGGTGGCCCCACTAAAGGAAAAGCATCGTAATTTCTCAGTTGATTTTAAAGTTGAAGATGGCCATTTGTCTGTTGTATAGCACCTGTTCTCTTTCAGGTTGGCTCAATCTGACGGCGTCTGAAATATGAGCTAAATATGCCTGCGTATTATAATGGGATTTGTGTGTTTTGGGGGGGGGTTACAGATCAAAATTGGGGTGCGTATTATATACGATAGCGAATAATACACTGCACTTTATGGTACCTGATAGAGTTTTAAGTTTAATTTAAGGGTTTTATTGCATGTGGATAGTAACAAACGTTCAGATTTAGCTGGTTACCAATGACTATGCTTATTACTACTACTAGGGCTTATAATTATAAATTGGCTTAAATTTCTCTTTTAGCAAAATATAAAAGAACTTAGTACTAGAATTAAATGAATTAAATAAATAAATCTGGCTACATGCTTGAATCAGTTTGACTTTGAAGTTAGTATTGTAATTTTGTATTAATAAGCTTTTCTTTTTCCTGGTGCCCTAGTATAAACTGTGGCTTATTTCCTTATAATAACTGAATACCCTTTAGTATTATAGTCAAATGTGTCTATTTAGATTTGTCATATTTATTGTATACATTTAATTTGGGTTAATTGAATAACAAATTAACAATAGTTGGTTATGGTTAAAATTAATTTACTAATTTTAAATGGTAAACTAACATTTAAGGGAGTGTGATTCTAAATCTTTTTCTCAGTGTGACCTCAGCTTCCAGCACCATCAGTATAAGCTGCAGGCATGCACCTTGCTAGGAGATTTTAATGCTCCCCTGAAATATTTTGGAAACAAACAAAAACAGATGAAATAATGTAATTCTTGCATTCTAGACTTGATGTGTCATGTGGGCTATACGCTAGTGAGGCTTATATGGCAGAAAATAGAATATATAAAAACAGTAGTCAAAAGATTAAATTTAGCATGAAAATACTTATGATGCTGGGTGGCTTCATGGCTCTTTGTTATGCCCCATGTTTTTGGGAATTGGTGATTTAAGGTGTCTGGGATTTCTATGCAAGTAAGTTTGAGTGAAGAAAAGAAAAAAACTCTCAAATTTCTTTTTTTTTTAAATTGATTTATCCAAATGAAAGTTGTCAAAATTTGTTTCAACAGAGCTATAATGATTCTAACAAAAGGCTAGAGTTGAGATGGCGACTTCAAGATCCTTACTGCAAGGCTATGTATGGTGATAGCTGTGCTACAACAAATTTGATGTTCAAAGTAAAACGGAGAAAGAAGTGTCCAAATAATAGTGATGGTGAATATGAGCATAAAGTTGAAGTTCTTGGCACTATCAAGACAACATATAGGTTTCAAGGTATGATATTATTTAAAAATATTAATATACGGTCGAACCCACTTATCTAGACTTACTAGGAGGTGGGTTAAACCAGTCGACATAACAAGGCATCAAGATAACCGAGGCCACATGATCATGAAGTTCAGAACAGTTACCACTAACCCTAACCATGGTTTTTTGCTGGGTCACACAAAAAGGCCAGCAGATAACAACATTTCCAACCACTTCGCAAAATTTCTAGTAGTGTGCAGATCCTTTTTCGTTTTGGTTGCTTTCTCATTTTGGTATTTTTAACTTTTTTTCATAATGTCGAAAAAAGGAAATCAAATAATCAGACTGGAATTCAAGTACAAAATCATACTTGAGCTGGAAAAGGGCATGAAAGCGAAGAAGTTAGCCAAAACACATGGAATGCCAGCGAATATCAAGGCTGAATTTGAAACAGGAAAATGCAAGAAGCTACGTCTGGCTAAATTTGAGGATATTGAAGAGGTAATGTTGAAATGATTTACAAAATGTCCATGCGGAAAACATTCCAATAAATGGGCCGCGGATTTTGCATCAAATAGAAAAGCTTGCCAAAAAAGCCTGGGTACCATGACTGGTCACCTTCAAATGGATGGCTCGCCCGATTTGACTAGCGACACAACATAATGTTTAAAACTCTATGCGGAGAGAGTGCTACAATGAAGGACGATGACACAAAAATGCGATGTCTAAAATTCTTCAGTCATACCAGCCAAACATCATCTACAAGCCAATGAGACCGGACTTTTCTGGCAGTGCCTTCCAAACAAAACAATGGAATTCAAAGGTGAAAAGTGCCATGAAGGGAAAAAATCAAAGGAAAGGCTGAATTTGCTCCTTGCCACAAACATGGACAGCTCACACAAGTTTCCTTGTTAGTTATTGGTAAGTCAATAAACTCTCTGCTTCAATGGCATTCAAATATCTTCATTGCCATGCGAATATGAATCACAGAGTAATGGTTGGATGACAGGCAATTTATTCACCAAATGGATTCAGAAACTTGACTGCAAATGTTTTGTTGAGAAGCATAAAGTTGCTTTGCTGATTGATAACTGCTGCACTCGCCCTACCGTGCCAGGACTTAAAGCAATTATGCTTTACTTTCCACCACCCAATACCACCAGCAAATTGCAGACCATGGACCAAGGCATTTAAGGTACATTATTCGACTGACAGTGCCAAGAAGCAGGAGATGAACTACGCAGCAGTAACTCGAAAGTTTTCTCACTCGACGCTTTGGCCAACAATATTGCAGATTCCATGAGTTAGAACGACAGCAGCTCACTGACTATGCGCATGTGGATGACGAGGCATGTACATACAGCGAGCTGACAAAAGAGAACATTCTTGATTCTATCCACGAAAAAAAAAACGGCAAGCCCACTACGCGTACTGAGCAACCGGGAAGCAGTGACGACGACCTGCAAGCAGAAATTCCATCTTACATAGGGCTTTCTGATATGTTAAAAAAATTCCGAGCCTTTGTTGGCGGTGTGAAAGCCTCTGCGCAAATGTATGATACCATTGACGGCCCAGAGTCTTTTGTAACTAACCACCGTTTGAGCTTTCAAAAACAAAGAAAAACTGACTCATATTTTACAAGGATCTAAAACAATGTTGGTTTGATGTTGTGTTTGAATTGCCTGTATGGAAATTAAACTTTACAATTCATGTCGTGTGCACTGTAAGCATGCAACGATTTCATTGACAAAACATTTCCAATGCCTTTTCTTTTGTTACATTTCTGAAATGCTATCGCTTAATTACATAATTTGTATTGAATGTTAGTGTGCTTTTAAATTACAATTTTAATGATCGAATTGAAGCAGTATTGTCTATTTTTGCTTATACATGGCGCTCAAAAAATGGATAATAAAACAGTAAAAACACCCAGGAAAAAAAGTCAGTCTTTTTCTCAAAATGTAAGAATCATCAGCGAAAATCAACTTAAAGGAAATAATTCTTCTCGTGGGAAACAAAAACTAATGTCGACTTAGCAAGGTTTTCTACCTAAGAGGTTGACGACAAAAAAGAGGTAGATTTGGTATAACAAACAAGAAGCTTGGTCGGGACCAAGCAAAAACATTGAGATAACAGGGAATCAAGATAAGTGGATTCCACTATCTGCATGAATAATGCCTGAAGTTTGTAAAACCATTAAGTTTAATTTTTAATTTTTTATTATTGAAAAAAATAGAAATCAGAAAAAGAAAAGTTTAAAATCTTCACTGGTCAAGAGCAAGCCCATTACTTAGTTACCAGTAATGTTTTGGATCTCCTTTAAACTTAGTTGATTTTACCTATTTGCTGGGCAGTCTGTGGTCTGTCTAGTGGTTAGACGACTTGATTTCCAAGGCTAAGGGTCCAAGTTTGATTCTTGGTAGCAGTCATTTTGGTTTGATGTACTTCCTAAACAGTTTCTTCTCTCTCTCTCCTTCACCAGTCAGTTGTGTGATTTTTCTCCCTCATCTAAAAATTGAAGTGATTTAGTAGGGATTTCCCTGCCAAAGTTGGATATGCAGTGCTCTTTAGTGGATAAATGCAGCATTGGAGATGACCCTGGTGTGGGAGTGTAATGTAGAGAAGTTTTGTTGTTGAGACTAACGTATGACAACAAATGATTAATATTTAAAATTGTATTTGTAAGTTTTTGCTTCTAAGTGTTTAAGTTGGTTTAATACTTTTGATTACTTTTAATATAGATACAATTAGTCTGATACATTTCTTAGTTTTGCTATTATAATGCACATCTGAACATTTATGTATAGAATTTGCATACTATAAATACATTATTATTATTTTATGTTTACCTTTGAGGTTTTTAAAGTTATACCATCAAATTTAATAAAAAAAGCGACAAAAATTCATAATAATTTAGGTTTAATTCTGTTACTGCTTTCAGATTTTATAATGTTTATTTAGTCTCTAGCAAGGCAGGTAAACTTTCAAAAGTGTTGGCACATATCAGCAAAGGCATTTGGTATATTTCTGGCTGAGCTAAAGGTAATTCTAGACAAATAAACCCTTGCAGTCAAGACTGAAGGTTGTAACAGATTTTGTCTTTTTTTACCAGTTACATACAACAAATTTCTAAATTATAGGGATATTTCTCACCTTTGTTAAATTTTTTACCTTTTGGTGTGCATATTGCATTTATTATGTTACTGCATTTTACATGTAGTCTATGCCAATTGGAGCAGATGATTTTGTGCATAATTTTATTGCAGGTAAAAAATAAATACAAATTTTATGTGGGTGTTGCTTTGTTTTAAGTATGCATCTGTTGTATATTATCTTGGCTCATTAGTTGATTGATGTTCAGTAAAATAATAAATTATATTTTAATTAAATTTCAGCTGGTAATTTTTCATATAACCTGAGAATGTTGATATGATATGCACTTCTAAAATGGTTTATGAAGGGAAGTCTTAATTGTGACCCATAGGTTTCAGTTTATCTTAATGTTAACTATTTGTTATTAGAAAAAAATTTTCTGTTACCCAGGCATGGTGGACTTTCAGTACCTGCCAATGGTCCGCAGACAGCAGCTAGATGGTGACACATATGAGAGTCTTCTTGACAACCTTGTCATCAGGAACATGTCAGATACCAAAGGATGGTTACAAAGGAAAGTTCCCATATTTTTACCCCCTGTTATTTTTTCGCGTATGGATACACCTATGGAATACATTTATCGTAATGAAGTCAAGCACCGCGCAGAGTACATTAACCCTCAGAATTTCCGACCAACTCATCTCATTGGTTCAGGTGGGTGCTATGGCTAAAAAAAATAGTTTGATTCTTTTTCAGCAAAATGCTTTTTTTTTTTTGGTTAGCAAATTATGTGAGTATTAGAGTATAAGAGAATAATGAAACTGATTACATTGCATGTTTTGTACACAGTCGTGTTATGATTGAACATCAGAAACCCCCCTTTTTTTTTGTTTCTTTTTTTACATAGCAAACAAAATTAGCACGATACACTCCAACATAGTACTTCTAGTTCAGCTTATCAAGAGTGAAGGAAGCCTAGCTTGGTTCGTGAGTTTAAATATACCTACGCTAATGCAGTTTTAAACAGATAGACACTAATAAAACTAAACTTGTAATTAATTCCCATTTCTTGTCGTTAAAGAAATATTAATATCAATGTTTAACTAATTTGTAATTATGTCTACTATTGTGGACAAAAAAATTTTTTTTATCAGTGCATTTAAATCACCTCAATCAGATCATTTCTAAAACATCCTTGAAATAGAATATTTGACTAGCCAATTTTTTCTCAATATTTTAACCTATGAACTTTTTTCAATTTTTTGCTGCATTGAAAATTGTTTTTTTTTTTTTTTATGAAGACAACACTTAGCATGTCTTTAAATTTTACATGGTCCTAGGTTTTTGAAAATTGGTATCATGATAACTTTTCCCTGCCTAGCAGTCATGGTTATGATTCCCAACAGTGTTGGCTTTAATAACAGCTTGTTATATTAGACTTATTGTTAATAACCAATTTTGATTGAATGCTTTCTAATAAAGCTCCTGTATAATAAGCTGAAGTTATTTTTTTTTTTTAGTTGAATTGCATTTTTTCTAACCTGTTTGACTAGTCTAATAATTTAAGTGTTTCTGCAAAATCGGTTACTGTTTCAAGATGCTTCAGTTTCCTTCTGCAGTTTACATTGGGCACTTTGTCAGTCATTGTTTCCAGTGCCATGTGATCCCATTCCTTGTTCAGCTTGTGTTCTGACTTGATCGGTTGGGTAAAATAGGAGATACAACAAACAAAATTCAGTTATTAAAAAATATCTGTTTAACAGTTTACATGTAGACTTAATTTTCTGTTTTATGTCATCAGTAAAAAGGTTCTAGATTTGGTATGTGGCTTCTGAAATAACAGTAGGCCAAAGAAAATCCTATTGTGAGATGTGCGACAAAACTACTAATTCTCAGCTATTTTTAAAACTCGGTACTGTTTGTTACTTTGACAAAGCTAAAACTACATCTGGTGGTAAACTAGTAATTTATGGTTTTTCTTTCTATCAAAACTTTTTGCAGAATAAAAGGGAAATCAGAATATAAGCAAATGCATATGCAGGTAATAAATGAGAGTCAAATGTTATTTTTATATTTGTGTTAATGTTAAGATAGTGTGATCAAAGGCAAATATTTTGCCACATTTAGCAAAACTATGGTATAGAGTTATTTCCCTTTCATTATCAAACTGCAGAATTTGCAGAGTTAAATATTTAGAGATGTTTTGTGAAAAGCTAATTTAAATAACTGCACAAAATTGATTGCTAAAATAAGGGGAAAAAAAATTTTTGAAATATAATAGTGTGAGTGAAAGAAATGTTTTTAAAATCTTATTTAATGTTAACATTGAATTTTTATATATAATGTTACATGTTTTCAAGTTTGAAATTTGAAAAGACATCAAGCAAACAAACAAATGCACTGTATGCTTGATTGGAGTCAAGATTGCATGGATGGAGAGTAGAAAGATTTTCCTGTCTGATTTCTCTGCTTCCTAAAGTTAGCAGTAAAAAAGAAAATTTGTTTCGATATTGCACGATTTTATTAGCTTTATAATTGTGATTGATTCTCCTGAAATGATTTAAAAGCAATGCGCTTGCTGGCTGTACTACATTAGTTTGTTTTCTCTGTTTGTGTTTTAAAAGCTCGACAGAGGCGGTCTCATTACACAGTATTTGTGAATTTTGATGATCCATCTGTTCCTTGCAAACCAATGGCTGGTGCAGAAGCTGCCTTGAGGCTAAAAGCCCGAAACCCAGAAAAGGAAAAAGAACTTCACCAAGTGAGTTCTTTGCTGTTAGCTTCTTAAAAATTATTAGATGGAGTTAAAATAAAGCTGGTACATTTTTAAAATGGAGCCTATCCCTGAACAAATTTTTTCATTTTCTTTAAATTATAAAATTTATCGTGTATAAACAGTATAAAACACTTTTTTCTGTTCTAACAAGTGGCTGCAATATTACAAAATTGTTTCCAACAAATCACATAATGTCTTTGTAAAAGATGAAGAAACTCATATGCTTTATTACTTAATAAATTCTAGTTGCCTGAAAAATATAGTGGATGGTAGTAATGGGAAATCTCAAAACAACTGGTCAGTTTTTGAAGGAGAAAAGTGAAGTGGTTCTTTGGTGTGATTTTGGCTATAGAATATTTTCAACTCCTATAATTATAATATCTTTTATGTCATCCCCTTTTGTTATATGCACTTTTCAGATAATTAAATAGCATGATTATCTCTATTTGCCAGCTCAGTCAAAAGGGAAAAAAAATACTAAGCAACAAATTGCATTTTGTATTATACATTTTTTTTTCTGTATAAAAACAATTTTTAAAAAATCAATATAGTTGGATGCAGTCAGATTATCATCACATAAGATATACAGGTGCATCTCAAAAAATTAGAATATCGTGGTAGAGTTCATTTTTTCCCTTAATTTAATTCAAAAAGTGAAACTTTCATATATTCTAGATTCATTACACATAAAGTGAAATATTTCAAGCCTTTTTTTTTTGTTTTAATTTTGATGATTACAGCTTACAGCTGATGAAAATCAAAAATCCACTATCTCAAAATATTAGAACATTTCATAAGATCAATAAAAAAAAAAAAAGGATTTATAGTATAGAAATGTTGGACTTCTGAAAAGTATGTTCATTTATGCACTCAATACTTGGTCGGGGCTCCTTTTGCACGAATCACTGCATCAATGCAGCGTGGCATGGAGGCGATCAGCCTGTGGCACTGCTGAGGTGTTATGGAAGCCCAGGTTGCTTTGATAGCGGCCTTCAGCTGGTCTGTATTGTTGGGTCTGGTGTCTCTCATCTTCCTCTTGACAATACCCTATGGATTCTCTATGGGGTTCAGGTCAGGCTGACTGACTGACTGAGATTCAGTTACCTCCTTTTTATTTAGTGTTTAGGGGGCACAGATATCATTGTGTCAGGGGAGCTTCAGTTTACCAAAGTTGAAAAAAATATCAACCCTTACTTGAAAATGCCTGTTATCAAGAAAATGGAAGCATATACTGCAGCTTTCAAAGCTAGATGGACCAATGTTGAAGATCAGCTTGAAGAGTTTGTTTTGATATAACATGCTGCGTGTTGTGGACTAAATACAATCCAATTACAAATGAAAGCCCAACAAATCGCCAGAGAACTTACCAAATTTTAAAGGGAATCTGTCATGGTGTTTTCGTTTTATGAAGAAAAAAAAGGGCTTAGCATTTGATGACGCGTAACCATAACACAAACTACCAGCAGATTTTGAGGAAAAGCTTGAACATTTTTGTAAGTTCATATGAAATGAGATTGAAGAGTGCCATTAACGTAATCAATATAGACAAAGTTCCTTTAACATTTGATATACACCGCTGTTTTATAACCCTGACAAACTGTCATTACTGTACAAAAGTATGATCATACTATCGACTTGTACACCCCTTCGACTTATGTGTGAATGAACGCCTGGAAAATTGGCCTATTTGACTTAAACTTCACATAGACTTATAACCTGAAAAATACGGTACATGGAGAGTTAAAAGAAGAGTAAAATATGGGGTATACACTGTGTAGATAAACTTCTTGCAAATTCAACATAGTATGTTTAGATAGATGATGTACTCTATTATTATTATATCTGGTTTGTGTAAAACTCCATTAAGCATTTGTGGTTCTAAACTTTCTAAGATTGTTTCTCTCTTCATATTTAGCAGAATAGAAATCTTCTCTTTGCTTTTGAGTCAGTATCGTGTTTATTTTGCATTTTGCAAAGTACTGGCCTGATTCTCCCTCTCCCTATCTTCATTAGTTGGAAGAATACATTTGTCAGTACCAACCTTTCCTCGTCTAAATCATATCTAAAACTTTCTATGTAGTTCTATGCCAGGTCAAAAGCAGCTTTAAAAATAGAGATAAGACTTTATAAGTATTGCTAATTGTGATATTAAAATTTGTTTGGAGTAGGATGGTTCCTATTTGGTAGCTTTGATTTTCAAGGATTACCACCTTTTCTTGTCTTTTAAGACCTAGAGAGGTGACTTCCTTCTATCCTCATTGTTGGCTCATAAGTTTTAGATTGTGTGAAACTATTTGCAAAGCTAGGTAACTATCAAGGATATTATATTGTGACAACTACTGTTTATGAGCATAATACTGGAAAAAAGATTCTCATTGGCAACCATTTCCATTTCAGAACTGACTTGCTTTTATGTAGGCAATATTTATTCACTAAAGTATTGAAATTTTATGGTTCAGAAATAATTTGACAAGATTCCTAACCTGTTCTTACTCACTAAATGTTATATTTCTTTTTTTCTTCTTTTTTTTGTAATGGGTATCTTAACAGTGTCTCATTGTCTTGCCGTGTACTATGTACTGACCTGGAACACAGAGAAAGGACTGCGTGTTGTGGCCTCTGATAAGCAGGCTGCGGGGATATAACAAAGGGAGTCAGTTTACTGTGAAGGATTTTTTTATATATATACACAGCAAATTTAAAAAATCAAAAAATCTACCCTTTAGAATATTATTGCTAACCAGTTGTATTAAAAAAATGATAATATAAACAAGATAGATAAGCAGCCACCACCCACCCTTCTGTAAACTTGATAATTTGTTAACTTTCATCCTAATAGAAAGCAAATTTTTCAGATGATTTATTGAAACATGGGGGAACTCTTATTATCCCTTTTTTGTGTGTTAAACTTTCTTTCTAAAACTGTAATCCAATGCAGGGATTACTGTTTCTGACTTAGCACTGGTTAAATGGGGCAAAACTGAAACTAATGTCATGGAAAGCAAGAATTCTACATTGTTGAAAATTTTTATAGATCATGTGTGATATGCATGCAGCATACTTATGGAATTCCTTTAATAGATGCCAAAAGGCATAGCTTGAGATAAAACCACACAAAAATAACTTTTGTACCAGAAGAACTATCTGGGTAAAGGTGTAAAGAAACTAGAGTACTCAGAACAAACCCATGTAAGTAACTGAGAGCAAGGAAACCATGCCATGAGATTTGAATCCCAGCCAACCAAGCTATTAGGTTGTTACAAAGGTTTTGTCGGGTTTTTTTACTACAACAACAAGACTTCATATATCGTTGCTGAACGTGAAATTTATTAATCAAAGTTAGTTCTATTACAATCAATACACTTCTGCCAACGAGTTACAAGTGTATTTATACCATTTTGAAAAAAATCTGGATTTCTGGAGTCCATAAACTACTGGAAGGCAGTTTCAATTGCTGCTTGGTTGGAGACGGATTTCGTACAGAGGAAGCTGTCGAGCTGTTTGAAAAGGTGGTAGTCTGTAGGAGAAAGGTCTGGTGAATAGGCTGGGTGAGGGAGAACTTTGTACCCCAACGTGTTCAGTTTCTGAAGAGTCACTTTTGCAACAAGAGAATGAGCATTGTTATGGAGCAGAATTGGGCCTCTTCAATTCACCAATGCCGGCTGACCTCGGGAGAGTTTCTGATGAACAACGCTTAATTCACGACAGTACCTTTCAGTTGTGATGGTTTCGCCAGGTTTCAAGAAGTTATAGTAGATGACACCGGTTGCAGTCCACCAGACAGTGACCATGACCTTTTTTGGGTGGAGGCTGGGTTTTGGAATGTGGTTAGATGCCCTGTTTTTGTCGAGCCACTGCGCTGATCATTTGCGATTGTCATAAAGGATCCATTTTTCATCACTCGTAATAATTCGATCAAGAAATGAGTCGTTTTTTTTGTTTCTTGTGACAAACGAAGAGCAGATCTCCAATCGATGATTTTGTTGTTCATTCAACTCGTGAGGCACCCACTTGTCAAGCTTTTTCACCTTGCCGATTGCATCAAGATGCCAGGAAACAGTTGCAGTGCTTACGTCAAGCTCTCCAGCAATTTCTTGCACTGGTTTTCTTGGATTGGCTTCAACTGAGGCTTTCAGATGGTCGTCATCACAGCTGGAAGGACGTCTGCTATATTCCTCATCTTCGAGGCTCGCATCTCCTGATTGAAACTTTGCAAACCATCGTTGTACTGTGCGCTCATTTGCTGTGTCCTCACCCCATGCTTGCTTAATGTTACGAGTTGCCTCACTCGCTTTGTGGCCTGGTTTGAACTTGTGAAGCAAAATGGCACGAAAATCTTTTCTATCCCCGCTTCACTTAGAACCCTGAAACAAATATCCATTTTATGATTTTTAAAAAGATGGGTTTAGCATAATGTATGCCAAAGCACACGCTACAAAACTATATATAACTTATCTGCATACACCTTCACAAGCATGCAAAAAATGAACCTCAAATAAATATTATATAAAAACTGACAAAACGTTTGTAACGACCTGATAATATTGTGCTAGCCTACAACTAAGAGATTTTAGAATGTAGGATAATAACCAAACCAGGTATTGCTGAATTTTACTTTTCTCTAATACTTATCCATTTTTCAGGAAACACATCTGCATATGCAGTATACTTTTTTGTCAAATGTATTTCTCAGACCTGCTTGGATGTTTTGTATTACAATTGTACAGCTATGAATTTTGACGTGTAACTTTAAAAAGGAAAGAAATGAACAATAAAAATATTTAAGTTTACTAAACTTCTAAGACATACCACTAGGGGGACCTTTGTTGCTGCATTTTCATGTTTAACTTTCTTTAATTTTAATTATTTGTTTTTATCTCTGAAAAAAAAAACTTAAAAAAAAATCCACTTGAATTTCACTCCAAATTACTGTTCTTGCTTTCAGCTTTTTGAAGAAAGACCCATTTGGTCGAGGAGTGCTATCATTTGTAACTTAGACATTCGTCGTGACACATTGAAATACCTCCTGCCTTTGGTGGCTTACTACTTTATTACTGGTCCTTGGCGAACTCTCTGGGTGAAATATGGTTACGATCCTCGACTGGATCGCAAAGCAAAAATGTATCAGATCATTGACTTTAGGTTTCGACAAAGTAAGTAAAGGAAGCTGATGGCAGCAATTTATTCAAACTGTTCTCAGAAATTGACACAATCTTTAGCAGAGTTTTATTTGTGGAATATGGTAGATATCCGAGGAGACTGAAATAAAATATAAAATGAGGATTAACTTAGCCTACTACAAAAATCTTTCTCATTAATGTGGTCTAAAAACAGCCAGGCACTGAGGAGTTATTTAATGACCACTTCCATCTGTACTATAGATACTACATGTAGGAGGTTGCTGGTCTATATTTTCACTGCTTTCAGCTATTTGTTATATCACTGTTTTTCCATAAAAGTTACTTTATTACTCAGGCTACTTGGATTACCTAGTGTGTTATTTACCTGCGTTGTTATCATCTGTGTGATAGAATCTGATACTCAATACTTTGCTTCTGGTGATGTGGTGGTCTTGAGTGTTCATACCTCGGATCTCTCATTATTTAGCTAGTTGGGGATGGTGATAGAGAGATGTCAGATGTGGAGATTGAAAGCTAGGTTGTTGAGCAGAGTTTGAGTTATCTCCAGCTGATCACATACAAGTTTTTTTCTTTTTTGCAGTTTGTCAACCGAAGATTGATGTCCCTGATTACCCAAGGCCAGTAGATTTTTTCTATGAGCTGATATCGGAGGTTTTCTTCCAATGCATGGCTAAGGGGACTAACCACTATGCCACACAGACAACACCAGGGAGGAGATGAAAGTGTCGATAATGGTAAACTAGTTCTGCTTCATCCCTTAAGGAGGAGGATTATCATAGTGAGGAGGACAGACTTAGTGTCAAAACAAAAGTAACGACAGTGATGAGATTAAAAAAAACTGAATCAATATTGGTACCTCTCTGACAGCAATTGGGTGATTTTACTCTATTTTTTTTTAGCTTTCTGCACTATAAATTAAATTTTTCGTTTCATTTTCTGGACATATTTCTTTTTATTTGGATTACTGAACTGTGTGCTAAGCCATTCATGCTATTTGAGTCATTCCCTGACTTCTGAATGTCTTTTAATATGCACAAACATTTAGACGATTTCTAAGATGGTTACACAAAATGCACTTATTTGATTAAACTTATTAAAAATGTTAAAAAGTCATAGAGTGACTCAAATAGCTAAAATGACTTAATACACAGTTCAGTAGTTCAAATGAAAAGGATATATGTCCAGAAAATGAAACAAAAAATTTGATTTATAGTGCAGAAAGTGTAAAATGTAGAGTAAAATCACCTAATTATTGTCACAGGGGTGTCAATACTGATTCATCTTTGAATCTCCTTACTCCAATAATCTTCAGAATTATAGATATGTTTACTGCTACATACACTTGATTCCTCTCTCTGGTGGTGTTAATCCAGGTGTTGCCAGCTTTGCCTGCCTCCCTTTAGGTCTGCTTTGGCATCTTGGTTAGTCTCCTCAGCCATGTGATGAAAAAAATTTTTTGGGTATCAGCTCCTAGAATAAATCCATTGGCTTCATGTCATCAGAGATATTAATTTTTGGGCTGATGAACTGTGAAAATGCCAGCATGTTGACTGGCTGCAGATGGCTCAAACTCAGCCTGATATGACCTTACTGTCTGATCAACTAAATATAAGATATTCAAGGGTGAGACACTTGAGACCTCTGCATCACCAGAAGGATAGGATTCATTGTTGGATTCCATCATGTACAAAGTAAGTAAACAAACTAAATAATGCATGTGGTTTATGCTAGTAGCTTCACTAGTAAAATCACTTTTGCTGGAAAATGAAGCTATATACAAGGTGTAGTCAAAAAGTATCCGACCTTGAATTTGTTTGAACAAAATAATAATGCGTGAGCAAAATCCGCATGGGTATTAGGTTGCGCCAGTTGCCCACAGTGACGCGTTGAGTACAGACGTGAAGAGTGTGCTGTGCGATTTTTCTTTTTTAGTCAAGATGACCGAGCGCATTGAGCAAAGATACTGTATCAAATTCTGCCAAAAACTTGGTGATACGCAAGCCCAGACTATCGAGAAGATTCAGAAGGCCTTTGGAGATGATGCTATGGGAAAAACACAAATAAAGGAGTGATACAACCGGTTCAAAGATGGCCGCACCTCAGTGGACAGTGAGCCACGTTGTGGCAGACCATCGACTAGCAGAAACGACGAAATGATTGCAAAGATTCGAGGAATAATCTGAGACCATCATGTGACTATTGAGATTGTTGCCGAAGTTGGAATCAGCCATGGGTCAGTTCAGTCAATTATAACAGAAGATTTGTGCATGAGGAGGGTGTCGGCCAAATTCGTACCAAAGTTGCTGTCTGACCAGCAGAAAGAAAGCAGAAAGGAAGTCTCCCAGGACATACTGGAGTGTGCTAGCCAAGATCAAAACTTCATGAACACTATCATCACTGGCGATGAGACATGGGTGTACGGCTATGACCCTGAAACAAAATTGCAATCATCCCAATGGAAGCATCCATCCTCGCCAAGACCAAAGAAAGCAAGACTGATGATGTACAGAGGTATTGTGCACCATGAATATGCACCACAAGGTCAGACAATTAACAAAGAATACTACCTGGTGGTTCTTCGTCGCCTTCGTGAAGCTGTGCGGCGAAAACAACCCGACCTGTGGGAAGCAAAGAACTGGGGACTCCACCATGACAACGCACCCGCTCATTCCGCCCACGTCGTCCAAGCATTCCTCGCCAAGCATAACACACCACTTGTTCGTCAGGCTTCCTACTCCCCAGACTTGGCTCCGTGTGACTTTTGGCTATTCCCAAAGCTCAAAAAAACACTCAAAGGGGGATTTGAGTCAACTGAGGACATTAAGCAAAATTCGACGGCACAGCTCTACAGCATCCCAAAAAGTGATTTCCAGAAATGTTTCCAGCAGTGGCAGGAACGCTGGCAGAAGTGTGTAGACTCCCAAGGCGAATACTTTGAAGGAAACTAAATCAAAATGGTGAGTTTTTTAATATTACTTGTTTTTTTTGGCCAAAGGTCGGATACTTTTGACTATACCTCGTAAATAGCCAAAAGTGATGTGGACCAATGTCTTTCTACATATACTATCTATAGTTTAAACAGAAGTGATCATTAAATGATTCATCCATGCCTGGCTGTTTTCAGGTGATTTCTTCTCCATCTGGGCCCAAAGGGTTAAAAATGAAGCCTAAAAAAGCAGTGATGTCACAAACTACTTTATCTCCCTCCTTATTGACTCCTGTAAAAATTGTACTCTTTTGGGTCTTATAATTGTGAAAAGACCCATCTGTCATGACTCAGGATGTTTAAAAAGGATTTTCTTGTCTATTCTCAAAGGGTAGAGAGAGAAACTGGCTGGCTGACTGACCAACCTCAGCCACTATTTAGCACATTAATCTAACCATGTACAAATTTCCTGATGTCATGAACCATTGTGGACTAATGATAAAGCTTTAGCCATTGTAGAGAAAATCTGGCAGTGGCAGTTATTTAAAAGAAAAATTTTAAGAATTTTGTTTTTACAATGTCTTACTAAAAAAAATGAAGAAAAAAACAAGCTGTGAGTGTGCAGAGCTTGTCCACTCTTTGGAGGTAATCTGATCTATGATGTAGAAAAAAAATATTAGAAAGTCATTGCAATACTGCTGTTTCATTCCTCTGTAATTTTATTTTCAGATTGTTCACTGTTCAAAGTCTGTGCTCACCACTATTGTTCAGCTAAAATCCGAATGATGATTGTAATATTTCAGATAACTTTACATTTGAAAGCCAAAATCATGTTCATGTTTTTCATTACATACTAAGACTAAACTATTCTTTTTAAAGAATGAATGATAGATTTCAGGAAATCCTGTCTTTTCCAACAATAAATTATCGTGCATTTAACTTGTTCTTGTCATTTAGAGAAGTTACTGGTCTAAAAATCTTAAGAGCCCAACACCACCTCGTACCATAATTTAGTAATGTTCATTTCTTCTAAATGAAAAAATACTATGGCAGAGAAACGAATAAACAAAATTTGCTTATGTGCCCCTTGTCATGTTCTTTGCAGAGGGTGCTGCTGATTCCTTGGAAATTAAAGCCAAGAGAAGCACATTCTCCTACAAACTTCCAACTGTTGTTAGTAAACAGCAATCTCAGGTTGCCAAAATTCAGAGATCAGAATTGGATCCTGTAAAGGTAGTCCCTGATTCAGCAGCACCTCCCACAGGTGATGAGGATGTAAGTACTTTTGTAATGAATGAACCTTGGAGTAATTTATCAAAATTAGTAGATACTGAATAATACAAATGGGATAAGTCTCATGTTGTCAAGAAATGTCAATAATGGGTTGCTATAAATTCTGTATTTACAAAACTGATGAATAATAATTTATTTTAGCTGCTGTATCTTTCTGATAGTGTGCTTCATATACAAAATATCTTAAAATACATTTTTGTTTTGAAAGGAAAAACTTTTGTTTATTTTCTAAAAAAAAACCCAAAATTTTTCATTGCAGTTCTTTAGCTCAACCATTAAAACTTTGTAATGCATCAAATCTTTGTTTTCCTAAATTAATTTATTTAAAAAAAAAAAAAATTTCAACTAGTTTTATGTTCTCACTCATTTTTTCTTTAATTATTATTATTAACTCTTATCAGCTGAACATTGTTAGCTAGTTGCTGCATTTGTTTTTAGTGAATGTATTTATGTTGTTGCTTTGTTCTAAAATAGAAAATTCAAGCTAGCATGACTGCTATGTTGGTAGTTGGAGTGCTAAAGATAACTGTCATTTATTTATTACTGTCAGACTTGACAGGTTAAAAAGAGAAATTGTATCTTTTGTGTTATTTAGCCTCACAGATGCTTTTTATCTGGCTACAAAATCAATTTAAAACTTTTAGTGTCAGCCCTTAAAACATTGCTGCTCTGTTAGTAAAAAATTTGACCAAAAAGACTTCTTTATAAATGTTAAAATGTATATATCTCACTGACAGCTACAAATAGGGTTTGATGTATCTTCTGCCCCCCCTTTTTTTCCCCTGGATTGCACACCTAAACTATTGAAAACTTTACCTCTTAATGCTTGTAACTGTATCCTACTCATCAGTGCTTGACATAGTAGATCTATTTTAAATCATTCTTCATAATCTTAGCTGTAGCAAATCTCTCATCAATTTCTTCTCAACACGGTTTCTAATACATTTGTTATTCTTTGAACCTGAATATCCTGCACTTATGACGAAGCTATCTACGTCTAAAGATTCTTATATTTTACTGAAATAAAAAGAAAACTTTACTGTTTCATATATGCTATTGGGCTATAAAATGGTAGGAGTATCTTTAACAGGGAAAAAGAACTTAAATATCAGAATATTAGGTTTGACAGATGTGTGCTTGTGAGGTGCCGGAGTATGCTCTATATTGAGTAATTAGAAAACTCTTTTGAACTAGTTTTTCATAATTTGCTTGAAATTCCAGTTTCTCCTAAAATTAATGTACAGGGGTAAAAGGTTCTATATAAGGAAGTAGGTTCCATTTGTATTTTATTTTCCATTATATCTTTCCTCTTTTTTTTTTTTTTTTTTAAGAGAACAGCCACTTACAAATTTCGGTCTACGATCATGCCACCATTTCGGCAAATGTTTTACCAGTTATGTGACATTGAAGATGAAGAAGTGCAATCACTAGTGACCAGTAATAATCGCGAGGTGAGTCATTTATCTAACTTTTTTTCTTTTCTTTTTTTACATGCCTTAGGTATACTATTGTTATTTTAATATCACCCAACATTATTAATTAAATACAATTTTATTGTTGGTACATGAATTTGTTGGTTTTTTTTTTAAAATTAGAATAACAGCTAATGCCTGTGATAAAATGAGATTTCTTAAAGAATGACACAGTTTAGAAAATGGTTGAAATTAATGATTAAAAAAAGCTGAATTCTCACCTAATCTTGTATAAAATGTGTGTACATGTATGAAACAAGTAAGTTTCAGTGTAATAGTAGCAGGTACATTCTGGAATTCATAATAAAATGCTTTTTTAAAAAATAAATTTAAAAATTAGAGAAAAAATAGTAAGTTGGAAGCAGATTAGTGGTAGTTTTAAAATCAAAAATGGTTTGATGCTTAGAAAATATTTATGGTAAGGAGGACTGATGTAAGAAATCTGCCTAAAAACTAAAGAAAAACTCTTATTTTGTGGGCAGTAATGTATAAGACTGTCTGATAACTGATAATCAGTGAAATACCATTTTTTTCTCTTCCCTACCAGCTTCTACACGGTTTCAGAAAAGTGCGGGAGATACTATACCCCAAAGGGCTGGTTTACTGAAACAAATAACAAATCTTTACAGATGAATCCCCCTGAGCACAATATTCATTCTTTCTAGATTTTATATCACAAATCTTTAAAGTGCTAATGACTCATATTTCCTAATTCATTTTACATTTTCAGATTATTTCAATGACAAGTTATCATTAGTTTGTTGATTGGTTTCTGTATTTTAATTGCCTGAAGAAAACGTTACTGAAATTTAGATATTTATTTATATACAACGGTACTTGAAGAGATGTGCCCATATAAGAAAAACCATTTTGTAAATGCAAATTTTAGTTTTTTTATAACACACTTGAACTAATCCCTGCTCCCCCCCCCCAAACCTGTTTTAAACCATTGTTACTTTTGCCATTATTACTTGTTGGATATGTTCCAGTTTTTTCTGGGCCTGTAGTGGCCTGAACTATCCTGACACACTAGTATTGAAAGTGAGTGGCTGCTGTCCTGGCGAGCTATACCAACTAGTTGAATGCCACCCTTTTATAGTGGTTTTTTTTTTTTTTTTTTTTTTTTTTGAGTGCCCACCATAGCTAGGTTTAGATTCACTAAATCTCATCCATTTTTGCTAGATAATTTACCTGTAGATGTCCACCTTTTCTTATTTTTGTTTGGTTGCTATAGGACAAATAGACAATAATTCTCCTTCAGTCAGGGTTAGCAGTTGACATTCATTTGTCCTTTTATGTTCAAGCTTGCTTGCTTATCTTTTTATAGCAGTATTTAGCCGGTCTGTTTCTCGTTTGCCATTGCCAGGATAAGTACAAAACGCCACCTAGATGTCATTTTACACTGAGAAAATCTGGGATTCAATCTGAAAAATGATATGGAAACTAATGTATAATTCAAATACCTTCTTTTTCTTATCGTATGTTAACATCAAATACGCACAGCACCGATAAAAATGTTACTTTCACGTGTGTTGTATGTGTATGCCTGGGTTTTATTTTTTAGGTTAGATGATTTTTATGTATTATTTTTTTATTTGCAGAAACACTTTAATTGCTAAGCTCAGCCTGCCATTTAGATAAATGTAGTTGAATCTTGTTGTAAATAAGTGGAAATAGCTTCATACTGAATAAATCCTTTATTCTCAGTACAAAAATGTTATTTCTGAATTTGATATCTGCAGCAAGGTAACACTAATATTGTGTTAATTATTTGGAAATAAAGTATGGCAATATTTGAAAACTATAGGCTTTTCTTTCCAAAGTTGATTAAGAAAGACAAACTATAGCTATGAACCCATATAACATCAATAACTTTTTACCTGTTATGTTATACTAAAGCAGTTTAAAGAAGCAACTCTCCAAAAACAAAAGTCTATATACTCAGATCTTTAGTAGTATCTGAACTGTGTTTTGGTTGTAGTTTGGTAAAACTTGGTGCAAACTGGATCTGTATGCAGACTACATTTCTGAAATCTTCATTTCATTCTAGTAATGTGTAGCTTTATGATAGTGTCACTTTGCCATTTTGTTTGATGGAAAGTTATCACAAATAAGTTGGGTTTGATTTCTGTCAGAATGATAGTAATAAATAAGTAGAATGGGTTAGTTGTATCTGTGGGAGGGTGTGAAGTGGTCAGGTGAATGTTGTGTTGGCAGGTTTTTCATCAGTTGAATAGTCATGTCAGTCAAAAGTTATCAGACGAAAAAAAAAGCATTGTCTGTAAATGGAGCAGTGTCTTTAGTTTATGCATGTTTAGGGCCTTTTCATTAAGAATTTCTGGAATTTAGATATAAAAAAAGAAAAAAAAACTGAATTTGTATACATTAATTTTCATTATTTATATTTAACCTGAAATTTTAGAAAAAAATAGTGTTGTATATATAATTACTAGGGATGTTCACCACCACTGTTTCATTTGAACAGCTGTAGTAATTAAAAAAATACAAATTTGCTGAGCAGAATAATTGTAATTCTTATTTTATTTGTTGTCAGACTTGAACTTTTCAGGGTAAAAATATAGCAGTGGTAACAATTCGTGTGTGTGTGTGTGTGTGGAGGGGGTGTGGGTGGGTGGACTTGCATGGGAACTTGCCTGATTCTCTGAACAAAATGTTGTTTGCTCATCATATAATAAAATTGGCTTAGTCATGTAACTTAGGATTCAGTTGGTGGGAGTTTTTGCACTTTGGTATAAAGCTCAATCACTGACACATGGCTGATTTATTGTTGGGCCTGGGAAATTATAATGAGGGGTTTACTTGTTGAATGCTGGAAATGTGTTTTTGCTTTTTAGCTGAGATAATTGTCAGTTGTTTTTTTTCCTCCTCGGATTTTGTGCCTGTGGTGTAAAAGTTTTATGGCAGAGACCCTTGGTGACACGTAGCTTGTTAAATAAACCTATAGTAAAACATTGAAAATTACTAGGACAAAAAGATTAGGTTGTTATTTCTTCAGAAATATTAATGGACATTTGTGGGTATGCCTAAGGGAAATAAATTTAAAAAAATACAGGCATAATGTTAGAGAACTTAACCCAAAGATGCTTGTTCTGTCTGCGAGTGGTGCCTGAAAAACCACTATTCTGATAGCTCCTGTTTCTGCTTGGCCTGTGTGATGGTACTTGGACAGCTGTCTTATTTATTTTTAGTAATAGTTTGTCAGTTACTTTTAACAACATTGTTTTAAAATATTTATTTAGCTCCCTGTTTATCGATTTGGGCTCTTTTCGTTTTGTTTCTTATAGGATATTGTTTCCAACTCAGACAATGGGAGATCTATTGTTTTTGTTTTTTCTTTGATTAGTTTCATGCACTTGTTTTTCTAGCTTCTAAGTTGTAATAATTTATTTATGGATTCTGGTGCAACCATTACTTTAAGAATTGATCTGGTTAACCATGAAATTTTCTCTTGATGTTTATTTTTATTATTGTTTACATGCAGACTTAGGCTTGCCTCCTAAGTGATTAAAATTATTAATAATTTTTAAAATAAATAACTTTCCAAAAGAAAGTGTACTCATTTGTAAGCAAAGTACACTGTTGGATCCTGATCTCTCAGAACATCATGCTATAGAAAACCTGTGAATGGATGAGAATCAGCTAGCTGACCAGCAGAATGTCTTATTAATAGCATAAAATATATATTATTTTTAATAAGTTCATAAAAATGTGCAATTCAGTTTTTCTTCATAATCAAACCAAAAATAGTGTCTTCATAGTGTTTATTAGTTGTAAATAAAATTAAAATCATTTGTTCTTTATTCTTGAAAAGTCTTATTGTAAACAAGTTTATTTGCTTTAAACATCTAACATTTCTATCAAATGTATTTAAATACAGTATAAACTGAAATCCAAAATGCTCAAGACCTGGGGTCATTTTGGACTTTGAGAGAGAGATAAGGTAGCCTATCATATACCTAGTTCTATTTCAACATCATAAAAGCATTAAATTGTACAGTAGCATAAGTATTGCAGTAAGATTCAGGCACAGAACTGACCTCTACCACTCTTTACACACTTTCTCTCATAATGCATCTACCACCCTGTAATGTATTTTTATGCTGTACTCACCTAATTATCATCTTTATTTCGGCCTCTTAGCAATACTTAGTGCGTGATGCTGCTGCTTTCTTTTTAAAATATTTTCCTTGTCAATCAGTAGAATAAAATAATGGAACAAGCAGCTTCCAAAAGGGTTTAATCACATGTTCAGATGTAAACATAGCTTGGATCCATAACACTACCAAAAAGAAGTGGCAGGGCTGAGAATCACTGACACATGTCGGTTTTTGGGAGGTTTTTTTAAAGTAAATTTTAAAAATGTTACATATAAAATTCAAGAAAACCTTCAGTTTTGCTAATTCACATTTTTACAAACTATCTCCCTTAGATTATGTATTGAGTACACAATTTGTAATAGACAACAAGTCATATCTTTACTGTATTCCAATTAAGAATTTACATTGCATTTTTTTAGACTCAAGTCTGTGTTTTTTAAACAGTTTGAATAGTATTTTAATTTCACTGTTTATTGTAGCTGATTCAAGAAAGAGTAAGGGATGGAGGGATTTCCAGATATTTTCTGCGTTACTGTACTTTTGTTTTAACTGCTGCTGCCTCATGCTTGTTTTTCTCTCTTTTTTAAAAAAAAAAACAAACTTGGATTTCCTTTCATATCTTTTTGTTTTTCATTGGTTGGATTAAAGTATTTTGTTTTGTGTTTTTGGTTCTCCAGCAGACTTTAGATTTTAAAATTTTTAAATTCTGCATATCCTTGAATGATGATAGTCTCTGGCCTATGGAAATGAGTCATTATAATTGAAAGAATCAATGTATTTACTCCATGAAAATAAATTTGATACTTTACATTGAGTGGACCTTTCTATGGAAATGCATCAGTATAACATTATTTTGAACTAGTAGCACTCAATGTACAATCATCCTACAGTGGTGGTTCACTCAACAAACATATGAGGTACAGAAACATAAAAGATGACAACCATCTTTATAACTTAATTTATTTTAGTTGAGATAATGTCATTTTGATACATTTCAAATTAAATTGGTCACTATTGCATTGACTCCCTTCAATCTACTTTACAAGTATTTTTCATCCCTTAATAAGAAATATTTCTGCAAAGTATGAGAAATTGTGTAAATGAATTTAAAATTATTTTCTTTTTTACTGGTATGTTAAAAACACCTACTTTTAAAGTTTAATTAAAATAAATGTTTTTATAGTATTATAAAGTCTAGTAAAGAAAAAATTATTTAAAGTTTTATTTTTGTAAATATAAAGATAGTTCTGATAAAGAGTTATGAAAATCCTTTTTAAGTTGTATCCACAATAATCTGAGTGAGCTTGTTTTTAAACCGATCACCAAAAGGCTGTTGTGCCTTTAAAGGCTCTGTTTATGCAGCACCTACATTTAACATTGATTTAATTATGCACTCGCACCTTTTTTTAGATTCATTGTTGGAAGGAAGTGAATTTTCCTTTCACATTAACTAAATATTTGTAGCTACAGAGCCAAATGACAAAACTAGCAAATTATTTTTAAAAAAACTTTAAAATTATTAAAGTTTTAAAATTGACTAGACAGGGGAGGGGAATTAACGTTTCACAGTTACTCCATAAGTAATTTTTAAAATTTTAATTTGTTTTTTTATAACATTTAATAAATTTTCTGTTACTATTAGATACTTCTTGGAGAGAAACCAGTGATGTTAATTAGTGGATTTTATTTTATTTATCTCCTTTTTCAATTGAAATTGTTTTGACACCAGTAAAGTGTGTTAATATTTAACATGAGTTATCTCCCATCGTCTATTACAAATAAAATTGTTTCACTAATAATTATACTCCAAGATATTTGCAGCCAAATGTTGGGGCTTGGTTTTTGCATTTCCCCCCAAAGCATAAAGTTCATTCTGTTGGCTCTAGACATTCAGGACACACAAACAGTTGGTATGGCTGTTGAATGAGATAATCACCCTGTTGACAGTTGAATAGCTTTTTGCTGACTTTATCAGTGCCAAAATATGCGCCACCTATTTGTGGTAGAGCTGGCACTGCAGACTGATACTTCTTATAGCCTGTAATCATGTGTTTATCTATTAAGAATCTTTTTTGAGTCTTAGGGCAGCAAATTCATTAACTGATTGTTTTGTTTTTTTTCCCTTGGTTGGATATTTTGAATAGATTTTTAGTCTGTCACTTTTAATGTTTGTTTTGTATGGTAAAGATACTGCAGTAAAATATTAAAGTTTTTTTTTTCAGTCTCATTTGGACTGCAATAACAAAAGGTAGTATAATTCTTGTCACATCATCTATTGATGACTCGCTAGTGATGATACTGATTTGTGAAATATAAATGTCTCTAGTAATAGTTTTTTATGCACATGAAAGTGTGTGTAATAAAGTATTTTTTTTCTCTCTATTGTGAAAACTGTATGTGAGGGAAGTAAATAAGATTTCCTCAACATACAGTCACATATTTCTCAGTACCTACCTTAGTTTTTCATTTCTTCTCCAGGTTCTGAGTATACAAATTAAAAATTTTCTTGCCTTTCAAAACAAGATTTACTTTCCTAATACTCATGTACATACTCCACAATAATTTAATAAGAATTTAGAGATTATTCATTTGGAGAGTCAGCTAGGTTTAACTAAATTAGTGAAATGTTAGCTGTAGTATATTAATGCACTAAATTCTAATTAGATTCTTTAACAGATCTATGGTTTTCATAGTGAAAATGTAATTCAGTATAATGTTATTTAGCAGCTATGTAGATATGCCTCAGGTGTGGGGTTTTTTCAGGTGTATGTGGTGTGGGACAACAGTCCACCTTTTGCCTGCAGCCCTATAGGTGGATTATTTTAGAATTAAGAGAACAGATTTAGTTTCTCCTCTCTGCACCTACTTTCCTTTGGTCTACAGATAAGTAGAACACTTTGTCCATTTTTATGCATGCTTTTGAACCAAATGTTCACCTAAAAAAATTTTTTTGTAGGTAAAATGTAGCCAACTTTTCCATCAGTATGCAAATACAACCAAAATAATTCTACACATCTTCATTAACTAAGGTTACATTAAACCTAAATTATAGTCTTTTTTTTTGTTCTAATTATTCAGATGTTAGTAGAAAAATATATTTGTTACTTAATATTTTAATATATTTCTCATGTGTTAACGAGAGAAAGAATACATCAGATAAATATTAAATTTTCAAAAATAGAGATCTAAAGAAATTTTAAAATAATTTGTTTAAGTTTCTGCACTAAGTTTAAAAGGGCACACATCAAGTCTGAGGGATATTGAAGAAAAAATGTTTAAAAAAAGGTAAGTGTAAAGGAAGATAAACAAAAATAAAATGCTAATACTCTTAAGTTATTTCTTGCTATTTCTGACTAAACTTTAAAAAAATTTTTCTCTAACTATTAGAATGAGACTTGTCTTTATGGTCAGTCTCAACCAAACATGCATATAGAATATTTGAGAATCTCAGACTGTTACGTACAGCTGGCTTGTTTACAGCTGTAAATATATTCAAGCAGTGAATGATTAGGTTGGATTCCTAAACAGGGAAACATCTTTAAACTTTTTTTTCCTTTTGTGTCCTCCAGCTAGTAGGTTATTATTCACACAATTCACTACCCTAAGTCATGCTAAAAATAGCTACCAGTCTGAACAACAAAAACTCTCAAATCTCTTGTCAAGTATCATGTATAGTTTTTTTTTTATTTCCCCTTCTTTTTACTATTTATCATCATTGTTTTTCTTTGTGAATTACTAGATATAGTTTTTGTTTGTAATATACCAGTATGTCATGAGCATCTCACAAATGAAAGTTGTTAAAATCTGTTAGTAGTTTGAGCATAGAATGAGTTAATAAGAACAGGCACACAATGGTTTAGCTTTAATAAATGAAAGATGACAGTAAGATACGTGGAATTATTTTGGTTGTATGTGCATACTGAGTCTCTCTTTATGTGGATACATTTGTGAAACAGATATATTTTACATGCAGAAAATTTTTAGATCAACAAGGTTCAAAAGCATGCATTAAAAATTGGCTGACTGACTACCTGCAGACCTATGGGCAGGGATCAGAGAGTAAATGTCTTCCCTTTAACTGTAAGATAATCCACCTATAGATCTGAAGATGAAAGGAGAGTGTTGGTCCATCACATACCTGAAAGAAAACCCTACACATGAGACATATACCTGGAATAGCAAAATAAGTCTACGATTATGTAAAAATATACCAAATTATTCATGTCATATAAATGTATGTCACTATACTGTAGCTGTGAAAAAACCCAGAGGCCTTTTTCTTCCTGTTGTAGGAGACATTAACTCTCAGACTATTAGTATTACTACTAAAGGTTGGCAGAATTATCATTGGTTCATTCAGTATGTACCTTAACATCTCTAATTCTGATGAAATTTTACTCAGTTGCAGAGTAGGTTATTAAAAGGAGATTTTCAAAGTTTCTCAAAACCTTTTACTGAATTTCAGACATTTTGAAAATATTTGCATGGATTCATTTTACAGTTGAATATCCTTGTCAGTATTCAAGCTAACAGGTTGGAAATTCATGTTTTTGGAGAACTTCTAGTGTAGATTTCAGAAAAATGCACCAAGGCCACCAACTTCATACTGGAACAAACCTTTTCCAATTTCTTCTCTTTGGAGTGACATTCATCTGGTAAATTGTAATTCCTCTGAAATAAACTGTGGAACTTTAATCCTTATATTAATTGCTATTCTCTTACTCATTGCAATTGAAGTACTTGAATACTGATAAGCATGTAGAATGAATCCATGCAGATATTTTCAAAATCATCATCATAGCATCAAAATTCCAAAATGCCTAAAATTCACTAAAAGAAAAAGTTTTGAGAAACTCTGAAAATCTTTTAATAACCCTTTTTCACAAGATCAAAATCAGACTGAGACGAGCACACCTGGAACACTTGACATGAGATGACTCATTGACACTTTATTTATTTTTAAGAGGTGAAAATTAAACTCAGTGGTATTTTTAGTAAAAATAAAATTAGAAATATTTATGCTGCTATAACAATTTTTAATTTGTGGCTCTGTGCTAGATCCTTCACAAAAGGTTTGTTAGTAAAATTTTTTTTGATGTGCGTATATGTGTACATATTAATTAGGGATGTTCAAATGAGACCCATTAAAGAAATGCTCTTTCAGCCAGGCTTTTATTTGAATGTCCCTAGTATATGTTGCCACCTTTATCTTAAACTTGCAGAGGATTGTATTCACTAATAAATAAGAAAAGTAATATTGCTGTCACATTTTCTTTCATATAGATCTAGAAAATATTTCAGCTTAATTTCTTTTAAGTAGACTACCTTGTTAAAATTTTTTTAAAAAAAAAAAGGAAACATTTGCTACACTTTTATTTTTGACTGCCTTGCTCTCTCTTTAAATAAATGGGTGGTGGTTTAGCGCACCATCTAATGTGGTGTGGATTTCTTCTGGATACTGGTACTGATCCTGAGTTGCTTTTTGCCAAGGTCAACCTGTTTTGTCAGCAGGGCTACCACATTCTATTCTTCCAAACTTTCTGATAGTCTTTATGGTTATGCAGGGGAAGAAAAAAAAGAGGTAATGATCTAAAAAAATTTTGGGGGAGTTTTGAGTTATATAAGCTATTGAAAAAAAAATTAAATTTAAAAATCCCTATTAATCTCTCCCTTTTTAGCCTGATATATCAGTTAGCCACATAACAGGTTTGTGTGCTTTTAATGAAGACTATAACATGGTTGTTTATGAACTTTTAGAGGAGATTTTACTAGTTGGTTTGCATTAAATACCCTTTCTACCCCCCCAACTTTCATTATTTATTTAGAAATTTGTACCCTGAAGATAAGGGGATTCAAAACATTTGGGGTGTACAAAAGTAAATATTGAAGTTATTAATTTTGGTACCTGAACATCTGTTATTGGTCAAATGATTTTCCATATTTAAAAAAAAAAATGTATACATACATGGCTATACAGAGAAATATTGCTGTTTGTGTTTTTTTTTGTGTGTAATGAAGTGCTTTAATGCTTTATTGATAAGACTTCCATGAGGTATCATGTGAACTAGAGTCAATTATAGTGCATATTTTAGTTCTGTTTTGGTAGGAGTAACTAGTGGGAATTTCTTTACCACTGGTTTTAGGGGACATTAGCAGAGCTTCCAGAATCTACCACCAAGCTGTGGGTGGGGAGGTTTCAAGAATGCTATCATTGCTTTATTTGAATACTGATTAGAACAATTCATGAGCGCTGATTCAGATTTTTTTTTTTTTTAGTTAATATGTTACTAACCTACTTACTACAACTGTTGACATTATAGCAGCAAAGCAAACTAGATTACCACACACCCCACTGTTCACTTTGAACTACACCTTGAAGTACTGGTGACATTGCTTTTCAGAGTTCTACCTCGATTACATTTCTCTGAATTTCACCAGCTGAAATATCACTTTCCCTTACCAAAAAAAGCGCACACTAGATTCATTAAAAAGAAAGACTGAAGTTCACATAGTTTTGACATCTATTTCTGCTGTTTATAATTAATTTCATTGTTCATATTACTAATTACAAATGATCGGATGCTAATAATAATAATTTTTATTTGGAAGAAACAAAAAAAAAATTTAAATAGCTAATTTTTTAAAAAATATATAGTTTGTATTATGCTCCTGTATATTAAAATAGTGTAGAATTGGAAATTTATCCTCTTGAAAGATAGATAGACTGTGTATTTGCAGTAGCATCTGTAAATAGTCATCTTTCTTATCATGGTACATATGCACTTTGTCTGGAAAATAAAAAGTAATTACATATTTTTATATCAGGGCTCCAAAGATTGCTATCTTATGTTTTTGAATTTAGGTTCTATAGTCATTTATTTTCCTACTCCCATCTAGGCACCATCTTGCACAAGCAACCTGCAGCCAAATGCCATGCAACACTTTGTGCAGCTAGATTTTTTTGTAGTTTTGTCAGAAGAGCTACACTGACTGCCCATACGTTTTGAAAAGTTTTAGATTTATCAAAATTCTCTTGAAATAACTGGTATAAGGAAGTTATGGAAAGTATGATAGTGAGATGATGTTAGTTTTAAAGTAAGTAAAGTTTTTATTAATAAGTTGGCCTGAAACTGATATTCATAGCTTAGATTTACTGAGAAGTTTGACCATAAGTTTGTGGTAATCACTTAGGGATGGTGATAAATGGTAAATTTGTTGTCTTTTCTTTAACATCTTTGTGAGCAGCATGGTGGTCTAGTGGTAGACTGTTGGATTGCTAAAGTTGAGGACCCATGTTCATTTCCCATAAGAGACTGACTTGGTTTGGTGTATCTTGCTGCTATGGTTTCATATTGCTCTTCATCAGCTGCCAAGTGATATTTTCTCCAAGTGTTCTGGTGTTTCCTACATTTTAAAAAAGAAAAGTTCTGGTAGGACTTTCTGAGTAGTTGTGGTGAAGGGTCTGTGGTTAACTCTTGAATGGCTTACATCTTGACCGCTGTTTAAGACCCTCCAACTGTACCCAGGTAACCTAGCAATGCAGATGCTCCACATTCTTTCTAGCTCGCTTCTGTGACATGGCCTCTACTTTGAAGTCAGGATGGCTATGCAAAGTGAACAAACATTACAACAGTGGATTAAGATGCATAAGTGCATAGCATACCAACCTGTTGTAGGTGACAGAGAGCCTGAGTTTAGTTCCTATTGGGATTAACTTGGTTTGGTAATCTCCTATGACATGGTTTATTCTAAATACTCTGTTTAGCTTGCAGGAGAAAGCCAGAGAAGTTCTACTAGGAATTTTTATTAGGTTGAAATCTAAGTACACTGGGCACTTTTATGCTAGCCATTATTTTTGGTGCTATGCATCCCTTTTTCTTGTCCAGCTCGTGTTCCAGATCCAAATACAGGACTACAACAGCGGTAGCATTATTTTTGTAACCTATAATATTTTTAAAATCATCTGTGAAATAACATCAATAACTGGCTTTTGGCTCAACTTATTTTTTTAATTAATTGGTTTTTAAATTTGACCATTTTTCAAATTCAAAACTGTTTTTATGGTATTCTTGGATAAAAGTTATAAAAATAGCATAAAAACAAAAGAAAAGCAAACATTTAAGTTTACTTTTAAATAATATTTACTCATTTACAACAAATATATTAGCAAATTAACAGTGATAAAACCAGACAAGTTAATTGTACAGCTCTAAATGTTCCAGCATAGTGTTGGATTGTATAAGTAGTAGTAGTACGTTGAGGTTTTTAGTTCATGGAAATTGAGTAGAAATTCCAATTCATTGCTAGCTGCTGGTATGATATGCAGAGAGATTCAGCAAATTTCAAAGGACATTTGTTATCTTATATCAGTAAGCTTAATGAAACAACTGATGATATTTGGATGAATGACATTGATCAGAAATTAACTTTGCTCTTTTGAATCTTATTAAATTTGTCTGTCTATACATCATCTGAAGGATTTGTATGTGTTTCCTTTTCTCAAAAACTAAGGTAGAACAATAGTTTTAGGATAGGTAAGAAACAAGTAAACTTGATGATCTGTCATGAATTGTTTGAAACTGCTTTAGGATGATTGGTGATGCAGTTGCTGGTGTATTGAATGAGTTAATAGTATTGTGATGTGCTATAGTGAAGAAAAAAGAAGACAACAACAACGTCTGAGGCAAAGACCCTTTTAAATCATTTTAAGAAGAGTTGGCACCTAGATCTGTCAACACCATAGTACACTCCACAAAGATTTGATATTAATTTCCAAGTTTGGCTAAAGAAAGCTCTGATACTCTCAGGTGCTAATTATGTAGCTGACATAAATCAGTACCTAATACACTTGATATGTGGTTATAGTTCTTTTTTGATTTTGCATTAAGGGTCTGTTGCACTCTCTTCAGGTTAGGAAAAACAGACTTTTGTGATATCTCTTAAAGGGCAAGTTTATTGTATAAAAAAAGAGAGAGAGATTAAGCATGTTGGTGTGAATTTTTAAAGGGAATACAGCTGTATAGGCTTGAATTTAAAAAAAAAATTTTCTACATGAGTACAGTTTTAACTTTTTTTTAAAATATTGATGCAATAGAATTAAATAATGAAGGGTGGCTGAAAATCAGAGTAGTGATGAGTCAACATTTTATTTTGAAATGATCAAATGACCTACCTTGCATTCTTTACACATTTATTAGTAGAATTAACTTACCAATAGTAAAAAAAGATTCATTTTAAGCTTATTTTAAATTTAGCATTACATTTTCTCCTCTGAAAGTTTTTATTTTTGAATATACACTTTCTAACCCTGACAAACTAGTTTGCTATATGCATTTCCCACAGCAATTAGATGTAAAGAATTGCTTGTAATTGTGTTGATCAAAGCTCAGGACTTGCTGTAAGCTACACAGGCAAACACTTGAGTTCAAAATACATTTTAAAACACTCATTGAACAAAGACTTGATTAAACAGATAGACCTGGCTAGTTTTTTTATTGATCAGAGTTCAATTAAGTAAAAATTCATGGATGTTAGTGCTGATGCTGTCGAATGGCAGGTGGGAGGGTTCTTTGAATATATTAACCTTATCTTTACTGATTATTTCCTGACTTAGGAAATAAAAATTTTTTCACTAATTTGATGGCATTAGAAAAGAAAAAAAACTTAACTTTCGCAAAATCCCTCAAATGTATGGTTACTGGGTAGGTAACCGGTTAGTCAATGGACGTGGCAGACAGCCCTGGTGGAGACGCATAGTACCCAAGTTATCTGCTAGAGGGCATTTCCTATCTTGCATCACAGGCGCCTTCAAAATTTCTGACTTTGACAAGGAAATTCCTACTAAAGCTTTTCATTTTTAGATGGATGGAGGAAACTCACATGGTTAGTTGCAGAAGTAGAGCGAGAAGAAACCATATCAGGGAGATACACCAAACCAAGAGTCAATTCTTGTGGAATTGAACTTTAGCCCTCAACCTTGGAAGTCTACTGGCTAACCACTGGACTTGCCACCTTGATTAATGATGATGATAACATTACACTACACTACATAATAAAAATTGTTTAAAATTGAGGGGGAAAAATTTATTTTTTATGATGATTATTTTCCTGCATAATATTTTTTTTTATTATTATTACAGGTATTGTCCTGATATTGTTTGTAGATTTTACAGGGTATATTTTAACTGGTTATTATTGGGCATTAGATCAAACAAACTTGGCACTGCACCCAAGATATTACAAATAAGGAAAAGCACATATTTTGCATACTTTACCTGTGAGAATTTGTGTGGGTGGCCACCATGTAAGGTATTTTTATATTACTCTGATTAGAGTGCTAAGTTGTATGATTTAGGTAGCTTAAAGAAAAACTAAAAACATTTGGGTTTCTTTTTAAAACGGCTAAAAACTCACACGTCTTAGTAAATTTTTTATGACTGCTAAAGATTTATCTAAGTGTGAATCTCTGTGCCTGTTTGTCTATAAACCTTTTTAGAGGTTAAACAGTTAAAAATCCTAGCTTTTTGTTAGTGATGATAGAACTGATTTTGACTGGGCTTAAGCAATAAGGGAAGTCTCAGCTGCGGTTTGATCATAAGATGTGATAACTGTCTGTCCATGAGCACAATAGACAGCAGTAAAGCCTAGCATGATATCAATGGAGGGACAAAGATTTATTTAAAAAAATAAATAAATTTTTCTTAATCACTACTTCGATTAGAGCTTTTTTTTAAAGGCTGATTGTTATTTTTGGCAGTTTCCATAATTAATATTGTTGCTTTTCTTGTCTTTTCATAAAATAGATTATTACAGTAGTAGGTCAGGTATGTATGTGGTTGGCAGGGGAGAGTGAAAATCGTTTCTAATTTTTAAAAAAAATCACTTCAGTAATAGAGAGTGTATTATTGGTATTTAGGTTTTGTTTTTGTACATTAGGTAAAGTGTTCAGGGGGAGTTCTTATTCATGTCTTAAATTATAGTTTAGTAGTACAGGCCAATAGATTTATTGTTGAATTTACGATTTACCGGACTTGCCGCACATTAACCTCGAGAAGTTCATTCCGAAAAGGTCTACAGGCCCCTCCCTGCCTATAACATAGCAATGTGGTCATTTGGCAACAAAACATCAGTTGAAATTCATTCTCAGACCTGTTTTGTATTGCTGCATTACATAAAATGTCCAAGTCTGTTTTTTATCAGATGACAGCATATTAGTTTCAGAAAACTCTACAACAAAATTGAGGGTGACATTTTTTTTTTTCTAAACACCAGGACGTAAAGATTGTATTATGTCCATTATTGATAAGAAAATGCAAGTATCTCATTTCATTTTTTTCTATTTCTTTATCTTTTTAAAATTACTTTCTGAATATAAAAAAATGTATGTACATAATTTCTAATTTTTAAATTTGAGTTCAATGCCATCCCCCAGTTTTAGGAAAGAATCCAATAACAGGTGGCTGACTAATCAAATTTGTTTTTAGTGTTGCTTATTAAATTAATTATTGATAGTTAAATCAAAGTGGTCTGAGATAAAGGGTTTGTACTGGTTAAAGGCATCTTTAATGAAAATGTTTTGAAAAAATACAGCTTTAATGGCCATATTATACACACAAATTAGTACCTTTAAACTTTGTAGCTGTGACAGAAAGTCTACAGCTTTAATGGCCATATTATACGCACAAATTAGTACCTTTAAACTTTGTAGCTGTGATAGAAAGTCTGTGTGGCAGATAGTTTTGACAATCAGATTTTTTTACTACTATTAACATGTGTCTTAAAATTAATTACTAAAGCTTGGCAACTGTTGAAATGTTTCTATTTTCATTAGTTTATTTTTTTTATTGTTAATTATTTTTCAGAACTAGAATAAGAATCTGTTTGAGTTTATTGCAGAACATTTTTAACTTTTTTTATGATGCTATGCATGGAGGTAAGCCATTTGTCAAGGTGCAATGTATCTGGTGGGAACTGAACAAGAAAACAAATTAGTCGGCTTTCACCACTAAATCAATATTAGACTGAACTGCACAATTGAATCTTGACCCAAAGGTGATCTCAAATTGTTTAACCATTAATTATTGAATTAGCAGCACTGAAAAGCTGAGCAGTACATCAGAAGTTTTGAGGAGAAGGGAGAGTTAAACAAAAAATTTCAAGGAATATTTAAAACTGGTATTAATTTCCACTCCAGGTTTTGCAGTAATGCTACAACATTTTCTTTTTATTATTTTCTTTTTAAACTGTCCCTAAGTAGTGTTGTTTATATGTACATAAGGTAGTGATTTTTAGCCAGACATTTTATATCTTAATAGATATATCATTCAGGTCAATAATTCTGTGACATTTTAAAAAAGATCAAGTGAGCTGGAAACAGTCTGTTTGGAAGTGACAAGTTTTTGTTGTTTTTTTAAATGGCAACTAATATTTTTGATGTAATTTTATTCATTGCCAGCAAAAATAGAACCTGATAACTTACAATCAGGCTGACAGAGTAGAAAACTAATGGCATTTGCAACTGAAGGAAAAAACTTATTTGATAAGCAGGTGGACAGAAAAGACATCATTTAGTGCATGTCTGAGTTGTGAAGCAAAAAGGAGATTCCATAATTTTAAAATTTAAATTTATGCAGGCATCAGTTGTACTGAGAAGAAATTTTTTGAAATCCATAGAAACAAATTTATAATATGTGTATTGTTTTTATTTAAATAAAGTGGATTGGGGGTTAGTTTCATTTTTTAATAAACAAACAAAATAAAAACTCGATTACAGGCATGAAAAGTGGTGGTCTGAGTGAGAGGTGTTGGGGGGGGCATGAAAATGTGCTGTCTGTGTGGGTGGGCATACCTACGTCAGTAGGTGAGGGAGCGACCACAGTGGGCCATGGCCTCCCCCTCTTACACCCACATCTTTCTTGTGTATTTGTTTTGTGACAGCAGCTTGTGTTATATGCATACATTGCATTAGGAGTGAATTAATTTAATAATGTTGGGTGATATTAAAATAACAGTTCATAATTACTGTGAACAGTAAAAATAAGAGGTTTTTTACATTTAATCTTTCCGGTTCTCACAGAAATGCCAAGGCTTTAGGGATTAATGTGACCTCAATTTATTCATTTCATTTAGTTTAAGCACTTGACATGTAAATTTAAAATGTACCTGAGATTTTTTTATTCATAAATCTGGATCTTATTCTTCAGTGTGAACTGTACAGGTAATTTTAAATTGCGGTCTAGTCAATTTTCAAGGGAAAATGTACACCATATGAGTACATTCTAATTGTGGAAGGTTTCAATTTGAATTAAATATTGTAGATGCTTTGTGCTGTTTTGCATTTTGATTTTAATTTTAAATATTTAATGATTTGATTAAATTAAACCGTATCAAAGAGTTATGAAGAACATGTGAAAATGAAGATGGGCATAGAAATTTTCTAATATCAAATTTCTCCGTCAAATATGCATTTGACGGTGGTCGTATATCTGTAGATTTGTTCACAATTTCTCTCTCTCTTTTACAAATACCTTCTTACAGGGGAGGGGGGGGGGTTACTGCAAATCATGCAACCATGTACTTCATTTATAAATATCCTGACCTGTCTTACCTCTTAGCTGTTTAACTCATGAGAAAAAGGCTGGGGGTAAAAAAAAAAAAAAAAGAAAGAAAGAAAAAGTCTAATAGAAAAACCTTCACCCACCTCTGACCAGGCACCTTGTTTATAAGCTTTTTGTTTGTGACCTTGATAAACGGGTTTTTCAGGTTTGAGCTGTACCAGGGCTGGGCTTTATAATTGTCTGTTTTTGTCCAGATGAACTGAGTCATTCCACTTGTGTGTTTATGTAGGTGGGAAGGACAAATAGGTATGCTGCATGGTTTTCACAGGAAGGCATTTTATGGCTGTATTAAAATTAGACTGTAAATAACATTTGGATAGAAGGTGATATTATTCTTTTCTAAATACATATTATATAATAAAACACAAACAAAACATCAGCTGAATTTTAGTCTTTAAAAAAAAAACATATCACCATCTCCATAATTACTCTGAAAAATTAAAATATGCAGCATCTAAATTCGGTAGATGTTTAGTGGATAAACAGATTTAAAAAAAGTTAATGAGGTTCTTCATAATATTGTACACAAGACATGTCAGTTTTTCAAGAAGGAGAGCTCTTTTTAAATTTATGGGTAGAGTTATGGGCCTGTGGTGTGGTACTCTGGACTCGTATTAGTTGCATGTACATTTTATGAAATTTAAGGGGTATGTTTGGGGAGAAAGGAGGGAACTGATATAATTTTTCTGTTTATTGCTTAAAAGAAAAGCTATTGGGTAAATCCAGTGGTTTACAAATTGTTTTTTGATTAATTTGGAAGACCTTTTTTGTTTGTTTGCTTTTCCCATATATAAGATCAAACATGTTGTTGCAGCACCTTTTAATAATTTATTAGTATTTTTATTTTTAATATTAGAAACAGTTATTTTTCAATTTAGTCTATTTGCAACAAAAAGATATTTTAATATGTAATTAAAAGAGAAGAAAATGATGGGATTGCTTTCCAACTTTCTCATGCTTCCTGCAGCCATGTTTGACTGAGTTGGAAGCCCTGGAATTGCAGTAGGTGAGGGCCCATCAACCTTTTTGAGTGGAGATCTCACTCTTTTTTCTGGATTATAATTCATGTCTATGGTTTTACCATGCATACATGCACCTATACAGGTAATTTTCTCAACATTATTTTTTTTAAAAAAAAAACAGGATTGCTACAAAGAATAGTTGGATTTGGCGAAAGAAGATAAAATTGTTAAATGTATTTAGTTACTGGAGAATGTTTGGCTAAAACTGACTGGTAGAGTTTTGTAAACTGACTACTTACACTGACTGTACGGCAAATGCAGCATAACTGATAATGCTTTATATGCACAACAATCAAGGGGAAAAACTGCCTTTACATGGGTGCTGTCAGGGACTTTTTTTTGTGGCCAAGCACCTCTCTCTCTCTCTCTCTCTCTCTCTCTCCAAGGATGCCGTTTTGAATTGGGCACAAGGCAGCAAAGGATAAAGGTTGTAATGGTGGGATTTTGAAAATAAAAATGGTTCACCACATTTTGCATTCAGACTCAATTACATAATGCTGGTGGGTTATGAGGAACCAACTAAATGAAATGACTGATGATACTTTAAGAATGGAAAGCCCTGGTTAAATGTCAGATTTAAAACCTGCTATCGCTGCTCACCCCTCCCTCGTTTATGCAGAACATTGCCAATAATTTTTACTGTGAGCAACTTCAGCATAATGCATCTTTATATCTAATGCAAAACTTAAAATTATTAATATCTTGCAATTAGTTTCATGCTTCTACTCTCCACAGTGCATGTCTGTCTCTCTCTTTTGAGTGGTTCATCAAAATAAGAGAATTACAAAAGAACTTCAGTATAACTAAAAAGTATCAGCCCACAACATAAGATGTTTAGTTGCCTGTAGATGTCATTACAGTTGTACTACATGTGGCTGTAGCACTTGAAAAAAAAAGTCTTGTTTTGTTTTTTTTAGTATTTCCAAATCATCTATTATTTATTTTATAGGGTATTTTTTTTAAAAAGCTACCAGGAACATTTCTTTAAAATTCATGTAAGTGCAAAGCATTCATGTGTATTACAGCATTAGCTATTCTGTGTGCTTGTTTAGACTCTTCCACCCAGGGAGTGATTGGACTAGTTCTCAAGCTTTTCCTCCTGAGGGTAAAGTTTGAGTCTCAAAGGCAGAGGAGACCTGCATTAATTAGTAGTGTCAGAATAAATAGGGCAGCCAGTGTGTGGCTGCATTCTCCCTTTCCTGGTAAGTCTGACACTCACTTGGACTAAACACACACACACACCCTACTTTCTGCACAGCCAAGCCAGCCAGTCTTCCATATAAGGCCAGAAGACGCCAATAAAACCTCCAGGTGTCCAGGAATGTTTGATGACATGAGATGGTTTGTTTTTTTTTAAGTTGATTAACGGAAGATAATAAAGGCTTGGTCCTGGTAAATGTTTCAGCCTTCGAATCCCCTCCAACCACAGAAAAGAAAATGAGAATTATAAGAAAGCATTTGCTTGATTTCATTATCTAGCCAGCTAAGAAGGTCACTCGGGGTCAACCTTATGGGGGCGTGGAGGCGAGTACTCTGCTTAGTGGCTTTTGTAGATGGAAAGTCCTCTGCCCGAAAAGAGTGGAGGCGAGGGGCGCTTTTTGCCTTTGGCTTGCCTATCTGGCTGGGAAGGTAAGGTGCTTTGACACCGGTTTTCGGACTTGTCTTGCTGAGGCCTTTTCCCCCAAGATTGGTTTTTGGCTGGGGAAGCGGTCACTCTAGCGTGGGGTGTTTGCGCCCCTAACTCTGGCTGCCTCAGCGGCCAGATACACGAGGTGCTTCGGCGCCTCAACCTGGCCTTTTAGGCCTTAACGGGAGCTTGCTCCACACCGGGTTTCGGCCACCACCCTCCACTCCCTTCTCCTCGGAGATACACACGCACCACTTACGCATGCACCACAAAAAAATTTTTTTAAAAAAAAAAAAAGAAATCATACCAGCTTGGTCTGGAAGATGTTGAACTGGCCCCCATCTTAATTTTTCCAGGTAGCTAACAGAGTGGACAATAAACACACTTTTGAACCACTGGTAGAATTCTGATCATTTTTTTTTTCTGTCCAGATAAATAGCAGTTTTATCTCAGTTACTGTTTTTAATACAAAGAGATATTATGAACAAATGTGCATCTCTCTTGATTTGCCTTTTTTATATTTATGATCAAAGAAATGTATAAATTTTCAAGTATATTTAACTATTAATGAAAAGTTATTACTCTGCAGCCATCTTCAGTTGTATGTTTTAAACATACATAAATACTTCTGCTGAGGTTCCCTTGTAGTGACAGCAATCAAACTAGTTTAAGACTTTCATTACCACATCAGGAAAATTAAATACAATAAAACCTGACGCTGCCTGGTCTCCCCACAAAAGTCCACTTTGAGTTGTGCGGAAAATTTTTTGCTTGGGCACCTTTTGCACATGTGTATGTAACCAGGGTAAGTAACTGCGGCTGGACAATCTGGGCAAGTTTAGATATTTTAATTTATCACCAGTTATTTAATTATACATGAAATTTTGATGGGTACTCACTGTATAAGCCATGTGGATATTTTTCTTAGCATTGTTTTAAAGGTTTACATTTTAAATTCAATATTGTTGCTGATGTAGTTAGTCCCTGATCAATATAAAACATTTGATGTAAATGAAGGATTTTTTTTTTTTTTTTTCATTTTCTAAGAGAATTACTGTAATTTTAACTGATTTTTAAAAAAAGTCTGGTGGGAAAGAGCAAAGGTGGTTGGGTTAGATATTGACCATGTTATTGTCTTGTCTACTTTGGTTGGTACATTTGTCTTGAACCATAGCCATGAGTGACCATATCCTCGATTTTTATACAAATAAGAACAATTTGCATTTTTGCATTAACCCTTTCCTGGTCAGAATTTTCAGTATTTAACAACGACAAATGGTCAGACAGGGTGGCACAAAATGCACTTATCTGATTAAAATTATGAAAAATGTTAAAAAGTGACTGAAATAGCACACGGTTCAGTAGTCCAAATGAAAAGGAAATATGTCCAGATAATAAAAGGAAAAATGTAATTTATAGTGCAGAAAGTGAAATCACCCATGTGTTGTCAGAGATGTCAATACTGATTAAGTTTTTTTTTTTTTAATCTCGTCACTGTCATTACTTTTGACACTTAAGTCTATCATCCTCCCTCCCAATAATCTTCAATGGACAGCATAGAATTATGGTTATGTTTACTGCTACAGACTGATTTGTTACCCATCCAGGTGTTGTCAGGTCTGTGAGGTATAGTGGTTAGTTTCAGCCATCAGCCATGCAGTGGAAAATATCCACTAGCATTGCATCGTCAGGGACAACTATCTTTGAGCAGATGACAAACTCTACTTGATGGCCTTTCCATTGTTATCACACTCCACCTCCAACAAATTTTTTGACATGTCTCCATTGCTGTCTGACCAGCTAAAAGAGGAGAGATCTGAGGTATACACACTTGACACCTCTACATCAGCAGAAGGAAAGGACTTAGTGTTGGATTGCATCATGTAACAAGTAGATAAAGTAGCTTAGTAACACACAATTCAAAAGTCATTTTTGCAGGAAAACAAAGCGCTAATAAACATGAAGAAATTGATAATGTGGACCAGCATTCTCCTGCATGTGCTATCTATAGTATAGACAGAAATGATCATTAAATGACTCTTCAATATCAGCCAGTTTGTTAGCTGAATGTGCTGTTTACATAGGAAAGAATTAATTGCTGGGAAAATTGGTGACTTTGTTACACACACACACACACACCTTTCTGTAATTGGGATCTTTTATTTATTTGGTCAGAGCATTGATGAAAATAACAACTAAGTTTGTGTTGAATTCTTAAACTCTGTTATCGTACTTTGATTCTTTACAGGAAACAACTTGCGATGAAAAAGATGGCTGGTGCAGCAAAGATGTCAATTTGAGGTGTCGAGAGATCATGTACAGGAAACTGAGAGTAAAGCAAGCAAAAGACTGGAATAAGTTCCGTTCCAGAGGTGGTAAGTTGGAACTGCTTAATGCAGTTAGTTATCGAGAGTTATAATTAACATTAACTTTAGTCTCTTTTTTGTTTTGTTGCTTCTCATTTCATTGTGAAGAGAAGAGACAACAACCATGGTTCATGCTCATCCATGAATAAAACTTTTATCTCGGAAAGTTGCTGAAACATCCTGGTAAAATGCTCCAACTCTCTGGAAGAACTGAGAAGAGCATCGGTTTTTCTAAAACTGTCATACTACTTGCAAACAGTGACAGGCCCAGTAAACACTTTTTTCAATTTAAAATTTTATTTGGATACCTATATTTCTTGCTGCATTATGTCACACAAAATTTTTATCACTGAGTTTTGGTTGCAGCTCCAAGTATATCATGAGTGGCTTGACAAAAGAGACAAATGTAGCCCACAGAGTAGAGTCTGCATGGCAGGTTTCAGCACTTCAAGCATAGGTGGGGCTGCGGTTAAATTCCATCACATGCAACCCAAGCACTGACACAGACAACAACAGAGAAAATCTGTGTAATTGCAACTGTTGTGAACAGTTAATAAAACAGGGAGCAAATTAACGCCCCCTTCAGTCTGAGAATGCTACTGGCTTATTATTTAATCCTAACTATGCAAACTTTGCATTGAAAGGATGACAATGAAAATGAAATAAGATTAATAATTCACAGTTTAAAAATGGCATTGACTTTAGTGTTAGGTTTTAATCATAGAATTTGTATAAGAAATATGCTGGGGTTTGTGTTTTTTTTCCTTGTTATCAGCCTATTGCTTTTACACACTTGATATCCAAGGGTTTTAATATCCTTTTTAAATTGAAGTAAATGGCATAAATTGGCAATGCATTTTCGGATTGAGAAAAATTCCTCACTGTTTTGGGAAAATCACAGTTGCCTTAAAAAAGTCTGTCATTGAAATAGCAACGAGTGATAAACTTCTCATCTTTGGTCTCGAAAAAAAAAGTTCTACAACTGGATGGGGAGGTTGTCCCAAATCTACTGATGTAGTACTTTTTTTTTTTTTAAGATATGTACACACACACACACACACACACACACCATACTCTTAATAACCTGCAGCAGTCTCCCAAAATACTACTAGTTATTTGAAGTCTGACTTATCAGAAGCTGACTTAATCTAAGTTACTGGTTTCTAGTCCTTTTAATATCATTGTTCTCATTGGCATTTTTAAAGTCATACAGAGAGAGTATTTGGATTAATGCCAGACTTTGTTTTTTAGTGCCTTTCCAACTTCAAGAATTGCCTGATACTTTGTCTCAATTTTGCGAGTCTGCGGTTTGCATTTTTGTGATGCCATATTGGTGTGAGATGTTGCTTCAGTGATGCATCACAAGACAAGTGATATTAGAAGGGTGTTTTGCACTTGTTATAGATAGGAGAATGAAATGACTGACTCGTTTTAATCGTACGTCAAATGTTCACAACTCACAAAAATGTCACAATAAACACTATCTGCATCATTGATGATCAGTAACATGAAAAAAGATTCATTTTTCTTAACAAATGCATGAAAAATTGATCGAAATCAATCATTCAATGTCAACTGACAAACTGAGTTGGAAATGATCATCTAATTTCACTTAAAGGGACTAAAAAAAATATTTTGACTTATCCAACTTTTTCACTGAGAGTAAGTTTGTTATTCGTACTTTTTATATAATGAGAGAGGGAGGCATTTTGTTGGGATCTGTGTGTTACTTCGAGTTAAGCAGTATATTCAAGATATCCATTGTCAAATTATCGAGAGTTGACCACACACACACACAGACACACACACACTCTCTGGTTGGCCACTTCATTAAGACCTATGTACTCTTTAAAACTTGGACCTGACCTGAGCTGCAGATACAAATTAGGTTAACCACATCATGTGACAGGTTTTCCCTGCAGTTCTATATATGACTTAGACTAACTGCAAATGTACTTTTCCACTGGATATGGGACCAGACAGACATTACGATATTTGAAAGATGTATAATTGTGGGTGCATGTCTAACCAGTGTTACAGACAGTTTCATTGGTTATCTGCTCCAAAACATCAGTCATTTGAGTTTATCTCCAATGGCAAAGGATGAGGAAAATGTCTACAGCAAGGTGTAAATGTAAACACACTGACAGAAAGAAGAGAAAAGTAGTGTCCAACCATCATCCAACAATATACCAACTGGCAGTGACATTTAATGCAGGACAATCCACACTCATCTCCAACCAAACTTTTTAAAGAGCATTGTGACTAATGGAAATGGACTATGGGAGTAGAAGATCATTGCATAAATCACTGATCAGTTGCTAACATGAAAAAACATATCGTTTGGTATAAGGATTACAGATAAATTATGAACTGGCAAAAAGTGATGTGGTTTGATGAGTCGTGCTTCACCTTTTTCTTCTTCATTTTGTACAGATGGGAGATCAGGCCTTTGGTGGTGGATTCATGATTTGGGTCATTTTTTTTTTGGCATACCCTTGCCCCTTGGTTGCTCTAAAAGACAATGAATGCCAAAGTTTACCTCAGCATCATTTCCAATCAAGTACATCCAGCGATTTCCAAGATGACAGTGCTCTCATCCACTGTGTCCACATTGTGTGTTCATGATTTGAAGAACATGACAAAGATTTCAGACATCTCCCAAGGCCAGCATAATTCTCTGACCTTAAACCAGTTGAGAATCTGTGGGTTCAACTTGAAAAACGCATTCGCCATCAAGATCTTCTGCTTATCTCACTCCATACATTGTGTACAACATTAATGACTGAATGGAGAAATATCCCTCAGATCACCTTCCAGCAAGCATCTTGTGGAATCTATGCCACATCATGTCATGGCTGTTATTTTAGCAAAAGGTGGCTTAACCCATTATTAGATATAGGTTTTAATAAAATGGCCAGCCAGTGAGAATGTTTAAACTTTTCAAGTAACAAGAACCTATGAGAATCTATTTCACATTGTTATTTTTATTTATCTTTTCATCAAATTGCTTGGCTTAAATTCTTTTGAAGACATTCTTACTCTGATCGGATTTCGTGGTCTTTTGTGGTGTTAAAAAACAAATCTCTACTGAAAATTGTTCTTAAGAATACCTTAAATTGTTCTAAAAATACCGTATCTTTTTAAAACTTCATTGCAAATTTTATTTACTTTGTTTTGAAAGCTTCCATTGATCTTTTTTTTTATCAAAAAATTTATTTAAATCCATTGTTGCAAGTGCTGGAGACCTAATTTATTTTATTTTCAGTCCATTGTTGGCATGAATTCATAATGGTATGACTTGTCACACTTTACTGTTAATGTATAACAAATGGTTAACTCTACATAAACTTTACATTACTCTTTGAGTTTCCAATTTTTGTTTTTTAAAATTGTAAAATATTTCTTTAGCTAATAGTATCTTAACATATGCTAAATGTAACTATATCGGCAAGAATTTTGGACACTACCCTGTTCTTTTTGTTTTGCTTGTCTAAAATAGCTGCAATGCTTTTCTGGACTCAGTGGTTTTTGAACATGTAATATGATTGTCTGATTGTTGAACAAGCCTGGCACTTTATTGTGCAAGTAGATCTTGAAAAAGCAAGGAAACTTCTGGCAACTACATATACTGGAAGATTATTTGTTGTCAGAGACTTTTGGATTGTTTCAGTCCCTCTGATTCCTTTCCAGGAGTTGAAGAATTTTTACTTCCTCTATTAGGATTATATCTTGTAAAACTGAATGATAGTAATGTTGATATATTGATGCTGTGACCTGATACACTGCCAGAATTAATGTGACGTAACTTTCGCAGATGTTGACCTAAAGTACTGACTGGACAAACAGCATGACTGTTCATAGATCAGTGATGCAAAGTCAGACGATCTGAAATTGACTGTTGTTATAATGTAGAACGACATGAAATGCTTTTCAGGCACAAAAGTGACTGAACAGGAAGGAAAATCACTTGCTGTATTTACTCTTGTTGCAAAATAAAAATGTAAAAAATCTTGTAGTGGAGAACATGATACATAATTTTCAGTGGCAATATATTAGTATACTCTTACATGATGTAAAGCATTGATATTTACAAATTACATGTATATTGTGATTGATATATGATGATACTATATTTAATGATTTTTATAACATCACAGTGCACTTGTCACAATTACAGTTACTTTATTTCTTTAAATTGTCATTTTAATCACTGGAAAAAATTGTTTTTTGGTTAGATGAACCTTGAATAATGATATTTTGTATTTAGTACAAAGCGATTGATTTTAATCCAAGGTAATTTGATTGATTGATTTCTTTTTTAAAAAAAAAAAATGTTTCACGGAAATTTTAAGTTTCGTAATAAAAGTGCAAGCAATGAAAAAGAGAAAATGGTGAATAAAATTATTGTTCAGCATTGCTCAAGTTGAGAAACAGTATCCACATCAACCTAGAAAACTTTTATTCATATAAATGAATATCGATTATATTACATTATATATATTGCAGGTGGGCTTTTTGTTTCCTTTTTCATAGTTTGAAAAATGAAGGCAACAAAATAATGGTTGCTCAGTTTTGTACTTGAATAACTTAGTACTTGCTGTGTTTGTGTTAAATTAATGTAGCATGTGGCAAATGCTGATTTTAATGACAGGTTAAGTCTCAGGTGCTTGCATGTGTATAAAAAATTACATACATGGATGTTCTCACAGATAAACACCTGTAAAATAAATGTAATCATATATGGCTGTTTGTTATATTTGCTAATTGATTTGTTTGCTCTTACAGGAAAGGAGAGACTTCTCAAAAAAAAGAATGTGAGTGAGTCGCCAGAATCATCTGGCAGTGACATGGAATTTGATGATGAGGCCAATGATGGCGAAGATGACATAGAGACTGAAATGATAAACTGTGCATGAAGGTGGTGATATTTCATTTGTGTATGACGGCAAAACTTCTAAGTGATTTAAAACATTTCATTCAAATCTGGAACATGGTGCAGTTGGTCATGTTAAATGCTTTTATTTTTTTTCTAATTTTTTTGTTACTAAAACAACAATGTGTGCAACAACATGTAAAATGGACATAAATGATTTGTTAGATTGACTAAATTCATCAGAAATGAGATTTGTTTCTTTACAAATGAAATTCTGGTTAAAGATTAAATAAAAAATTGAAGAGAATCTGCCAAAACTTGTTTATTTATTTTTTTAAATGCTGAAGCAACCTTTTTGGTTGCCCACCAGTTTATAATGTGAAGTCGGATTGGTCTAAAATGATATTATTGTCAAAATAATTTGACCTGTACTCAGTTTGTGAAGCTTTTCTTCAAGGAGATTGACATTAATATTTAATGTACTGGACTTGATTTTACATTAGTAAATTATAGGTTAGATGAAATGGTATATTTTAATTAAAATATCAGTAAATTTGGTTACATGAAATATCCCCATTTTGGTCCAAGAATACACCATTTAAAGTTTCTAAACTGCCAAAGTTTGTGTACTTGTATTTTGGGATGCTTGACCTTTTGCACCTGTGGTTGATATGCATTTTCAGATATTCTTCAACTACTTATGCCATATTGGCTGTTTAGTATAACTGAACATTTGTTCACTCAGAGAACTATACATGGGGGGGTCAACAAATGATTTAGATACTGCATTGCAGTGCTGTTTACTGAATTTTATAATAAAGTTAAGTCAGGAATTTGAGTTGTTATAAGTCATGGCATCTTGAGTTTTCATTAATGGGTACTTGTGTTTTTAATGCCACTACATGAAACACCATCTTTACAGGATTTCATGACTCTATCAGAAGGTCCACTTTTGTAAGTGGCATTCTCTCAAGTGAGTTAACATTAAAATACTGGATATTGGGTTAAATAAAATGAAACCAGCATTACAATACACATCATAGAGTTAAAATATGGGATGAGAAGCAAGTAAGCAGGCAGAATCTACTGTACAATTTTTATTTGATTCAGTTGTAATTGTTTCCAGCAATAATTTTTTTAAAGTGTAAAACTTGGTAATTTGTTGAATGGTCTACTTTTTGTAGTTGGTGGGGTATGGCTCAGAGACCATGCTGCATCCGTCTTTTGTTCTGAATGTTTTTAGTTGCTGCTTAAACATAAAGGAAGGATGTGCTGTGGTAATCTGATGGAGAATCTTTGTTCCAGCAGGTGTGATAACTAGTTATTTAAAAACTCATGGTGCTTTCTCTCTTAGAATGGCTGGACCTGAAAACTGCATCAACAAAAGGTGCTTAGCCCCTTCTGGTGTTTTCCAACATGTACAGAATTTTATAACATTTTAGATTAGTTACGTGACAACTGAGTTCTGCTTTCATTTGGTAAAATCTGTTAAGGCAACCAGTACTAGTGTTTCTACAGGGTCAGTGATACAAGAGAGGAAGCCGTCATAGCCCACCCACCACCAACCAAAACAATTGCTTATCATTTTCATTGTTAATGTAAACCAGTTTTAAAATATCAGCAACTACCACTGGTAGTTTGTTCCATTCATTCAGAATTCTCTGATACTTTAGCTAGTTTATTATTGTGATCCTCTAGTATTTCTAATTGAAGATAACAAAGAAATTGAAACTGTCTATATGCTAAAAAAATTTAATTCTTTTGTACGTATCTATCCTTTCAAACCTCTGATAACCAAATCATCTATTTTTGATCATTTGGCAAACTTTAAAATGCTTAAAACTTGGTAACATTTTATCCTTTCTTGAAAATGTAATTTATGCCTGGAATGGCTTCTATTATCATGCATTAAATACAGTAAAATCTTGATTATCTGAATTTGCCCATATACTCAGTTGGTTCTAAATCCAAACATCCAAATGAACCAAAATGTCTTGGATTTTCACTTTGTTTATATCTCTCACTGGGGAAATTATTTTTAGATCATTGCATTAATTGTTTACAGCTGCTGCCACACAGTATTCCTTGGTTCTGTATTCACTTCCTGCATTATTTCCAGAGCATTTGGATGCAAAGCTATTGTTGCTCTTAATTCTTGTTTTTACTCTACTTAAGTTCAGCAAGTCTTGCCAACCTGACCTCTGCAAACACTGGTGCTAAAAGAAATTATTATTCACTGAGTAGAATGTGGTGGGTCTCACTAACTTATCAAGAACTAACTAAATATTGGCACATTTAGTATGCAGGGTATTCTGGTGCAGAAAGATAAACTGTTATGATTTTATGCTGATACTGAAGTGAATAAAGGAATAATAGAAAGAAAGACTTCCAAAGCATGGTGTGTAAAATAATATCATTGGTGGTGGGGGGGGTTAATTTAATGTCCAGGCATCCAAATTTTCTCATTAGCTGAAGTTATTTAGATCCCAAGCAATTAGGATAAATGGACTTTTACTATATATTGGGAATTCTATTTTTGATTCCCTGATTCCTAGTGTTAATTAATTAATGGACTTACTTTACAATACTACCCCCCTGTCCACATGCACACACTATTCAGAGAGAGATGAATGTTAGTTTTTCTTTGTGTGGGATTATCATTTTTCTTTGAACCATGACAGCACACTTTTTATGAAGTCATTGTACCTTGAAAACACCTGTATGAAATCTGTGCCAACAATGTGTCAGACATATTGCATACACCAGTTCGGCAAAAAGATGTATTGTCAGCTTTAGTTGATGGTGTATCTGTCATAGCCTTCATTATATTGTGTTTAAAAGACCACTAATTAGTATATATTTTAAACTATATTAAAGTCTCATTAATCGATGTGTTTTCAGAGCATATTTTTCATGTTGAAAACCAAAGCCATTGTAGTAACTGCTGTGAATGCTACTAATTTCATTTTGGGTTGCACTAAATTCTTGATTTAAGAAACATTTAAATTTGAGTATAAATATGTATTTTAAATTAAAACCTTTTATGTGTAGCACTTATTTTTGACATATGATTTTTACATGTTTATTTCACCTAAATAATGTCACTTCACTTAATATATATCATATGGTAAGACATCAAATTTTAGAAAAAATTTAAGGATTACAATAATGTACACACACCCTAGGTGGGGGTGAATACTTATCAGTGTAATATATATATATATATAATAGCTACTGGTAATTATTCCATTCATTTACAGTTCTATTGCTAAGATTTTTGTTTTCTAACATCAATGAAGAGACATGATGATGCTTATTTAATAAGTTACAATTATGGGCCAAAGAATTTTTAATTGTAGATTGCTGAATGAATTTTTTTATGACCACATGCTTAAAACCCTTAGTTTTTTTAAAAAAACATTTTCTTTCATATGTTAAATCTCCAAGCTGGGTAAATCCAGTCTTAATTGTTCAGCATACCTTAATAGATAGTCTTTAGAATGCTTCCAGGCTTTCTGTTGAACTCACTGAAAAATTCCAGTTTTGATTAAGAAATTGTCAGGATTTGAAAAAAAATCTTGTGGAATGTGTGGACATGAATTCATAAAACTGTTTAGTGAAGATAATTTATGCATGTTTGTCTCTTATGTGTAGATTGTAGAACTATTTCTATGTTAAGTGGGGATGTTTGTTTGAAAAATAAAGCTTTGTTCATTAAATTCTCAACCACTTTTTTTTTAACAGTTTGGGGAGAGAAAAGTAGTTGTATGTAGTCTTAAATGACCCCTTAAACAATGAAATATGGAGTTCACTCTCAGACCCAATGATTATTTGAACCAAAAGGTGATGTGGGCAGTTTCTGTTTTGGGGAACAGAAGGGAGGCTTACTATTAACTTTAATGCTCTGTATTCTCTGGGAAGGAGTGCATGCGTATCTTACTGATGCTACAACCCTGGCACCAGTTTTTCCGCCATGGATAGAGAAGCTCTTTCTCCTCGGTAATGTACAGGTGCATCTCAAAAAATTAGAATATAGTGGAAGAGTTCATTTTCCCCTTAATTTAATTCAAACAGTGAAACTTTCATATATTCTAGATTCATTACATAAAGTGAAATATTTCAAGCATTTTTTGTTTTAATTTTGATGATTACAGCTTACAGCTCGTGAAAATCAAAAATCCACTATCTCAAAATATTAGAATATTTCATAAAATCAATAAAAAACGATGATTTATAATATGGAAATGTCGAACTTCTGAAAAGTATGTTCATTTATGCACTCAATACTTGGTCGAGGCTCCTTTTGCACGAATCACTGCGGCGTGGCATGGAGGCGATCAGCCTGTGGCACTGCTGAGGTGTTATGGAAGCCCAGGTTGCTTTGATAGTGGCCTTCAGCTGGTCTGGTGTCTCATCTTCCTCTTGACAATACCCCATAGAGAATCTATGGGGTTCAGGTCAGGCGAATTGGCTGGCCAATCAAGCACAGTAATACCATGGTCAGCAAACCACTTACTAGTAGTTTTGGCACTGTGGGCAGGTACCAAGTCCTGCTGGAAAAGGAAATCGGCATCTCCGTAAAGCTTGTCAGCAGACGGAAGCATGAAGTGCTCTAAAATCTACTGGTAGACGACGTCTGCATTGACTTTGGACTTGATAAAACACAGTGGACCAACACCAGCAGATGACATGACGCCCCAAATCATCACTGACTGTGGAAACTTCACACTGGACTTCAAGCAACTTGGATTCTGTGCCTCTCCACTCTCCCTCCAGACTGTGGGACCTTGATTTCCAAAAGAAATGCAAAATTTACTTTCATCTGAAAAGAAGACTTTGGACCACTGAGCAACGGTCCAGTTCTTTTTCTCCTTAGCCCAGGTAAGACACTTCTGACGTTGTCTCTGGTTCAGGAGTGGCTTGACACTATGAATGCAACACTTGTAGCCCATTTCCTGGACACGTCTGTGCGTGGTGGCTCTTGATGCACTGACTCCAACCTCAGTCCACTCCTTGTGAAACTCCCCCAAGTTCTTGAATCGGCTTTGCTTGACAATCCTCTCAAGGCTGCGGACATCCCTCTTGCTTGTGCACCTTTTCCTACCACATTTTTCTCTTCCAGTCAACTTTCCATGAATATGCTTTGATACAGCACTCTGCGAACAGCCAGCCCTTTCAGCAATCACCTTCTGTGGCTTACCCTCCTTGTGGAGGCTGTCACTGAGTGTCTTTTGGACAACTGTAAAGTCAGCAGTCTTCCCCATGATTGTGGTTTTGTGTACTGAACCAGACTGAGAGATTCATGGTATTCATACTGCATAAATAGTGATTTACTCAAACTAGAAATGGAATATTCTAATGATTTGAGATACGTTTTATCTATTTTTTTAAGCTGTCGGCCGTAATTACCAAAATTAAAATTAAAAAATGCTTGAAACATTTTAGTTTACATGTAATGAGTCTAGAATATATACAATTTTCACTTTCTGAAATAACTGACAAAAAACATTGAATTCTTTCACGATATTCTAATTTTTTGAGATGCACCTGTATATCGGCGAAAGTTCGGCACCCCCCTGTAACTGCTGTCTGTTGATTTATATATATATATATCTATATCAACCCAGATAGCTATCGTACTGTGCCGCACTCATAGTTAGGTAGCGAGGTATCGCGTTTCGGGTCGTGGAGCGGAGCCCGTTAACTTGGCACGTGAAATATGTAAATAAACATTCCAGAGAGGGGGTTTACGCTGATAGAAAAGCGATTTGTTGTCCTTTCGATTTATCAGCACGGTCGGTAGCAATGTTTTGCATACACTTGCTTTTCTTACATTATGACGGGATAGGAGCTCTAAAGATCACCTGTAGGATTATTTCGACTATGAATTGAATTGCGCTGGCCATGAAAGATGCTTGTAATATCTGTTATGTTCTTCGAACCATGGATACGTCACGTGGGCGCAGTAGCATCCTCGATGTAGCCGTCTACATCAGGGCATACATGAAGTATTGCTGGATGCCTCTCGAACACCATTAGAGGCTAAAAGAGCTGGGAACACGAGAAAGATCGAGTGATTCGCCTGGGTTTCTCCCCATCTGTACAAAAGAGAATGGACCGCATCAGTTCTGGCCAGTCCTCAGTCCAGTATCTGCACTCCTTACATCACATGACACACGTCTTTTCATGTTAGTTACTGTGGTCAATGATCTTTTACTCCCGAACGCCATTATTTGCAACTTTCTTCGCCCAAACTGTCTTGTCCATTATGCATCTTCGAATGTTGTTGTGTCTCTGCTCGTTAGATTGACTGCAAACATGCTTGTCCAGGTTCATATACATCGCTATAGGGGTCGATCCCATGTTACATATAGTCAAACTAATGTAGTTGCAGGTCAGGCCCAAGTCTTGTGGAGTGCATAGATCCTAATAAAGCGCCCAACCAAAAAATAGCAAGGATAGTATTTTTACAAGCTCGATTCGAGAGAACAGGGAATGATTAGTTAAATCATCGAACTATAGTAGCAGAATAGAATTACACTTTCGCTTTTTGTTTCTTATTATTAGAATTGTGTTGTCACTTGTTATTACAAGGGCCACCCAATTATTTAACTATGTACAAAAGTTCAATGAATAGATAATTTATGTAAAAAGACGAGTAACTTAAAAAAAACGAATGGTTGAAGATTTTACATCTATAATTTGAATAGTTTATATGATATATTTATTTAGAAATATTTAAAGTTATTTCTATAGTGATGCACAGAAAAAAAGCCTTTCAGATCAATATTTTTTTGTTCTTTCTCGTCATAAAAATAGGCATAATTTTTAAAAATACAAAAAAACGTAAAAATAATAGCAACGATAATGAATAAACATATGTAATGATATTATGGTACTTTTCGTGGGGAATTCATCAGGATCTTTCAAAATCGTTAATGACTAAGTTCGGATTTGTTTGCTGGGGCACGGAAGTAAGTGGAGAATTGTGGAGCACCTGCAAGACCCCGTCCCGCCATTATAATTATTCAGTGACTTTAATAAGACTTAGACGTTTTTCATTAAACTTAATCCGTTTCTTGGACGTTCCGTTCCGTCGTCTTTTGATGGAAAACAAATCGGACGGGCTCTCTTGTCATCACCGACCGACTATCTCTCAGAAATTTTAACGAATAGCACAAAAATCAGCGAAGCCATTTACATTTACAGTCTTGCGCACTTCGAATGACATTTCAGAATTATTATCGCCGTGACTGTTTTCTTATGTTATTTTAACCTTTCTAAATACAATCTTTTTTTACTTTATTCGATGTTTTATTTAATTTGGGCCTCGAATACGCTCAGACTCCAGTCTCCCGATCTCCGGTGTTACGTGGTGTCAGCCATCACCTAATATGGCGATCATTTCGCTCCCCCCGACTCACGTCCAGGTGTCAAAACTACGCCGAATTATTGAGGAGTTTCCATGTAAATACATTTTGGTGGGCGTTATGAATTAAAGTTACTTTTTGCCCCGCTGTTTGCTCAGTTTATATTGCAATCTCTCTCTTTTTTTCTTTTACGTAACTTTCTCTGGTGAATAAACAGACGTGATCAGCTCGAGCCGCAGCAGAAGGCGAGGCGGCCATTGCTGCCGATAAAAGGGGATTTGTTCCAGAAACCGGTTTATTAAGGTGACGAATCGTTTAAATCAGTCGGTGTTTGGTGGGAAATTAGGATTAGCGTCGTGCGCCGCTCAAGATTGGAAAGCGAGCTATATTAGCGTGAAGAACGCAAGTGAGTGGTAATTGTTGTTATGACATGAATAAACAAATTACGTCTACAAATAATTGGAAGAGATGTAGACTGCTCGCTTTAAAACGGCTTTATAACTGTTCTGTTCATGCTTGCAATACCCGCGAAACAACCAACTTTAGCGGTTTAGTTTTTAAATATAAACCGCTATGTACTTCGCAAACTGAAAGAATGGGTGGAGAAATAAAAGAAAAAGTTAACTTGGTGGTAAACTTATTTCTAAATATTCCTCGGTGTAGGGATGAATGAGTCAGTGTCAATGTTTATCTTTATCAAAAACCTACGTTTACAGGTTTATTAATGGTAGTCATCTGTTTGTCCTTTCTTTCTTTCAGAAAAGAAGCTTGCTTCTTTTTTGACCTCTGGGGCTTTCAAAATTTGCTCTCCCAACATGATATTTGACTAACAGTACAAAGTGTGATTAGAAATCTCGTTGTTGAATGGATTCTCTCTAGATTTGTGGATACTTACTTGTGTAAAATAATTAATAAATTGCACCCAAATGCAAAATTTATTTGAGTTCTCAAAGTTTGAAATAGCAAAAAGGAACCACGTCTAAATTATTTCTACAAATCTATTAGAGATTTTGTTTCAGTACATTTACAAGAATGAGAGTTCATTTTTTGCTAAAGATCGTATTGACCTTTTGAACAATTGTACATGGTCTTTGAGAAACAATGTCGAATCCTTACTTCCGTGTACAATGGTAAAAAAGTCCATTGTACCTATGAGTTGTCCGTTAGGACGTTAAAATTTGTCTCTACTCAGTTATAGAGCAAGAATTTTGTATGAATGATTGCCACATTATTTTGTTTAAGAAACAATTTTCATGTAGATGGACAATTTTGATGCTAGTTATTTTCATATGAATGTATGTCATTTCCAGATTTGGTTGTTTAAAAAAAATTTTGATCTCATTTAATTTGTACAACCACATTTTTACAATGTTACACAAAACATTCTTCATAAAAAAAATAATTGGGTCCTTACACTAACATTTTCTTTATTTAGTTGTATAGAATCTTCTTGTGAATATAAAATTTTGGGGTCACTGATTTCTATAAAAATCTTTTTTCTACAGTTAGTCTATTAGTTGTGTTTGTTTATTCATTTATATTCATGTAATTTTTTTCAAATACCAAATGCATATCTTTTCCTTTTTACACAAAAAGACTAATTTTAGGCTAAAAATGCTAAATCTATGGTCAGCCTGTAGTGGCTTTTTTGACCTCCATTACTAAATTTAAGAATCAATTTTTAAAATGTAAGCTATGGTTATTCGAGAGAAGTGTGGTCTGGGTAGATAAGAGAGCATGTAAATTTTTGTGTATGTGATTTCAAAGCAGTTGATTCCTTTTGCTGCTAAAAAGTTTCTGAAAATTTCAAGAAATCTTCACAATGAGGCCAAAGAATGATCTGAAGTATTCATCCTGGTGTAGTTAAGGGAATAATCTCTATTTGCCCCAACCATTTTTTTAAAAAAAAAATTTGACATAAAAAACTTCTGCAAAGAACAAAAAAGAGAAAAAATATGAGGACTTCTTAACTAAATATTTTCTTACAAGTCCAGACTGATGAAATAATGAACAATTATAATAGCACTCTTCAAAATTGCATAAAATACAACTCTTTTATGTAAGTCCAAACAAAAAACAAAAAGTTGTTCAGGGTGCATCTTTTATTTAAGATTTTATTTTAACAAAATATTTAATATACTATTTACAATAATACTTAGAGAAAGTTGTCAGATAATTGACTTTTAATTTTAAAAAACCCACCTGCATTGAATAAATGATTTATACACACACGTGCACATGCATTAATAAGAATGCTAGCAGATTCATAGGCAAAAATATCTGCACATATTCATACATAAACACAATATGTACTTACATTCATACTCAGTGCATGATAATTCCACACATGAGTACATACTCAAGTACACAATACTTACAAATATATTTGATCCTAAGCAAACTACTTCTGCACACATTCATGCATAAGCACACAATTTTTCCACACATTCTTATTCAAACATATAATACTTGCACTCCAATTGATACCCAAGCAGACAATACTGACACATTCAAACCCATGCACATAATCATACTTGCCAACTTTTCATAATTCTGATTTGGGAGATTTTGCGAGACTTTAAGCAAATCAAGCAATTTCTCTGAGTTGGTGGTGTTACTCTTGTCACGTGCAAGTGAAACTGGTTCCTTCCTGCAGTGATCCACAACTTTGTTGTGCAAGGTTGGAGCTAATGATCTCTACCACCTGCGTTTATTTTGTATGACTGCAGTGAAACTTCTGAGCTGTCTTGGAGTCAGAAAACATCATCTTATAAAGCTTGGTAAAATGGTCAGCAACATTGAAGGCTATGTTGTGCTCTGCGATGAAGTTGCTGAATAGAACCTCTGCTCTGATAACCCTGTCTTCTGTTGTTGGGTTCACAAAAAAAATGATGAAAATGGCGAGGTGGTTGTCTTTGTATTCTGGGTGGTAATGTTGGAGAGGTGTCTGACTCCTTCAGGTCGTACTTGCCACCATGACTAATGGTAAAAATTCTGTTGCAAATCTGGAATAACACAAAAAGAAACATAATTTTAATCTTACTAAACAATGAAGAATTAAATATCTGGTCAGGGGTTCCCCTAGCCAAGGCATTTTTGAAAATTTTAGTTTAAATAAAACAATAAACTTAATTATGGATGCAACATGATCATTCAAAGAATTAAAGCATCTCATAAACATCAAGTGTAAAATAAGATTGGACTACCTTTCAAAATGCATCTGTTTTCAAGGTACATTTGGCCACCCACAGAAATTCTGTTTCCCAAGACATCTGGAATGTGCATTCGTTGCGTTTTCCCTTTGCCTTTGTTGTGTGATAATCATGATATTGATAGTAGTTGATATTGACAGAAAATAAGAGTTAAACATTTCTGTTGCCAAAGAGGCCATTTTGAGTAATTACGTAAACAATCATGGTTGGTCATCTTGTATAATCGGCTTACATTTGCCAAGAAGAAAGTGAAGCCTCATTTCTGGTATGAATCGTGTTTACTCAACTGGGCTTGCTCTAGAGAGAAAACGATTGGCTGACATTTACCAGGAAATTTTGAATGTATGACAAAGTTAATTATAGTTACGCAAATTGGTTGACTTCCAGAAAAATTTTGTGTGCATGTCTAAAATTGGCAGAAATTACCAATTTTTAAAACCCGATCTACTGATCGGGTTAAAGGTCCAAATTCGGGAAACTCCAGCCCAGATCGGGAGAGTTGGCCAGTGTGCATAATCAATCCACACACAAATATCCAAGTACACAAAACTTCCACACACATTCATACTGAAGCACACATTACTTCCACACACTTGCATACTCAGGCACAAAATATACTTACACATATTCATACCCTTGTACACAATACTTCCACACACATACTGAAGCACACATTACTTCCACACACTTGCATACTCAGGCACAAAATATACTTACACATATTCATACCCTTGTACACAATACTTCCACACACATACTGAAGCACACATTACTTCCACAAGCTTGCATACTCATGCAAAAAACACATATTCATACCCTTGTACACGATACTTCCAACACATTCATATGTAAGCAAACAATATTCTTACTCAAACACACAATACTTACACATGCACATACATACCCATACACGAGATACTTACATATTCATATCCAAGCACACAACATTTACACACCAAATATAGAATACTTACATACCCAAGCACACATTACATCCACATATTTACATACCCAAGCACACAGTACTTCCATACTTATTCTTACTCAAACACAATACTTACACAGACAGTCATACCAAACAAATATCTACACACATTGATACACACACATTTACACACATCACACAGTCCTTATATACACACTTATGCGAACGCGTATACGAAAATGAAGAACTTTTTTGTTATTTTGTCTACTTATTTAAATGCAAATAGAATCGTATCAATCAGTAAATTTTTTTTAAAAAGTAACTATTTGCTCACTCGGTTAGGTTTCTGTATTTGGTTGACCATTTATTCAGTGAAGCTGGCGGCAGATTTATTTTTCTGTAAAGTTGTCGGTATTGAAAGAAGCTTTTAATTCAGTTATTGTGAAAAACGTCACCCTGATCCACGACCTGACGATATCACGCCCCACGTTCGATATCCTTCGACGAACCCCTTTTATCCAATGCAGAGTTTAAATGGACCCCTCGCCCCTCGATGTTGCGGTATCACGACTCAGATGATAACATTTTTTTGTGATTTATTTATTTTTTTTTTTGGAGTGTATCAGATCAAACCTGGAAAAGCTGCCGGTATACCATTAGGCGCCAGGGTTTTAAAACCGGGGTCTTAAAAAAAAAAATTGGTTAAGAGTTCCTGTCATGAATTATGGGAAGGGGCCTCGTTCTGAGCAGCCAAGGGGAAGGCAGGGATGGCCGACACTCTCTTTAAAATGGGATGGCTCTTCTGAAACCTCCACAAACAATAACACGCGGCAGAATGTAATGTCTTTAGTTTCTAGAAAACTGTGAATAATAACAAAACATTACCCGATCCTCGGCTGGCTGCGTGTTCGCTGCAACCAGTCAGAGTCAGAATAAGACCAGAAGTATGTAGATAATTTGCAAAAACTGTGTTATCTTGATGATTTAAAAAATGCACTAATCTATAGAGAGGACTGTAGGAGAGACGTGTGTTGCTTTTAATAGTTAAGTTAATGGCTGCAAATTTATGCAAGAGGAACATGCTGATAAAATTATATAAATTAGAACGAGGAGAGAGTATAAATTGAACTCGTAAGTTTATTTAACAAAACTCATTCAAAATGGTTATTTACGCTACGTATGTGCCTACAACGAGTTCCAGTGGTTTGGGAATGTCTCGTTATGAAAAATATTTATGGTTTACGAAAACAGATATTAAAAATAAATAAATAAATACAGGTCAGGCGAATGCGTTGTTTTGGAAACCAGAATTGCTGGAAGTGCCATTCTGTTTATATGCACGTGCGTATTTATCTATTTATTTATAATTATAGAGCAGAGAGGAAAGAAAGCGCAGTGAGCAGAAGACAATTCAGCGGGAGACTATTTTTTATTATATTTAAATGTATATACAGTAAAACCTCGATTTAACGGACCCCATTCATCGGACGCCGTCTGGTCTCCCGAAAAAATTCCGCGTTGATCCGTGTGAAAAATGTTTTGCTTGGGCGCCTTTTGCGTAAGTAACCAATGAACCGTCTGATTTATAACTTTACAAAGCGAGCCCCCCCCCACAAATTAAATAAAGAACAAGGTAGTGTTGCTAATACTTCAAATGTTCCAACTACACAAACTGACAAAGATGTAAGTAGTGAAAATGATGTAGACAAGTGATTCAAATCTACAAGTCCTGTCTTCATACAAAATAGAGAACCAATGTCAAGTTCATAAATTCAAGCAAAGAAGACTATTTCAACCTTGTAACATTTCTCGGGAAAATATCTAACAGCCCAGCAAACAAAACGGAGCAGATTTCCAAAATTTTAATTAGGAGTGCTTCAAATGTTCTTATGTATTGAATATAGCGTAACAACTGATGGGATAGATATTCTGTTTTCCATATAGATCTTTCTCTGCCTCAAATATAAATATAGATGGCAGGACAGCCGTCGTAAAGGATGGCTTCAACAGCTGAAAGAAAGCTTTGGAAAAAGATGCTCAATTATCAGATACTCAGTAGGCGGTAATCTTGCAATGGAATCTTAATAAAAGCCTTTATACCTGCTAGGAAATTTCTGCCTGAGATTTTCAAAACGACCCCAAGTAGTGTCAAGAAGATTGAAAGTCGAGGTCTTCTTCTGCAATCTAGTTTTAAGTCTGTCTTCTGTTTGATCATGTTTTCAAGAATTCACAAGGACCTGAAATCCCTGTCTGACTGCGCACAAGACCCCGAATACGGTTTAGCCCCTGCATGTATCCTGATAAGGGAGCACCTTGGATGGGTTTCAGCGACTGAGAGAAACTTTTGAATTTGAAGTTTTGTGGAACGATGCTATTTCTCTGGCTAAAGAAAATTACATTCATGAAGAATCTAATACAGTGCAACGAAAAAACAACAAAAAACAAAGCACACTTCAAGAAATCCGTCACAGATCAGTGGAATTCCGCGTCAACTTTAATTTGCCAGTTATCAACAGAATTGTAACTGAGCTAAGAAACAGATTCATTGTAAATAGTAGCATCATGAAAGGCGTTAGCAGTTTGGATGCTACCTTCCTCAACGCCTCGGGGCTGAGGCCACTTGCTGTTCGTATGAAAGCTCAACATGAAGACCGTTGAACACAAAAAGGTTGAACGCTTTTGAAGTCTTCAGAATAATCACAAGATAGCATTTCGAAATCTGCACTAACTGTGTGTCAGTGCCATTACCTTCCCTCCATCTAGTGCTGCTGCGCATACATTCTATTCTTGAAACTTTGGGAGAGATGTTCGCCAAACCAAACGAGCGATAGCCGTTTTTCTGATCGATGTTGCCGTTCTGGCCGTGGCGCGGATAGAAGACGGTACCGAATTCAGCCAGCTGATGTAGGATACTTTTACTTTAAAAAGTAAGGCTTATTTTAAACATGTTATGAAAAATATCTTCATAAATATAATTTGACACAACCCCCCCCAAACCCGCTGGAGGTAGAACTTTTAATTCATCTCCCCTCTGCTTCCCTTCACCCAAACAAATAATACCCGCGTCCATCACTTGACTTTTTCAGATATTAAAAACAAAATAAAAACAGCCGTTCCCTCATTTCTACTATATTTTATCTGAAAGGAGAAAGGGTGAACGCGCTCACTAATGTTAATTATTTATACCCTTATTTAAAGTAGGTGGGTGGCTTGATAAAATATTGAAGTTCCGGAGGCTATGTTAGGAAAATTGTAGCCAGACAAAAGCGTTTTTATACTGCGTCAGGCTCCGGACAAATTAAGGCGCGGTTAAAAACTGTAGGAATTTCACTTGTTAAGTTGCATTAAAAATTAAATTATTGATGATACAAATTGCCAAACAAACAGACACAGAAAATAAAATGAGAACTCTAAACATAACAAATAACCAAATTATTTTCCAAATTATCTGCACTGTAGAAGAATTCTTTTCGAATGGAAATTCCACCCCCATCCAGCCCAGAACGACCTTTTTCGTTTGTTAATACCCGTAAACGATGTTAAAGTGGCTGTTGATTTATCAGGAACATTTTATTCAATGACCGTCCGTTTCTAGTTTCAGTTTCCGAGCACTTCGCATTATGCGCGTGTCGACCTACCGCCCGCACTGACAGGTAGGTGTAAAGGTGAGAGTCGGGGGGGGCTGTAGGGATACGAGGAGTCATCGGTGTTACCGGAAGTGGGGAATTATGAGATAGCGCCATGAACTTCGTCCGTTTTCGCGTGAAAAGAATCTCTCTTATTCCTGACCTCGGTAAATAAATTCTGAATTACTCAAAAGCAGGATTATTCACTTTAGCTTACGCGGAGGGCAGGTTATTTGAGAAAACAAATGACTATTAAATCAATTTTAAAAGTATTGATTATCAGACTGATAAATAAACCTTCGCCTGCTCAAATGCGCAAAGCGCGCGCTGGCGTGTAACACGTGGCGGGGCCAGAACCCCTTTTGACTGTCAAATGGTGACGATCGAGAACTCGTGCTTTCCCCATTCTTTTAGGATTGTCAAAAAGTTTCTAAACAATAAATACACATTAAGGGAATGTAAAAAAAAAAATGACTGAATTGGTAATAATTAATCAGTTTACAACAGACAACTAACTCTCCTCTATCAAATAAAATTTTTAATGGCGCCATTACGCAAGAACGTTTCCCCCTGGGTCTAAAATGCGCAGTGCTGTCTGTATTGAAGGAGCGATATAGAATTTTTGAAGAGGCTAGCAGGCGAGCTCGCTCTCTCTTTCTCTCTGTGTACTGACGTCATATCTCTCTCTTTACTGACGTAATATCTCTCTCTCGATACTGACGTCATCTCTCTCTTTACTGACGTCATATCTCTCTCTCGATACTGACGTCCTCTCTCTCTGTGTACTGACGTCATATCTCTCTCTCGATCGACAGTGACGTCATCTCTCTCTGTACTGACGTCATATCTCTTTACTGACGTCATATCTCTCTCTCGCTCGGTACTGACGTCATATCTCTCTGTGTACTGACGTCATATCTCTCTGTACTGACGTCATATCTCTCTGTACTGACGTCATCTCTCTGTGTACTGACGTCATATCTCTCTCTCTCTCTCTCTCTGAAGGCAAGCGTTTACAGTGAGCGGGAAATTACATTATGTTGTTGGGGTTCTGGATGGCTGGGTAAAACGTACCGCACAAAGTCTCTAAAAAACCACGTCTTCCGTAACCGACATTTCTATAACAGTGACCCTGAATTAGAGCACACAAAGTAAAGACCACCATGTACGCCCGTAATGGATAAAAAGAAAAGAATGTGAGCTCGTCATTATCTTCGCGACTACTCGTTAGTCCTCCTCTACACTGTAGGAAAGAAGTTTACTGATCCTCGTCAAAGAAATTTCGCTGAATGCTTGGTAGGTAAGGTTAAAGGTTTCTAGAAGTAAAATACGGTAAAGAAAATTAATGTCATCCCCAGTAACACGCACATGTGTACAGTATTAGAAATAATTATAGAAACAAAGCAATAAAGTGTATAAAATGCAAATAATACGTGATAGAATCCCATCTTGTGTAAAAAATTAAATACTTGTACAATCATGTGTTGATATAGACCACTGATCAGTTGTCAAAAGCAATCAAAAAGTGCCACCCCTGTCCTGCAGATAGACCATACAAGTATAGGCAGTGATATCACTATAGTGTGGTGAATATGTGATAAATACCTGAGAAGGAAATGTCACAAGACAAGCGTATAGAAATTAAAGTCATAGCCAGTGAAGGCCGCTCAATATGGCAGATTGCAGGCCGACTTCATGATTCAGAAGGAGCTGTATGCAAGACTCTGAAGTGGTTAGGCTGGGGCGGTGGATCAGTACAAGAGTGAGGCTGCATATCAGTCAAGAGTGTTGGACATTTGCATAAAATCATCAAAGGTATAACTGCCGACAGGTATAGGCAAATTCTCATCCGTTATGCCATTCTAGCAGGAAGACATCTCATCGGGTGGGGATTCATCTTCTAACATGACAGTGACCTCAGGCATACAGCCAATGTAGTGAAAAACTATCTGGAACAAAGAAGCTGATGAAACGTTCACAGATGTACCTTGGCCTGCACAAAGTCTTAATATAAACATCACCAAGGCTATATGGGGTTATATGGCCATCGAGAAAGTCAAGTGACAACCAAACATCTTGGATGAATTGTGGAAAGTACTGCAGGATATTTGGAACAATTTTCCACAGTCGCACCCTGATAACCCGTGTGAGAGCATGAAAACAGGGTGTCATTTTTTATGTAAAGTAAAAGGCTCACATACCATACTTTGTGTAGGTATCACACACGTCTCTCAATCACAGTCACTCGCTATTTATAAGTTTGTTTGTTTCCATAATTATTTCTAATCCTGTACATATTTTATATAGATGTCTAGGTAAATGATCTGCAGTAGTTGTGGAATACAAGAAAATCATAAGGAAAATAGATCCACTTGATTCCTCCAACTCCTTGTACAAGCAGAAACCGAAACCTAGGAGATGATGCCGTCTAGATCTTTTCGAGGCCCATCAAAATAAGCATCGTCAAACGGCTGCCTTCGGTACAAGAGACATCGCGGGCTACTAAACCTTGGCAAAGCCATAAACCGTGGCACATTTAGGCCGCGTGTCGCGACCTAACGCAATGAATGTCAGTTCAAGGTTGGTAGGCCACCATATTGCAGCATGTATCCTAAAAAAAAAAAAAATTCTTAAATGGCTCAGAACTGATACCAGAAGAGATCGTACGGATCATGTTCCGACCTGTGTCAAAAATATGCGAGCAATGTAAATCTGAGAACTGTGGCGACTTTTCATACTTCTCATGTGTCAAACATGGCGTCCGCGTAAACAATTCCCGACCTTCTTATTTACTCGCCAACAAAACCATACAAAATTATCTAACCCATTCACCGCGGTCCGTATTTATCAATTATCTTTGTTTTGCTGAAATTATCATTTGCAGTTGAATCATATGAAAATAATTTTACACTTTTATTTTGCTTAATACATCTATTACCCAACAAGATCTGCATAAAGTGATTTGCACTAAACAAATATTGTTTCTGCTTACTTTTTTCTCCATACAGTTTCATGAGCGCCATCTACTGACGATACACGCCATGTTTCGCTACCCGACGAGTATAAACACGCCATTTTTCCTAGTAAACTTTATTTAGATGGTTGATGCAATTTAAAAGCAGCCATTACTACTGGATATGTGATTTAAAAGATTCTTTACTTATTTACTGATAACTGCGCCTTATTATTATTTTTTTTTTTAAAAAAAACTGAACTATCCAGTTGGTCGCACTAGCTAACCTACATTAACAACCCCACTTTTGCTACTAGGTGGCGCTGGTGCAGCTGCGCGCGTATATTTACGAGTAAAAGATGTTTGGCGATAGTCAATTCGATCACCATGACAACGGTTATGGGTACTTGATACTTACCATCTGCTTAACTTCCAGCGTAAAGATTGTGATCGATTTTAAAGTTCCCTTGATATCGAATAAAGAAGCAATATGCAATGAATATATTCATCTAACCTTGACGATTACATCATTTGATTACTCGCAGTGGAGAACACGTATTAATAAAACCCCATTAACATACAAACTGCAAAGATAAGAAGGAGAAACTCGCTCTCTCAAACCCCTCATCTTTAATTCTTTGTTCTACCGACACGCATTTTAAACATTTCTACCAACTGGAGGTCTGTTTAACGATTCCTTGCTCAACGCATGAACCTTCCCTGTCTTCTGATCTGTCGGAATACAGGTGACGAGTTGAAAAGTGAATCGAACAAACTCCACCCGGATTCCGAAAGTCATCTCTTTAAAATTACTCTGGGAAAACGCTCCTCGGGAGCGGTGATCCATTCTCAATACACATTCCTGCCAAACCCTGAAGCCCACCAGAACGCGATCCAAAGGTAATCACATACTATAGAAAACCAACAGATCAATCCCAGCCATGTGCCCGCTGAGGAAAAAATCATCAGCGGGAAACGCAGAATGGATCTGTTGTTGTGATGATGTCCCGTCACTGAAGCGTTCTGAGACTAGGCTACGCCCTGCCGCCAGATGTGCCCCGTTCCGCCTAAGCACACAAAGCTACTTCCAGCTTTCAAAGTAGTATAATGTTTTAAATTCTCTTGATTATACGGCCTAAATCGGCAGCTTGTGCGAGCTGTTGCTGAAATGTCGACCTTTCTCGCGTGACTATCCAGACTATTTGAAGTGAGTGGTGTTTACCAAAACGACAATTATTAAGGTCGCACGGTCTGTGTACATAAATCTGGAATGGAAAGGGTCACGTGATATCGATTGACCGCCTTATTCTTCGTTGAAAAGGGGGAAAAGAAATTAGGTTACCTGGCGGCTTATTTACCAAGGTAACAGGCAGAAGAGAGTTCTAAATAAAATGTGCAATAATGATTAATTATATTAGTTTACAACAATAAAAGCAAGGCTAGGAATCCGCAAATAAAATATAAATAGTGAGTCACAGCCTAGAAAATTCTATCGCCATCATTGATTACTGTACAGCTTTGTCAGTACATTGTTTATACAGTAATAATCATATATTTTTTTAAAAACTGTAATGTAATCAATAAGAGATTAACAGTCCATTATATGAATTAAAGAAACACTTTTCACGATAATCAGTTTAAAACAATTTCTATTTGTACCGATCTTGCACTGGCTGACCACTTTATTCGGACCTATACCTAATAAGTGGGTTGGATCACATGGCATAGAATCCACAAGGGGCCGGAAGGTATTCTGAGGGGTACTTCCCCATTCGGTCATTACTATTGTATTCAATGAATAGTGGGAGGTGGGCAGAGGATCATGATGGCGAATGTATCTTTAAAGTTTATCCAACAAATGCTTAGAAGGATTAAGATTTAGGGATTTTGGTAGCACTTTCGTCTTGGAAGCAGTCGTCCCGATCAGAGTACACATGAAGCATCGCTGGGTGCATTTGATGAAATGATGCTAAGGCAAGCTTTGAATCCATTCTTCCTTCTAAAAAGACCAAGGGGATCAGGGTATGCTTACAGAACAAAAATGCTCCAAACCATCACTCCACCACAAGTGGGGGTCAGGTATTTCTTGTAGCTTTCTCTAAATCTGTTTTCTCTCATCTATTCAAAAGGGATGGAGCTGGACTCGTCAGACCACATCACTTTCCACCAGTCTTCCCTAGTCCAATGTCTGTGCTCCTTACACCGCACGAAACGTTCCATGATGGTAGCTGCGATCAGTGGTTTACATAATGGTGCCTTACTGCCATAGTCCATTTCCATTAATTGCAGTGCTCTTTGCAATGTACGACTGAAATGTTTTCGGTCACTTTTCTGTTATTTGGTGACGGTTGGACGACTTTACTCCCTTGTCTAGCCATCTTTTCACTCTTTATGTCACTACGTGTTTTCGGCTACGATTCCACCTCACAGCCGACATTTTTTTCACCTTTTCCCATCATCGCTGATAAACTCGAATAACCAATGTCTTGAAGCAGCAGCCTACGTTGTCCTGGCCACGGTGACCGCGTACCACTGTCATGCCTCTTTCGAACGTTGTAATGTCTTTGCCTGCCCCCTGCAGATCTGCTTGTCCAAGCCTATATATATATATATATATACTGCTGCCAGGATCACCTGCCACATCACATGATCAACCTAATTTGCATCTTCGGCCCAGATCAGACCAAAGTCAGAAAAGGTACACAAGTCCTAATAAAGCGGCCAGACAGTGTATCTGCTCAACACGTATAATGCAATAATCGAAGTACAGACAAAGCAAATTTGGTAAAAATTTACGCCTGATGTTTTCTCTCTCGTATCTTTGTTTTCTACTGATGAAGACCCGACCAGCTCACAGCGATTAGTCTTTTGACAGAATTGCTTGCTGAAATCTGCTTACACGTAAAACAAACACACTAAGAAAAGTGCTGTGAATTTCTCCTGTTCCATGTGATAATGTTTACTGCAGCCAACCAAATATCCGACCAGTTGTTCTAACCTAAAAACTACTGGTAGGCGGTCGCGCGTTCCGAGCGTCAAGACGAGCTGCTGCCTCTGGACCTGTGTGATACCAACTGATGAACAGGCGTTCTCTTACTTTCACGGCACTTTATTTGGTTTTTGTTTCACCTGGAAAAGAAAGACCTCACGGAAAACGTCTCCATCTGTCCCGCTCTCCTCTGAAGCGACCCGGAAGTCGTCGAAAACAAACGGGCCGACATGGCGACCAAAAATACGACCTGTGACTGGTGGAGCAGTGCTCAAAGAGCAGGCATGCGCAACAGCTGCGGAAATGACGTGAAAGCATTTGGAGAGTGCCACCCGTGACTACTACTCCGTTCTCTCCTATTATAAGAAGATATGGTAATTATTACCCCCCTGGTAAACGTGTAACCAGAAAAAGAACCTACCAACCGCGCCACTTACATCCTCAATCTCTTAAGGAAACGAATCCTTTTCAGATGTTAATAAATCAAACCACGAGTCTCGTACGTCTAAAACACCATCAAGTCTCAAAATGGACTCCATGCTATGATGGTCGGGCTGCTCTAATACACGACCTAGCAGTAATTTCCTTTTCTTTTTGTTACTGTGAATATTATAATTCATAACAAATGATTCGCCAATGACACCTTTATATTTTGCAGCTCAGTGATACAAATCCCCAAAATGTTAACTCTTTTGTCGACTACTGCACAAGTCTACGCTGATGTTGGGTATGATCACCTGACGACAACTAATTTCAATTTAATTGGTTCAGGAATAATAATAATAATAATAATAATAATAATATGAGTCAATTTTAAAAGTTACAATTCAGATGCTTATTCTGTATAACAGGAAAAAGAAATAACTTCCACGTGCTAAGGTTAGTCAAACTTGCATAATTGCATACTGGCTAAAAGAACAGTTTTATCCTTATATATATTTGTTTATATTGACCAAGAGTCAATATACCTAAAGACTGGAAACGTATGAACTCAAAGAACAGCTACTTAAAAATTCATTGTTCCCTCCAGTGCCGTCTACGAATATCTTTCTGCACACTCATCTTTCTTCACAATGGTATAAAATCCTTATTCATAAATAAACCTCCCTATATAATGGCGGACCTGTTTGTTTGATATGTGATATTGTACGGTAGTCTAATATCGTTCGACCAGTAGCGACAATAATCGCGTCCACGGTTTTTTGAGCTACTGACCTTACTAAGACAGTTTAATACGTAAAATCTCCAAAAGCACGTGAAATATCGCTTCATCACCTTGGCATTAATAGTTGCAGGGCAATTTAGAAAAAAATCTTTATGGTGAGAAAATTACAAGGCATCTCTGTTAAATTGGAAAACAACAAAAAGCCTTTAATAGCCACTCGTACACGGAATCGCCATATATGGCTGTCTTAACTGGTACGGCGCTCGTCCACTACGCAATAAAGCTCCGTTTCCATGGCACCAGTCAACAAAACGGAAGCTTTTCAAGTAGAAACGACAAGCAGATACTTCTATTGAGCTCTCCTGGAATTTGCGTTTGTCTTAATGGACGCCACACATTACGTTTCCATAACACCGATCGACATATGTAGCATCTTTCCGGGTGTCTATGGAAACCCAAAGCGGAAGATGACGCAATAAAACGCAGGTAATTTCGGAACAAAGGCATCTTACCTTGGAAACAGCCAGCTGTAGAAAAATCATTAAAATAATTACCAGATAGCGAGCGGTCAGCCATCGACTGCTTAACCGCGCTGTACGTCTGGCCTGCTCTCTGAAGGATAAATCCCTTTATTTTTAGCCGACTTGTTTTTGCGCAGTTTTTTTCAGTCAGGTAAAGATGAGGATTTTATTTCCACTTATTCATCCTCGCAGACACAACAGGGTAGGCGCGCTACAGCTGCGAATAGAACAGAAAAGCCAGTTTGGAGGTTTTTCTGTTGCTTTATTATTATTTTTTTTTTAATGTTTGGTGCATAGAAATTAGAATTGGTTAGGGTACAGTGTCGGGGTGTGTAGATCTTGTTAGTCTTGCTTCTAGGGCGAGGCGAAATATACAGTCGTCATGGCGGTATAGTGACGAACGCAGTAGCTGGTCGGGGGCTGTCCGTGTCCAACACACAGAAACAGCCGGAAACCGGCTCGTCCAAAATAATCACAAAAGCCAATCTTCCACGAACAACCAAGAATGACTCATCCAGGTTCACTTATTTATTTCGTTTTAGAAACTCTCTTCTTTCAGTGGCAATACAAAATATCTTCTCCACATTTATCTGCAATACCTTTTCACTAAAAGCAGCAAGAAGAATTTACTACTATACCAATTAATCCACGTAAGTCTTTACTGCAACATTCTGGCAGCTTGAAGAGCAAATTTAATAAGTTTTTTTTTTTTTTTTGCTTTTATATGAATATCTGCCATCAACATTTGAGATTCTCAGTCAGGTTTTCCCGGTAGGAAATCAATGATACGTACAACATTGGAAATAATTATGGAAACACCACAGGGCGTGCACAAATAATGACTGATCGCGACTGAAAGACCGTATAATAGGTACTCGACGCATTATTACAGGAAATATACAAATCACATGTTATCGGTGTCCGACCGGAGGAGTTTAGTTCCATTTGTCCTCTGCAGCACCTTCCACAATTCATCCAAGGTGTTGGGTTTCTGTTTGACTTTCTCAGTGGCCATATAACCCCGCATCGCCTCATCGACGTTTATATAAGGACTTTGGGCCGGCCATGGTATCTTCGTGGGTGGTCCATCAGCTTCATTATGTTCCTGATAGTTTTTATCACACTGGCTGTATGATGGGGGTCGTTGTCATGGAAAATGAATCGTCGCCGAATAAGATGTCTTCCTGAGAGAATACCATGACGGATGAGAACCTGCCTGTACCCGTACGCCTTCGGTTTTATGCAGATCTCCGTTACCCTAGGCTGATATGCAGCCCCGCACCTGTATTGATCCACCCCTGTGCTCCACTCTAGCTGTTGCACCTTGACCAGCCCGTCCTCAAACAAACTGCCGTTGATTATCGCCAAACTTGGACTCACCTGTAAAAAGCACCTTCGTCCAGGTTTGGCCATCCCACTGTTCCATTCCTGTTGCCCACTTCAGCCTTGCCGCTCGGTCGCCTCTTCTCAGCACTGGCAGCTACACATCTATTGAGACCACTTCGTGCTGATGTGTATCTTACTATTCTTGAAGGAACGTTAACATCCGTACTTGTGGCCAGGTCATTCGCAAGATCTTTACTGGTTCGTTGTCTATCACGTATAGAACAAACCCTGATGTACTTAACGTCTCTTTCGTAAGGTTTGGGTTTTCTCTCTCGACCGCGTCTGTTGTCAGCAGTACCATTTTCGCGAATCCTCTTCAGAGTCTTGCATACATCTTCTGAAACACGAAGTCGGACTGCAGTCTGCCACATGGAGCAGCCTTCACAAGCCGAGACTTTGATGTCAATACGCTCGCCGTGTGGCATTTCCTTCCCAGGTATTCATCACACTAAAATATCACTGCCTATACTTTTTGTCCATCTGCAGGTGTGGCCCCTTCCTGGTTGCTTGCCTGACAACCAGTCACAATGTACTTTCATTTTTAGACCTGAGATCCAATTCCATCACATGTTATTGAAATTTTATACCCAGATTTTCACCCTTTTCCTATAATTCCAATACTGTAGAAAAGCGGCACGTGGAACGCAATCTTTGTGTATGTTAAGAAATAAGGGTATGTTTCTTGAATCCCATTTTTCAGGTTTGGAACAACAAGTGAGGGAGTCGGTGTTATTTATTGCATCCTAAACCCGGCCCCATCCTTTTGAGAAGCTCTGGAGGAGTTGGCACACGCAGGGTGTCTGCGCCATTGTAAACGAACCATCGACCCACGAGAAAGGCGGTCATTTGTGGACTTCTACAAATGCCACAGTATATCTGAGAGGAAAGGATTGTTGTCCTTATATTTTAGGAAATCATGTCTACTGGAAGGAATCGCTTCATTTACTCAAAATAAATATATAGAAATGGATGAATAAATACAGCAATAACTTGAATCTGCCGACAGCTCATGGAATAATTATAAGGGTAAAAAAGATATTTTTCTCTAATAAATTATTTTCCTTTCTCGTCTTTAAAAAATACATTTTTTTTTTCAAATTGCTCTTTAATGTGATAGCGTCCATTCGTTTGTGTTTCATTTAGAACTAACCTTCGTTGAAAAAGTTTTAAAAATAATCTAAGCTTTTATTGCCAACTTGCATCAAATATCAGAAAACTAACAAAATAACAGCAAGATCTCCAGGGGTTCATCAGGGCCAGACCGTCTCGGTCGGTCGCCACTTAAAACAGGACACGTGACTTGTTTCTCTAAATCACCTGATTTCTAGGACCTCTGCGGGTATTGTAATGCGCTCCCCAATTACAAAACCGCAAAACAATTAACAAGACAGTAACAAGGGAAATACAACTTTTGTTGCCGTTTTAAACAAGGAATTAAATCCCGTAACAATACTTCCAATAAAGAAAAAAACCAGAGAGAGAAAGGTTTGCACAAATGTCCCCTTTTTGCTTTGTGTTTTTTTCCGCCTGAGGTGGGAGACAGATTATGAAAAGCGACACGTCTGTTGCTTCATGCGGTTTTCTCGAGAGAAAACCTTTGCTCCGGACAAAGAAGGAAGAAAATCACTTTCGCTCCAACAAATAAGCATTGTTTCGCTACTGGCACGTCTCGCCTAAACACACAAACCCCCTAAGTGGCAACACGAACCTGCACCACAACTAACCTGGCGCTGAATCGCCGCACGATGGCAGATATAGAACAATGCAACAGGATGCTGAACGTGTTCGCCAGTCATTATAAGAAATCTACTGACCTGAGAAACGGTTAATCCTAATGGAAAAGGAATGCTGGCTAGCTGTGTAATAAAAGCGTTCTGTACTTCCGGAAAGACGTTTCGGGAACATTTATTATGGCAGTGATCTGTACTAGGAGAGACAAGTAGGGCTACTTGTTGTTACAGTACCAGTACTTCCTAAGTAATCCTTATAGATAAGCCATAATCGGCTTCGTATGCTTTGGATCGATTATAGGTCGTGTGCATGTTTAATTAGAAATTAAAGGGCGTAGTGACGGGGGGGGGGCAGAAAATGAGGATAGCGAGAAGTCTGGGAGGGTTATTCTGTTATCCCTACAGCGGCTGTACTTCCCCAAAAAGCAGAGAGTTGATCCCTGCACGCTTTCCCGAACACCTGGAATGGCCTGGAACGTTATAATTTACAGCGTGGTCGTGTTGGTTTAGCCAGAAAGGATGTAAACGTTGACAAAACTTTGAAAGGGTTGTCTAATTCGAGAATTTTAGCTGGTCTATTTACTTTGCCGAATAGAGGGGGGAGGTGTTATACAACAGGACCGATCCCATCTCAAACACGTACGTCATCGCCGGGATACCGAGCGTCGTCTCGTGTCGGTTCCTCGCGAGTTCTGTTTGCGAACTGACCTGCAGATCGCTACGAGAACCGTCTTCCATCCATCCTTCACAAACAAAGGCAACAACATTCCAGCTAGACTAAAAAAAAACGGAAAACATGAAATACGGTTAACTCCGGCGGACAGTTTCTGCCTTTGATCAAAATAAAAACGGGAGTAATAGGAACAAGTCAGTTGTTATGGGTTGATTAGTCACTGAGCAATTCTACTGCAATCATTAAATACGTTTGGAACGGAATACAAACTTTATAAAAAAAAAAATTACAAATATTTAATTTTATTTCTGAAAAAAAAGGGGGGCTGATGCAAGGTATTATTATATTACCTTTCCGAGAATGGCCGAACTATGGAGAAAATGCGTCGCCATGATGTATTCGCGTACTTGCTATGAGAAGAGAGAACCTGCCATACCTGTATTTAGAAACAAGTGTGCTATATATCAGGTGTAGTCTCTGTTAAAGTTTAGCAATGACAGAACCTTTTGTTGAGTAAAAACTAAGGTTCAGTAAAATAAATATGCAAAAATTGATGCGCTGATTGAATCTTTATTATTTGTGGCAAAGGTTTCAAAGACTACTGGTTGGCTTCCATGTTGCAACTATAAAGTTTCTGTCTCCACGTGACAGGAAGTCGCAGGCTCCTGCGCGCGCGCGCATCAGCGACAGATCTACTTTCAGATGCATTATGCATTTTTGTTTTTGTCCTTCCTGTGCTGGCTGGAGACCAGAGCTGTCCCACCGCGGATAGACGGCGGCTCTCGCCATTTTTTTTTTATTAGATCCCGAATTTCTGAAAGCTTGACAGCCTTGCAGGCTGATTCGACGTACAATTCACAACAATAAATAAGTAGCTCTTGATTGTTGATGCTGCCACTGGTCGGACCTTTTGGATACAGAAACCCGGCCATTGGCAAAGAATCGGAGAAGGTGAACGGACCAGTAAACACCATATTCCATCAACTCCGACCATTCCTGAAGGCACATTAGCTTTAGTATAAATGACTTCAGCATTAGCCCTTAACACAGATTCCAAGTTGTCAGGGCATTGTTTATTTGACAACAACAATACAACCGTTAAAAGCATAATTTTAAAGTAGTTAACCTTCTGCTGGGCTTAATATTATTATTATTATTTTAGTTTTGCTAACAGAATTACAAAGCATGATAGTTGTGACTACTTGCTGCAGTTAATAGTGTGAACCAATTCAAAAACTGCACCGATAACTATTTCCTCACCCTAAGATAATCTAACCTATATGGCCTCTTTTTTCTTTCTGTCAGCTAAACTAACCTAATCTCGATTTTCTTATGTGACGTTATTATTATTTTTTGCGATGAATTCAGCAAAAGAATATGAGAAAGGAAAATTTCATATAATCAGCCAATCTGCATAAAGCCATTTACTTTTTTTGTGAATAAGAAAGCAGTATGAAGGAAAATCATTACTAACCGACTCCAGGTTAGGACCTGCAAACTTATTTGCCCCCGTTTGTATACATTGTGAAACGTCTCTATAAGAATGCAGAGAAACGTTTTGGGGGGAAAAGTCTCTTTCATAGATCGCATATAGTTTATTTTAATGAGTACTGAAGTGTAACAGTAAATAAAACATTTTCTGTTATTATTTAAGTAAAATTTACAGCTCTTTAGTCTCAGTGAGAAAGAAAATGAATGCCTTAGTTCTTAGACGACCTAGTACATTTTGAAAAAGTCACCCTTTTCTCTCTGATTTCGCCATAATTCTCACCTTTTGTAGTATAAAGCATTTTTATTCACCTTTCTTAATTGACTACGTATCAGCCACAATTCTCAATGCATTAAGAAAACTATTTCACACGAGATAAAATTCTTATTTCAGTATTACCCACGTTTTAGCGCCGGAAAGAAAAGACTTTCACTGGTGGGCGAAGTATTAGTATAGTACAGGTAAATCCAGGTAAATCAAAGTTCAGACATTTTGTAAAGAAGAAAATCACTAATGCCAGTCAAAGTCATACAAATTGGGTCGACGCCAAAATCAGTGGACAGGCAATCAATTAAACAAAGATGTAATAATGTAATTTTAATTAAAAGTCAAGTAACAATGAAGACACACACTCGCGTATTTACAAAGAAAAAATAAGCTTTAAAATGTTGTAGAGATAAACGGTATATTATATATATGTGTGTGTGTGTGTTCAGCCCATACAAGCATAAGAAGAGCTAATGCAATATTTGTTTCTTTGCTTAATGATAAACAAAATAACGCATCTGTACAATGTTAAACTTATAAACGAAGATTAAAAAAAGCACTGTAGTGTTAACTTGTGCGAAACATCAATAAACAAGTTAATGAATGAGAAAATGAATAATTAATAACAGTCAAAGTAACCGTACTAGAACTATGCATATATTAGAAAAAAGTATTTGATGCTTTTATTATTAGCTGACGTAAAGAAAACTTAGGAAAATCGATTGCCACACGAATGGCGCCAGTGGATGATTATTATGATACACGGGAGTCGGGATTTGGATTCAGAAAACAAACGCAACGTTCATCAATGATGTCGCTACCAATAATAATAATAATAATAATAATAATAATAATAATAATAATATTATAATCTGAGCTGCTATAACTAAAACTAGTCTAAAACAACAACTTAGAAAGCCACAGTTAACAAGTCAACTCTCACTCAGAAGCACACGTCCGCGTCTGTATGTTTCTTTTATGTCAGAGCCATGAAAGTCCTTTTGTCTGTGGTATAGTCAGTGTCTTAGCCTTATGTATATTATTTAAAAAGAAGGACAGAAATATAATTCTGCAGAAGATTAAATTTTTAAATAAATTTTAGGAAGCTTATATAGAGAATAGACGCTGTGGAAAGTGTACGTGTATGTCAGTGTTTTCAGTAACATCACGGTATTGCAGACTGCAAAGTCTCTCTACAGAGCTCTTACGGTAAGAATTCAAGGAAGCACTGTGTAACGTCGTAGCTGAAATATGTTACAAAACAAGCAATTATAAATGGCCTTTTCAGGTTTTATCAAGGATAGTCACAGTCAGAGTTTCTGAAAAATTACGCTTTTTATTTATTGTTACTTTGTAGAATGAGAGTAAACGTGACAAACAGAAGACTGATTGATATACCAGGTTTGACGGTTTACATAATAAACATCTGTCCTATGCCTACTTGAATAAAGCCTTTTTTTGTCTTTAGCCCTTCTTCTCTCAAAGATTTTGTATTATAACTCATTCGGTTGTAATGATTCAAATAGCTTTTTGTGCTTAAAAACGATCAATTAGTAAGTCGCACCGTCGCAAACAACGAAGAGACACGCATGGCTTCAGCATTGCGTCCCAGGCCAAGAATAGTAAGGACTTGACGGATAACAGACTTTTTCTAAATCGTTGATTTGGAGAGCGAGCGTTGCCAGCACCCTTTTCCCAACCGAACGAACTTAACGCTTTATTTTCGGATGTAGAAAGAAAACAGAGTACTCGGAGAAAACCCAGAGGACCGGATGTAAAAAAGATATGCCAGGGAAATATGTCAGCGCGAGCCAGACTCGACCGGGATTCAAACTAAGACCTTGATCCCTGGGAGTTCAGCAGACTAACTAATAGGTCATAAGTGGTTCCTGTTAATAATAAGGGGCGTTCAAATTAAACCCGGCACAAATGGAATCGTCATAATCGTATCCGGTCGGGTTTCATTTCAACATTCCTTGTACTTCCTGTTACATCTCTCTCTCTCTCCCCCCTCTGTACTACTGACGTCATCTCTATCTCTCTCCACCCTCTGTACTGCTGACGTCATCTCTCTCTCCCCCCCTCTCTGTACTGCTGACGTCATCTGTCTCTCTCCCCTCTCTCTGTACTGCTGACGTCATCTGTCTCTCTCCCCCCTCTGCACTGCTGACGTCATCTGTCTCTCTCCCCCCTCTGCACTGCTGACGTCATCTGTCTCTCCCCCTCTGTACTGCTGACGTCATCTATCTCTCCCCTCCTCTGTACTACTGACGTCATCTCTATCTCTCTCCACCCTCTGTACTGCTGACGTCATCTGTCTCTCTCCCCCCTCTGCACTGCTGACGTCATCTGTCTCTCTCCCCCCTCTGCACTGCTGACGTCATCTCTATCTCTCTCCCCCCTCTGTACTGCTGACGTTATCTCTCTCTCCCCCTCTGTGCTGCTGACGTCATTTCTCTCTATGTCCCCTCTCTGTACTGCTGACGTCACCTCTCTCTCTCTCTCGGTGCGTGCGTGTATAATTCAGTTCTCATGCAAATAGGTGCGTTGAAAAAATTTGAATATGGAGGAGGCAAAGATATTTTTTACAAAATTGGTATTTACATTTTAAATTCTAAGCTTGACATCTATATCTTGCAACTCTCAGAAAATATATTTTTGGGAATTCTGACCTAGCTATGGAAATACGAAAATGCTGTCACTGTAAGCATTTCCTATTAAGTACAACATAAACAAAAAGACTGGTAAAGAAAAGCACGTATTACATGTCGAATAAAGCAAACGCATTACGTCTTTTACTATCACCGCATGAAATAAAACACTGACCAAGTTTTTTTTAAGATTAAGTTTGTAATCTTCTGGATGTTAGGTTAGACTGAAAAGATGGTCGGGTCTCTTTTGCCACAGTGTGCGCTATTCAGGATTTGGTCTTTTCAGTGGACTGAAAGAGTGGTCTGAAACAGCTGTGATGGTAGCAAATACAATTTGAAAAGTCGCACAACTCGAGAAACCATAACGCTAACTTCAATCTCTTTTACGACCTATATAATTTCAGTGATGACAGATACATCTCCGAGTCGAGGAAGATCGTCCGAGATTGCAGTTTGAGCTTATTGAATTCGTTGGTAAAATGTTCACCAAAATTTTAAATCAGATTTCAGTACTTTACTGTAGCATGAAGACAACAAAGAACTTTTAAATTGATATCAAAGTGGGTATTATCTTATTCGTTATACGATATTCAACTGAATTGATGCTCATTAACAATTCCACAGAAAGAAACTCGATAATAATCTTTAGGGTTTGAAAATTTGTTGACTTCTGACTCCTGAAAACGGCGAGAAGTATTTGGTGGTCGGGGGGAGCTTTGGAGCGTGAATGTCAAAGACATCTTTCAGAAAAAAAAGATCCTTAACCGTGTGTTCCACACATTCCGCATCTTCCACAGACAACGTTCCTCCAGATGGGATAAGTTTACTGGTCTTATCTGTAATTTTGAAACGCTCAGGGTTATTTTTAAAGATCTGAAAAACTGACCTGTTACAACTTTCCTTAAAGGCTGAGTTCTTTAGATCTAACAAAGGTGTACTTGACTGCTCTTGTACATATTTCAGTACTCTTCGCTAACTCTGATTGTATCGCTTCTAGAAATCGAATTTAACTGTGACATGAGTAGGACACAGTGGTTGTATATGTATTTGAGGGCATTCAGCAGATTTTGCAATGTTTTAAACTGCTATTAAACATTTTAGAGGATTTGGTAGAAGATTTGTTAATTTTTGTATAAAACTGTCACATTGTTCAATTTTGGTCATTTTCCCTTTAAGTCTGTGGAGAACTACAGAGCCGTATGACTTCACTCCCTTAACGTGACGTTATCATTATTATGTAAATTCAGTTGGATTAATTCAATTCAACTTTATCCAGAAAAATGAGAAAATTCTTGGATGAGACAAAAACTTTTGGCATCCGAAAAATTTCAATAGCATGTAGTTTACGCGAAACCATTCCCCCCAAACAATTTATTATACATAATATAGTAATACATATAATTAATTAACGTAAAGAACCTTCGAAGAGATGTCTGAACAAATGTTACAACCTAACACCCGTGACCTTATTAATGAAACAAGAGCTTACTATATTTGCGAGATGTTGACATTCCGACAAACGTCTTCTGTCGCCATCCGTACAATAATGATGATAAAAACTATTGGATTATATGAGGATTAACATTCAGATAATTGTCTGGTCGCTAGTCAGAAAATTTGAAGAATGTAAAGACAATTATTTTCTTTGACTAATTTCGAAAATTGAAAAACATCACGAAATGAAATGGCGTGGGGTTGTTTCTCTGCTCCAGGTGTAGAAGACTCGGTGTAAATTAAAGGAATTACGAACAAAGAAGAGAATTACTGTACTTTATACACTGTAAAATTAAAGAAGAATTATCGGGAGCATAAGGAGTGGAAGAAAATTGCGAAATTTCTTTCTCCGCGGTTTGATGTCAATCCCACCAAGAATTTGCAAACGTAATTAACGACATTTTTTTTAGGCCCAGCACCCTAGAACAGTTGCAAGGTCTGCGTAATCGAGCAGACTTGATGCTCAAAAGATGCCGAGCTATTATCGAGGTGGGCCGAAAAAAAGAATGATTTATTGTAGAGTTATGAATGACAACAATTTGGTGTAACTTTTATATAAATAAAGATTTCTGGACGGAAACGTATAGAGATTTTCTGTGGTAGGCGTGCGGCTAACCTCGACGCCGTGTTCTCCCTGCTTGGTCTAGGAAACTGAAACCGGGGTTAACTCCGGTTGCCTTACGTGACGACAACGGCACTTTGTATTGTGGGTAAAACCGTATGACGTCGATTATAGCCCATTTGTACGTTTAATTAGAAATTACTGGTGCTGTAAGAACATACCTCTCTAATGACAACTAGCCCCAGTCGTCTCTCCAATATGTTTATATCCAAATGCAAAGAAAACTTTTCATAATTTCCAGAACCAATTCTGGTCAGAGAAAATTTCTGATTTGGAACCTTTACTGCAAAACTAGAGCTCCTGGATGGTCCAGGCAGCGACAGCTTACCCAACGGTTTTAAATTCCGCCAATACTTTTGTAAAATACGATTATTATAATGAAACACGTAAATAAGATAAACCAAGGGATTGAATGTTCAATGATTTTTGTTTTTATAAAATCCTACTACACTTTCGCGTACCGACTGAAGTCAAAGAAGTGATGTCTTCTAGAGGATTGTAGGGAAATGTAACAATGTATTGACACTCTATTGCTTTTACACAGAAAATCCGATATAAACAATTTGTTTTAGTCTAAATTAATAATGTTGACAAAAAATTAGTAAAAAACAAAATTTAAACTTGCCCACCTATTCCTTACTTATTCATAGTAAATGTCTTAATTAGATCTGCTGTTTTCCCAAATGACAAGAATTTAAGTTTTTATAATCACTTGATTCTCCAAATCTCTCTGGTAACGTTTTTAACAATATGACAACACGAAAACCTGCACTGCATGCTCCAAATAAGGTCGAACTAGATCTTTTGATGTATTCTCTCTCGTAGTTTTAATTAACGGATCAAGATTCTGCTAGTCCAGCCTTTCACGACTACGATGTTTATCACAGATTTTTGTCTTTCCGAGTTGTTATAGCTCAGAGACAAATCAATAAAACTATTATATTAAAGCTCAAAAGATACTTTAAATCTCACAGGAAACAAACGCAACAAAAACATGGGGTGAAAAACGACCGGTAGGAGCACGTTAAATATATTCTGCAGTATGTGAAATGTTCACACATATACACAAAAGTAAATTTCAGGTTTTGTGAGAAATACCATTTGTATTCTCTTGGCAGAGTCACATCTAAGTCGTCGAAGGCGGTCAGCTAGTGAATGTACTGATTGATTTCAAGGTTGAGAAGTTTTGGTTTATGAAGTCTGAAGGTACAGAGGTATTTTTTACTGCTTTGAGTTCAGGCTGCCTCCACCGGCACAGCAAACAGGGACAACAGAGCTTTTATTCTAATTGTGAAAAAACGGAAATTATCATTTGATAACAGAATGTGTAGCAAAGCGTGCAAATATCGACATAGAAATGAGGGGAAAGTAAAGAAAATAAATCAGTAAACCAACTAAACAAACAGGTAAACAAAGCCAACCAATCTACCAATGAACCTAACAAACAGGAAAACAAAGCCAACCAATCTACCAATGAACCTAACAAACAGGAAAACAAAGCCAACCAATCTACCAATGAACCTAACAAACAGGAAAACAAAACCAACCAATCTACCAATGAACCTAACAAACAGGTAAACAAAGCCAACCAATCTACCAATGAACCTAACAAACAGGTAAACAAAGCCAACCAATCTACCAATGAACCTAACAAACAGGTAAACAAAGCCAACCAATCTACCAATGAACCTTACAAACAGAAAAACAAAACCAACCAATCTACCAATGAACCTAACAAACAGAAAAACAAAACCAACCAATCTACCAATGAACCTAACAAACAGGTAAACAAAGCCAACCAATCTACCAATGAACCTTACAAACAGAAAAACAAAACCAACCAATCTACCAATGAACCTAACAAACAGAAAAACAAAACCAACCAATCTACCAATGAACCTAACAAACAGGTAAACACAACTAACCAATCTACCAACCAAATCAAACAAAGTAAAAACAACGGATAAAACTAAAAAAGGGGCAGAACAACAATGAAGCAGGGTATTTTAAAGGGTTCTCTCGAATCTTTAAAAGTGAACACGTAACCATTAAAACAGCTTTTTTTCCATACGCCTACAGCAGGACGACCCTGGTAAGGGGAGCGTCGTGCCACGGCTATCCGCTAGAGAGCTTACTCCTCGCCAGGAGGGCCTGGCACTTGAGACTTTAGCAGCAAAAGATCTATTAGAGTTCTTTATTTTTAGATGTGGGAGAAAAGCAGGGTACCCAGAAGAAGCCCACGCGGCTGGCTGATGAAGAAGAGCGAAAAGCCATGCCAGAGAAGTTAAAGGCATGACTTTATATCTGGGGGGGGGGCCTTAGACCCAAAAATTCTGAAGGTGTCCGCGTGCTCCGAAAGTGCGTATCCACGTGCATTGCATGGGGAAAGCGGGACATCACATCGCTAGGTGACGACTGCCAACACAGAAGCCCATCCATCTCGCTCTATGGTTACCGGACGACCGACAGACTAGTCCAATAAATTATGGTATCTGTTTATAATATCGCTTAGTAATCTATGTGGAACTTAATTATAAAGATCTTCGGAGGGGGAACGTGCTCTAATGAGAAATCGTAAAAAAAATATATATATATATATATATTTCGGTACCTCAGAAGAGGGTTTGCGGCTTATACCGAATTCTCGGGGCCCCTAACCGCACGTGTATAACCTGCGCGGGAAACACGCATCTATGAGAGCGTCCGCCCGCCATGTCTGTCGTCACGTGACCCTTTACGGTGACGTTCTTCAAAATGCGAGGTTTAACCTGAACCGAAAAACAGCATCCTCTAGGTTTTTTTTTAAAGACAGAACCATGTCAATTTCCGGCTTCGCTTTCATCGCAGTTAAATGTGAATAATATGGAAAAATGAAGATTAGTAAGAAAACATAAAAAAAAAAGATAAATATTTTTTTAAAAAAAAAACGTCATACACGAATACGGAGTAGAAAATATTTCGTTTACTGCGTCCGGTTTTGTCGCGTGATATTATTAAATATACCGAGTGTTTTCGAACCACCCAGCTCTAAATTTAAGTATGTTATTCTCAATCAATAGTTTACCCGATCAGAATCCTTTGCAACAATCCTATATTTACTTGATTGCAACATGTGTTGTGAAGATTAGTTTTTGTTCCACTTATAGGGGAACAGAAAACAGGTCATTCGAGTTACGAGAAACTCGCTCAGATATACCGTCGTGTGGCCGCTAGAAATAAACAGCTCGTCAGGTGAGTCTTGTCCCCACCTATTATTCATATGCTAATGAAGAGCTTCAGGCGAAAGTGATGGGGATATTCTTAATATTGCGCTGCTTCTCTAACGGTTTCAAATTCCAACTCAACGAGCCGCAGCTTTTCTGTTGGTGTTGTCACGGTTATTGTGTTTTTTTTTTGTTGTCCTTGCACATTAAAAAGTATGTAGCAGTAATCGTTGATGGAGATAATCGTACGTGGTAAAACCAGAAGGTAGCTGAGCAGAGCCGGTGTAGAGCTGTAGACATTTTTGTGTAGAAAATAGTATCCAATGACTAAGCAGTGATAGACAGAACACGGAGCAGGCGATATCTTAAATATCTCAAACATAACTATGATTTTGAATTATGAAAGTAGTAACGTATTTCATCTGAATTCTAAGCAGTTGCTAATAATCGATTGATTTCTAAGTACGCCATTATGAAATGTCACGCTATACTACAGTAAGACAAACTCATTTCATACTAACCAACATTGTAATAGCAGGTTATTAGAAGCACGTTTTAATAATACCATCAATGTGCTCCCACTATAGACAAATTATTTCGCTGTATATGATTCGGATTCGATGCTCAAGTAGTGGCAGTAGTAGTAGTGACGTCACAACTAGTAGTAGTGACGTCGCAAACAGCAGCAGTAGTAGTGACGTCACAACCAGCAACAGCAGCAGTAGTAGTGACGTCACAACTAGCATAAGCAGTAGTAGTAACGTCACAACCAGCATCATCAGTAGTAGTAGTGATATCACAACTAGCATCAGCAGCAGTAGTAGTGACGTCACAACCAGTATCATCAGTAGTAGTAGTGACGTCACAACCAGCAGCAGTAGTAGTAGTGACGTCACAACTTACTCGCACGGCGCACAGCACCGGCCACAACTATGACGCATGCAAAGTCAGCTACCGGGTCGCCTATACGTGTTTGAACAGCTATGGAAGTTAAAAGACTGGAAATCTGTCGAGACTATCACTGATGTAGGCGATGAGTTACCCACGAGACAACGTGGTGTAAAGATGGACTTCTCACCAGTGAACTAGTCGCCCAGTAATCACTAAATGTCCAGCGTAAACTCTCCACGGAATGTTTATGTCTTATTACCGATTGTCATCCCAGCGTTGAATTCAAAAGTGCTCAGCTGCTGCTTTACTGTTTTTCAGCAAATGTGTAAACCCGCGTGACATAGCGTGTTTCTGTTTTAGCTCAGCGCAGTCGGTCTGGCCCCTGATCCGCTGCCAGGGGCCAGACCGACTGCTGCTGACCTAGAGAAACGGTAAAAAAAAAATTTAAAAAATTTTTTTTAAAATTTCTGAGAAACATAAAGGAAATGCGTTTAGGTGGGTAGCTATTGTACGTGACGGGTGCGGCCTTCGTCCGGAAAACAAGCTGACATTCTGCCAAGTAACGGAGACATGTGTGCCGACTGATTATTCTTATTGAGTGTGGAAGTTCACTCGCACACTAAAAAATATCTGCCTACACTTGACCTGTGATGAATGGAAACACTTCTGTTCCTAACCACTCGAATCTGATACCCCCCCGACCGCTATGAAATTCCCTCACAGTGTAAGAAAGGTGGGCATGTGCGGAATATCGACTACCGATCATGTTGACGTATTTGCCAATCGATATAATGAGAGAGTGGTTGTCTATCAGTGTAGTGTCCGGACCGGAATGTTTAATTCGCATATTTTTCTTCTCCCATCGTTCTTCAACTTCTGTTTTCCACAGTATGTAAACTTAGTAATCATACAGAATATCAGAAAACACTACATCGATATCTGGTAGCTTTGTTCATAGACCGGATCTCATCTGGAAAACCAGCGAGCACCGTCCTGGTCGATGGTTAGCCTCTCTTTCACCTGCCCGATGAAAATTAGCAACGGTGTTAAGCACTGTCCCATTTGCAAGTCCAAGATTCAGCATTGCACCATTTGCCTCTCACTCCGACCAGTCTGGTTGTGTGACAAAGCACGAGCACCAACTGTATGGTGCAACTTCGACATTTTACCGCCTCTTGCCCATTTATAGTCCGAATACGCGCCATTCTGGGTAACATGCACTATTCCACTATTTCCGTGGTTGCTCATTTTTATTCTGTCAGGGCTCGCTATTAATCACAGCCGAACTACTGAACTAAGAGGGTATTAATCAGCATGTTATATACAGTTAATCCATGAGTTTTAGCTTGTACCAAAACTCAATGCTCAAAATTCAGACGTAGCCATGTAGTTTTTAGGGCAGTTTTGGGGCTGTTACGTCACAGTGGCAAACGGCCTCGATAAAAGAATGGGGAACTCTCCGACCCTACACCGTTCTAGTTGGAGACCACGTGTGTCTTGCCTCACCGAAATTAGCTTGTGCGTGTTTACTGTGAGTAAAGTAAATTAAGTAATCTAAAAACTATCGTCATAAAAAGATTAATGACTTTTTTATTATTTTAAGATAAAGATTTATTGTCGTAAAACTTGTAAAAGTAATTTTTCCTAAATACATTTAAAAAAAAAAAATTACGCTAATTCTGATTCCAAGTGGCTCTCGGATTGTAAATCTTACAAATGTTTCAGCGAAACAAATTAGGGAGACTGGGGATAGTTGTCGCAGCGGGGAAGAAGTTGCCATGGTACCATTAGTTCCTAGTTAATCTTATGCATGAAAGAGCATACATCTAATTAGCAATTACTGGTGCTGTAGCGACCAGAGCCAACTGGTCTGCACTCCGCGTTTTATCATTGAGCATCGTGACTCCGATAAGTATAGCGTCGCTTAAAAACAAAACAGGGTATCTAGCGAGCCAATAATCCTCCTCAATCAGTTCCCGGTGAGAAATCGATAATGTGGCAAAACAGCTGGAGGTAAATTGATTTCCGAACCTAGATCTAGCTCTCTCTCTCTATCCATCCATCTCTCTCTCTCTCTCTCTCTCTCTCTCTCTTTCAGTCCACACGGGGCGGCTCTGTTAACATGGCGACTGGATGGGCAGTATTCGTAGGCAGCCATCTGTAAAAAAAAACACATAGTTCCCAGGAAAGAAATTCTGGTCTCTGTACACATGGCTGCCAGTCTGACGGCTTCGATAGGTTCAGACCAGCGGATCCCGGCCCGTTTTGAATTTTTTGTACCACCAAATCATAAAGGAAGAAATCAGCGAAATGATGCATAAAGTCGGTAAAACGTGAAATAGAATTCTATTAAACGCTAACTTAATTGAAATTTAAATTTTAAATAATATGATTAATTTTATTAATTAGCATTAACAATGGAAAGAAAACAAATGTTTTGCAATTTTTTGTTATATTCAAATACCACTGGCATTAGTTGGCATATCACCGCAGGCTGGGAAAACTGGTGCGCAGTATTATGGTATAAAGTTACTCGTGTATAAGCGGATCACTGCTGTTATGAACGAAATCCGTACAAAATGTCTATGTCCATTATACTGCTAGTTTCAGTATGATGAATAATATTTGTTGATATCTTACCGCAGTTATGAAAGGAGAATAAAATTTTATGCAGTACTTTACCATAATTTGGACACCAGTTGTTATTAAAAAAAAATGTTCGTTTGTTGCAAAATACGGCAAATAAAGACAAGCGATATGGTGAGATTGTCTGTCAGCACGAAAAGCGTCTAGCCTGTTTGCCAAAGAATCAGTAGGATCCTTTGTTTCTCGCTCAGGTCCAGGTTTTTCCACATCTGAGCGAGAGCCTCCTTTAATCGCGTCGTTGGCGAGGCGTGGACGAGTGGCTCTCTCTCAGCTGTCGCTCCAGATGCTCACACGGGTTCTCGATCGAGGCTTTAGGGCACCCAGCGAGGAAACTGGAAGCTCTGATCGATCCCCTTTTCAGAGTGTGGTCGTCGTGTAGAGCCACCCTGCTGAAGAACACAGGCGATGAATGTCGGTATACCTTGTTGGTACAATGGCAGGAGATGTGCCTTTAACGCGCCAGTGTACTGGGAACCACCGATCGCCGTACTTGACGGCGGACTCACGTCGCCAGACCAGAGGCCGTCGGAAGCGTCTTATTCCTATTGCACAGAAGGGGTTTCTTAAATGCCAGAACCCTCTGTAACCAAGTCGGCGAGATGATGTTGAACCGGTCCTCAGCTCATCTCTGTTGCGTCGTTAAAGATGTAACCAAGAGAATCTTGACGGCAAGTATAAACATGGCGAGTAATGGCAGCACGTACATGTATCATTGTCGAAAGCTTCCGGCTCTCTTTCCTGCAGCGCTGGGACTCATCTCAGTAGACTTCTTGACAACACTGCTGCACATCCACAAACAATGTAGATGACTCTGGGATTGCTTGTCTCGCGATCTCGAGCTTCCTCGACGCCAGAACGTTTGGAAATTGTTATTAAAACTACAGCTGGTTACGCTAAACGTTAACACCGTGATAATGTGATTCTCTGAACATAATTTTCATTATTTCGAATGCTATAGACAACTCTTCGAGTTAGCAGCAATTTTAATTATGCAATACATTATATCTAACTAGCACCTGAGCGTGAAGATACGACACACTTGTAGAGGAGGAAGAGGAAGGGAATATAGAAAAACATGATTAACATTCTGATTTTCTTTGTCAATCAAATGAAAGATGCTCGAACTAAAATGTATAAGACTAACACAGATAACAAAGCAATCTCGTTGATGTATACGCCAATGGAAAGTAACATGGTAACTAATTTCTGGCACCCCCATTTGATTTCTCTGCTACTCGCCACTGTTTCCAACAACGGTTAGATATGTTTGGTACCATATTAGACAAGATCTACCCCGTCTGCTCAGTCTACTCGCCCACGCTGACGCACAGAGGATAACCCGGCTAGGAAACGTGTCTAGCAAATTGCGAAAAGCACCAGGTAGACACCGCCGATCGAACGGCTGGGATGTAAGGTGCAGATCAAGTCGGACTTCTCTGGTGCCGCATTACGAGGATTATTGGCAGGTCTAAACTTGTTCTGGATTCTATATAATCCCCCCTTAATAACTCCAGTCTTTAGCCACGTCAGGACAGCACGTGAACGAGCACTGACAGGTTTCCGAAACAGTTTGCTAACCGAATTTAGAAACCGCGTTTGTTAGTTGTATTAATCCTATACCGGCGTTTTCTGTCAGCTCGAAGACAGATAATCATGCTTGCTGGAGACCTAAGTAGTCCGCTCCCGTACTAATCCATCAGTAACTCTGAGTGACGTCATAGCGATAATGTTACCATGTGACCAGGGCGGATTTCATCGCTGTGTGTCAAATAATAGATCTAGGAGAGGGTACGATTCACAATGGCATTCAAAGAATAAGAATTCCGTATAAATGAACAAAACCTAGAAATCGTTACGATTAGTTGATGGCTTTGGGTAACTTATGCCACAACATAATCACAAATAAAACTAGCGAGGCAAGACATTTCTAGCTTTATTTTCTGTCTTAAAACGCAATTGTAGACTTAGCCCAGTTGGCACAAATCTGTTTCATCTCAATCAGCAGACCGTTTGTTTACAGAAGGTCCATGTTATGGATTTTCGGTTTGTAGTTAACGAGATATTTGTCCGATGGAGCCCATTTTAAAACGAGGCGTTCAGATCAAGTTGTATAATGGAATAAGGATGGCTTCAGTTGCCTAACCCAACCGGTTACTTTTCGTGAATCAGACGATACAAAACGAAGTATCCGCCATAAACAAACCTTTGTTTCTTAGCCATGCATGTATATTAAACGTCCCGACCTTTTCTATTCACTTCTTAAGAGGTATTACCCCCAAAAAAGGTGGTCCGCGCAGAATAGATTTGAGAATATTTAATTGATTATTTCTTATAATCAACGTCATAAGTTGTGACCTCATAATCAAAGGGTTACTGGTATTTTAACAACTTAACCCTGTAACAACTAGCCCAGGCTATCTCCAGATCACTTCGATAATAACTGAAACACTACCGTTTTGTTCTCATGTACATTTTATTTTGTACTGTTTATACAAGAACTCTCTTCGAAAAATCATTTTCAGTCTTTGGTAAGAGTTTTCTGCATTTTGTAGAACTCGTAGACTTCCAGCCATGGGATCTATCAGGTTTTCAATGGTGAGCTGGCCTAGGTCCTCTTCGCATACTCACTTTCTTGGATGCGTCATAGTTGTGGACTTCAGTCTTCCTTTAAGTCTGAAAAATATTCTGACGATTAGTGATTCTGTTGTTAAATAGTCCAAAACACACACACACATCATCATCATCATCATCAACGGGGGGGGGCATCATTACACTTAACAGAAAAGCAATACGGGCGAGCCCAACAGATAATGAACGATCTACTCGTCCTCGCTGGCTTGACTAGCGAGTTGAAGGCCAACTGATATTATGACAAAAATATACCTCGTAGTTATAAACCGGTACTCGCCATCGCGAGTCCGCTGGTGTGGTGGCACCGATTGTCGCCAGACTCTCAAAGAGCACCGTCTCTTGTTATCGCTTCTTCTTTATTAAGGTTATGGATAAGACAATTTAAGCAATAAGCAGTTTAATAATACTGAAATAAAACGTTTTAAAAGTAAATCAATAACGGCAGATCTACTTTGGGCTGGCGACAAGCAGCCGCGTTTATCCGTCGCCGCAGTTTTGCCTCTCTCTCTCTCTCTGCTCCGCCGGTATCGACTCTGCACGTCCGGCACTTCCACCTGCCCGACGGAAGACGGCCCCGCCCAACGCCTGCGCCAACAATCAGCAGGTAACGTAAAGGAATTGACATCAAAGTAGCAGCATACCGCACTCGCTGATACACGTACGATAAAAAAAAACAAACACTTCTGATTTCCTTTATCGCAGTAGGCCGGACATTTAACTCGTATAGCTGTGAGCATTCAGGGTTACAAAATTTGCAATCTATTATGCTATTCAGCTGTTGCTCAATAGATCGGGTGGGATGGTGAGAATGGAGGCCCGCCACCCCCAGTGTCATACGAAACATTCTGTAAATAAAACGACTGCGCAGAATGCTGAAGCATTCGTCATAAAGGCGAATAGGAGACGGGGTAGATATTTAGAGTGCAGCCGCTCCACGATCAGGGATACACGTGATGCTCTATGTAACACAAGTGGAACAGATAAATTCTTAGTGAGGCTTTCGGACAGCGAATTCGAACCCCGTTCTAGAGAAATCAGTTAGCCAAGACGAATGGCGCAATCGCGTGTGATTTTATGCAGGTATTTTCATATAATCGCATACGTTTTTATGAAAGAGCCACAGAAGTTGCGAAATGGAGGAAGGGTTAGATTCGGGCGAGAATATGTTTTTACATGAAATAAACGGACGTCCCTTTACAAATAAACCAGTGCGCAAAAAAACGAAGAAAAGTAACCGTGGTTTACAATGCCGAAGGAAACTTTGTATATACCGACTCGCCGAACAGTTAAGTAAAGTCCACGTTTACATGGCATCTACTGGATGTAAATTCGATATTGATCGAATCGATATATTCACAATGTGCCACTGCCCACTGTAAATCTCCATCAGAGCGATGAAGTGAGGTTTTCTAAAGGTAATAAGCCACGCGTGTGCCGCGAGTTTCCACTGAAGATGATTGGCCAGGTGGCGCCGTTCAGCGAGACGATTTATTAACGTTTCAGATCTTGAAATTCCATCTTCCTTTATATTAGCTGAGCTGCAGATGCAAATTAAGTTGATTACATAATGTGAAGGTGATCCCCGCTGTACTATGTGTGACCTGGACAAGCACAGTTTCCAGTTATTATAACAGATAAGGGGCGGGGGGGACTCGTCTAGCAGGTGGCACAGTGGCTAGGACGGTTCCGTTGGTAGGCTACCTTAGGACATCAGTAATCTGGGTTTATCGGCAACGGCTAAAGGCGAAGAAAATGTTTGCTGCGAAGGGAAATTATAATCACAAACACGCAGCGACGAAGAGAAGACGGGACAGTGAAGTCCAACCCTGATCAAACAATAAGCCAACCATCTCCAGGCGCACCTTGCGAAGGGCGTTGGACAGTGGCAGCAGGAGGCTATCGCGTGACCCCCTGCTCGCAGTTACCGACGTGGACAACAGACTTTTTGGGGGTAAGGGGAACTGGCGAAAACTGGTGCGCAGGGTTAGGGTCCAAAGTTATAACCAGATCACCGCTGTTATGAAATCCGTACATGTTTTAGAAAGTTCATTTTCAAAATGTCACCAGGCTTCTTTCAAAGAAATCACTCAACGCCATGCTTATTTTTATTGATGGCTCCATAATTTCAGCTTGAGATGGTTTATTCTCACGCGGTAAATAGATGGAAATTAATGCCCAGTTCGTCGTCCCGTCAGTTTTCCGGTCACGTGCACCGCGGTCAAGATCTCGAACCAGAGAGAATCCGTGAGATTATACGAGTTTCTGCAGACATTAAAAAGGTTTAAAACTTACGCGTAAGAATGTTTGAATAAATGAAGCCGCGGTAGAAATTTAGGTTTTTCTAACTACGCCTTTCCCCTTCCCTACACACATACACTCTAGTGTGGTACCTATAAATAAGGGCAGCCTGTCATTCACGGAGATCTATCTTTCATTTGAATCAGTCCACTTTATCTACTTATTAAAGAAGGAAATGTGAGATGCCTATCAAAATTGGCTAAGACTCGCATTTATATTAATGAAATATTTTTCCTTGACGTTGGTTAGACTAAATATATCCTCTGGGTGCTCATCATGTGTTCGGCATTTTAAATGCAAAAAGAATCGATAAGCAACTGTTTAGATCAGCCTGCTTCTCTCGACCAACCATATCTTCTAGGTCACATTACCCACAATTCCCCTTCCCTCTCCTACCCATATCAAGAGTAGATAGAAAATTATTCGCGTTGACAAGTTTTCAGTTGTGTGAATCTTTCAAGTGAATTTCAGAATATTAAATTAAAAACAAAACAACGGAATCTAAGCAACTAAAATTAGATGTTTCCCCATAAAAATTATTAATTTGTTGAAATATAAAGTAATAATACACTGTTTTCCAAAAAGTAAGTAACACAAAACACAAAAAAAATATATTCAAAATGATAAAAGATTTAGTCACCGAATGTTTAACACAAACTTCTCTTCATATAAACTATCTTTTACCAAAGTAGTTTGTAAATGCATTCCAGTAGAAACATCTAGAGTATCTTTGGTACAAAAACGTTAAAAAAAAGCAACTGGTTTTTGTTCATATTAATTTTGGCTCTGTCAGGATATTTTTTTTGAAGAACAAAATTACAAATGAGTAGCCATCCTTGTTTGAAGGATCTGTAAGATGGAGAGCATTTGGTAGGACAAAAGCTGGACAGTCTTAGAGCCAGGTGACAGAATGACCAAATGTGAACAGAACTGCCGTTTCTTGGCTATGAAGACAATTTAAAGTGCATGGAGATATTGTCCGAAGACTAGTTAAAGGTCGATCACTGGTCACAACCGCAGCAGATGATGTCTCTCGCTTTTGACTCGGAGAAGCAAAACTTCAGCATCGACCCAACTTGGTTCTGGTATCTCTGCAGCCACAGGGAGGTTGGTATCAACCTCAATTATGCGCAGAAAGCTGCATGTAAAAGGCTCTATGTGAGACAATTAATGCTTCCTCTTGACCAGCCGCCAAAAATAAGCAGGAATGGCTGAACTTGTTGCTTGGACACCACACGAGTAGAGCCATGTTCTTCTGGCTCGTGATGCAAACTCATTTGGAAGAAACGTGCAACACACAACCAACCCACAATCATGGAAAGACATCGCTACGGTGGAGAAATTGATGATGATCTGAGCAGGAATTTCAGTGGGTGAGCGTACAGACCTACATGTGTCCCAGGGAAGTACGCTGACTGCAAGGAAGAATAGAGACGAGATTCCGAATTCCTGTGTCAGGTCATACAGTAGTGCAGTTTGAGAAAACTCTTCATTTTAATTAAGAATAACGTTCGTTTCGTCAGCGTAGGACACGTGGAATCAATCAGCACGTTTAAGACTAAACCATTACCCGCAGGATGTGTCTCACGTTCTCCTGATTAATATTATTGAGAAGGTTTGGGTGCTTTATGAAGTCGATTTGCCTTCCTCCAACCCGCTAAGATCACTCCAATAACTACAAACTCCTTTGATAAGATAATTGACTTTATTTCCCACTGTTCCCATTAATAAGATTATAAGCAGCAGTCAAATCCAGTGAGAGTCAGGTATTGCAGTCAGGGTAGATAACATTTCCTACTGATGACTTTAATTTATTTTCGTTTACATTCTTTATATTACAATCCCGTTTTGTTTCTGATACGATCCTGCTCCTTACCCTTTACAGCACTTTAAATATTTCTTCAATAAAAGTTGTCACAATAAGAATTTATGTTGAACATTTGGCGAATAAAACTTTAACCATTTTAGATAGAGTTTTGTTTCTGTGTTTGTTGCTGAACTTTTGGAAGCCAGTGTACAAAATATTTAGCCAATTACCGTAATTTATTTATTTGGAAGTACGCATATCTTGCAGAAATATCTACTACTTCATTTTTTCTGGCCCTTATTTTATAAATACAGTTGTCCCCCGGTGTTCGCGGGGGTTACGTCCCTTGAGCACCCGCGAAGAGTGAAAACCGCGAATATTGGACGTGGTCCATAAAAATGCCTATAAACGTCAAAATATAACGTAAAATATAAAAAAATATAAGTAAATATATAATAATAATTTAATAAATTGGGATGATGCTGGGCTGCATCTGCCTGAGACAGCGCCTCGTGGGCAGCAGCCAATCAGCAGCGAGGAGAAATGAACAACGCTCTCTGATTGGCTACTTTCAAACCTCCAGCCAATAGCGTTTATATTTTATATTGATATTTTGCTGAATTTACGTTAGTATTTATATTAAAAATTAGTAAATTAGTAATCGTTATTAATAATTTAGCGTTAAAAAGCATGAAAAAACACATATTGCCACGAAAAAAGCCATAAAAAATCGCGGAAGATATTTGCGATTCCGCGAATATGCGGGGGTTTCTACGAACAGTCATTAGTTCGGTTCTGAGGGAAATTCCGCGAATAACCGGGGCCGCGAATGCCAAACCGCGATTACGCGGGGGTCGACTGTATCCGGGGTTTTTTCCCAGTCTCTCACTGAGCATGTACACTTGTGGCCATGTTTAGACCCCCAATAGAATATCTAAGGAGGATACTGTTAGGAAAATATTCTGTGTGTAATGAAAGTTTTAAAACAAATTTAATATAGAACGTTTTTTCTCGTATATATGTTCTTAATGATACGCTAATATACATGAAGTTATACGTGCTTCATTGTTGAGTCCACGGTTATGGCCAATATAGTTGGACCGTTAGTTTTAATTAAACTAAGGATGATAACTTGTCTTAATTTTAATGTTTTTTTATTATTATTCATGATAGATTCATCTTTATATCAGATTATCTTTATTTATACAATGTCGTGGTTTACCGACATGTTTCTTCTTTATTTTCTTAGCTTAAATTATTATTGCAATCTGCTTGTGTCACGAGAGTTAGCGACACCAAACGGACCATTTGTGGTCCCCAATTTTCGGAAATAATCTTCATATTTACTCAAATCTGCAAGTCAGCATAAACCAACAGGCGAGTAGAGAACTGCTAGAGTTGCGCTATAGCAATGAAGTACCAATAGTATAAAATATAATTTACATCAGCTGGAGCCTTTTCTGAGGGGTCAAGAAAGGTTTTCGGATATGTGAACAAATCGTTCAAACTCGGAATGAGAATTTTAGAGACGCAAAAATATCGAGTTCTTTGAACAATGAATAAAATAAAGAAAATTAAGAGGAAAATGATGTACCAAGACAAAAACAAGCAAACAATCAGGGAACTTTTAGGTTTCTGAAAGGTCAGCTTCTGACCCTTTTAAAACATTGATAAATCAATGTATGTTGTATTTTCAGAAATAGAATGATGAATTTAAGGACTTAAAAACTTCTAATCCCTTTTTTTCAAATTATAACTTTGTCCATTTCAGCTTATAAACAATTTATTAAACAATTTCCAAATATTTTTTACAAAGCAATCATTATTATATCAAATGGTTCCAGATAACTACACCAGAGGTCACGTCTTTTAGCGTCAGTAGCGGCATGTGCATTTATCGTCACGAGAGATTTCAGCGCGTGTCTCTGTTTTGGGGTCTTTTTACGTTTAATAGGGTTATCATTTATATAAAAAAAACAACTTCAAAGCAAAAGATGTCGAGCCCGAAGGTATCAGTATTGGATCTGGAAGTTTGGCCAGGCGATGTGACTCAGTGGTGAGTGTGTTGGCTTTAGGACCTAAGGGTCGCGGGTTCAATTCCCGCTGCTGGCACATCGTTGTGACCCTTGAGCGAGGTGCTTTACTGGCATCGCTCCAGTTGCTGCTGGGGAGCGGCCTGTGTAGGCACTCAGACAGAGGAACCAAGGGCGGGAGACGCTCTATAGCCATGACAGAGGCGAGTCTCCTATGACGAGGAAAAGTCAGAAGAATAGACCACTGCTGAAGACGGATGCACTGGGCCGGAGAGCGCATAACGACGGTGCAACGCATCCCACTCTTATGAAAGGAGTGATGGAAGAAGGAGGAGGAGGAGGATCTGGAAGTTTTAATGTTTCTAGTCTAATTTCAAAAGAACTTTTAAACAGAAGATGGCGAGGTCTTATATGTAGATCAATCCAGAAATAATACTGATTCTGGATGTTTGCCAAAATACGGAAAATAACTAATAAATTACAGTTGAGTTATCTTGTGGCGGCCACGTTATTTATTTATCTTTTTTGTGCGATACCTTCATCCCCTGGATGACAATTGTAAGAACTCCAAAGGTAATTTTAATTAAAGGTATGCTCATCATCTCTATTGGCGCATTTATCTCAATGTAGCAGACCGGCGAGAATCTCGATTTCGTCGATTTGTAGAAATCCAGGTCAGGCTGGATACTGCTCCTAGATCAATACCAGCATGGCTCCGTCAAAGCGTCGGTTAGAATTTCTCGTCGGCAAATGGTTTCTTCTCCGCCCTCACTGCTCCTCCTAGTTGGAAACTACACCAAAGGCTGGTCAGACAGTTCCTATTTGTCGCAACGGAGAACGAACTCCCCGTGTTAGAGACCCCAACAGGAGACCTAACGGGTCATGAAATAAAGCAGAATATGGATAAAGTAACTACGGATAATCCGGTAATTTGAGAAAGAGAAAACAGGCGGATGGATAGCTGTTTGACAGACTGGCGAGCCTTCAATCTTTACTTTAGAAACCGTTTGCTAACCCAGTGAAATATCGGATAGAAAGTCTCTGGGCTCGAAGAAACGACAAACTAACTATATTAGTAAACGGTATAATGCTAAATAAAATGAAGAAATGGGTTAAAGATGGCCTCACTGATCGTTTAGATCAATTTAGCACTGGCGCACATTACTAATCAATCGTTGGCCTAGCAAAACGTAATTTCCCCTTCGCCTGACGTATTTTTTGTCTTCCTTTGGCGGGCTGACCAAAGATCAAAGACGTCGTGTTACCATTTCCTGGAAGATTTTACGCGAAGCTCTTCCTCTCAAAGAAATACAAATCGATAGATTTCTGAAAGATGCTTTGTTTTTGTGACTGTGACTCTACCGTACGTAGCCCATCTTCGTCTGACTATAGTCTGGGACCAAGTCCGAGAATCGGCCCAGAGTTTCCGGACCGACAACCTAAATGAAGGGCGCCATACTTATGGAAAAGTAAAGAACAGGGCTGTCTTATTAAACTTTTAAAACATTCCCACCCAAACAAGCTGGTTGGAGTAACTGCTGTGGTCTGGAAGAAAGACCTACCGCGACAGCTTTTCTTTCTTTTAATTATCCCCCGAAATCGGAATATTTACAGACAAAGTCCCTCCAGTACCATTAATACAGTCATTCTCCGGCAGGCTGGAGACAAAAGAAAGAAAAAATAGTTAATTGTTCTATCCCCCCCCCCAGCGGGATTGACTCCTGTGCTGGATGGCGTACAGAATAAGTCCTTCCATGACTTTTGTCAGACTCTCTATAAAGAACAAGTGATCTGTTCTATATCCGCAAACGTTTACCGCACGAAGACAGAAGACTGCTACTTTAGTAGGCACCATACAGGTGGTAAACTCCGTTTTGTAGAAATGCCCTTAAGTCAGTCGCCTCTCCTGCCTTCGGAAAGTTGTCTGCCTCATATCACAACCAAACTACCCCGACGGTGTAGTATAAAACCCGTCACCTTCGGAAAGTTGTCTGCCTCATATCACAACCAAACTACCCCGACGGTGTAGTATAAAACCCGTCACCTTCGGAAAGTTGTCTGCCTCATATCACAACCAAACTACCCCGACGGTGTAGTATGAAACCCGTCAAAAGGCGAGGCCAAACAACCAGAGGACCCAACAAAGAGAAAGATAAGAACCACAGATTCCAATATCAACCAGAAAAGAAAAAAATGGCATTAAGATGTTTTTGAGCTAGAATATTATTAGAATTATAATATCAGATTTTTAGGGGAGGGGAATTATTTTTTTAACATTATTTAAATCTAAATTCTGTAGATAGGGTCTTCGCTTTTATGGGTAGAAGAACGTCTCGAGTCGCAAATCCTGCTCACCTTTCCGGACGAAGGAAGGAATCAAGGTTCCCTTCTTTTTTCCCAGAATCACCCTACATTAAGAGAACGCTTCAGCACTCGGGGGTAATGACTCATTAAAAAAACAAAAAAACAAAACAGTTGCACAGAAGGCCTTTCTCGAGTATCTGGCGAGAAAGCTACCAACCGATTATTCTGAAATAGTTGGCTCAAATGCTTCCAAAACACACGCGTGCCCAACCACCAGGCTTACAGAAAGAGCTAATAACTCGGTCGTTCTATCATCAGCAGAATAAAAGTAAAAGGCGAAAAAGACTGTTCTAGACAGAAATGCTTGGAGGCGATGCTCCTAGCCGATCAAGCTGCTGCTTGAGGAAGCAGTCACCAGAATTTCTGAGCTACGTAAACACATGGAAATATTTTACCTGTAGTTTTTTTCCTATAAACAGATATGCCGGTAAAATAAACCGAAAGTGTTCTTTAATTCTGATTAACGTTTCGCTTATCTTTCGCTAAGTTATTCTGATTTCTATTCCGAAAAGAATATTTAGATTCCTTTTAAGAAACGCCTCGTTTTTGTTTTGCAAGCCTAAAACAAATAAGGTTTACCTTTAAATGTGAGCGCGCCACAATCAATATCCGGTAAGCACAAATCTGTTAATCCAGGACTCCATTCAAACTGAGCACGTGGTGCATGCTGGGATACGCTGCAATGAAGACAATAGAACTATTAGTCGATTTCTTTTGGCCGAATAAAAATCAGAGAGGAAACATTTCTCATTTATGACTCTATTACGAGGGTGAGGGAGGTTTAAAAGATATTTTAAAATGCTAATAGGCGATAATACCGTGATTGTATTGAAAGGCATTTAAAAATTTTACTCGCGTAATATTAATTTAAGAAAAGCCCACAGTGGGACGATGTCTGCAACATTCGGTTTCTGACGTAGGAAGTGATATAGATTTTTTTTAAAAAAATGAAGCTTGTCCTATCCCGGCCGTAACCAACAGCAACGGTAACATCGCGCCTCGATCACACGCCAGTAATGGGCTGAGTGGCTTTTATTTTAAACCTGTAATCTCGAGCTTCCGGAGCGAATGGGAACCGGCCGGCAGTCCCGGAAATAACAAGCGCCCATCTTCCGTCCAGACCTCTGTCGGGGTGGAGTAATGACTCCACTTTAAGGAACCATTGTGCTTAAGAAGTGAAGCGAACACTATGCTTTCTTTTTATTTTTTTAAATTAAGGGCAGAATATGAAAGATCGCGACAACAACAACAAAACTATCAGCAATTATTTCGAACAAAACGAGTGTTCACCGATGCGAGGAATCGGGCGAGTCAGGTGTGGAACAGTTCATTAGTGCATGAAACCACAATCCATTTGTGGCTCATTAAAAACGTGGTTTTTTGGAGGTTAGCGTGAAATCTCATGCGAGCGTATGGCGACCTCTCTTTTTAAGACGGACATCGTTCGGCGATCGCTCACTAAAATTACATCTCCACCGAGAGGAGACGATGGAACCGGTTTCTTCTCGCTCCAGCCGTTGTGCAGGTGCTTTTCGCTTAAACTACGCACTATTCTTTGAAATCTAGTCGACTTATTAACGATACGTTACAGCGGATTCTAACAACTTCTGGCCGCATCCGTTTTCTAAAGTTAAATCCAATTTTCTGCGATTCCGCATCCAGAATTCAGTCGTGGCCGACCGTATTTCCGGTTAGCTTGGTTCTTTACGCCACAATGTGACCAGCAAGCGACTAGAATGGACTGGTGAAGCAGCGATCTTTTTAAATCCGCTTCCCTTCGTGGGCCGCAAGAACTCAAGTCAGGAATCGTAGAAATCTTGTTTGACTCGCGAAGCTTTAAGCAGACCGGACATTTCTCTACGGCAACATCAATGGCCAATGTTTAAAAATGTAGTAGTGGCGAAAGCTGTTTTTTTTTTTTACCGAGAGCCAAAACTGTCTCCAGTCTCAGCGCACCCATCTTCTTAATGCACAGTATTGCTAGTGTACTGTGAAACAGGCCAAACAAATATGTAGTAATATGGTGCTCATTTGCATCTGGTGCCAAAAGGGGATTTTAACGTGTTCGACATTACAAAAACGGAATTAAAGGATAATACGGCTGCTACTTATAGGTTTTCATATCGCCGCTTAGCACAATGCTTCCAGCCGTTTAAGGTAAAGCGCAATAAACCTGTTATTATAGAATTTCGTACCCTAAGCCGAGACATATCCATGTTGTAATTTAAGGATTAACTGCTTACCGGATTAATAGATAGTATATAGCATTTTAAAAATTATTTGCAGGCAACAATGTATACAAGGAGATTCATTATTTATCTGCCCTGCGGCCTCATCGATATTTCATCAGCAATTTGGTCGAACGCAGAGGGCGTTTTCTTTGACCCGTTGCATTTCTACCAAAGCCTCCTCCTGTTTCTTTCCCCCTTCTTCTCGTTTTTAAAAGGGCTCATTGGCGGGAATTCTGATCTTGGCCGATGGTGGGCCACTTTTGTGTACTCAATGCCATTTATTGTATATTTGTTAGAAATCACAAAATATTGTCGATCTGCAATAAAATTTACACTTTTTAAATGACATAACTGTTTCATATGAGTTTTTACTTTAATATTTCCAAGAGATGACTAAATCATTCTCTCAGTAATTGCGTGAATTTACCGAATGTTTTGACGTTTTCTGTTTGTTACTTGTAACACTTAGAATATTACACAGTTTGTGAAAAACAGCTACAGAATCCACCTCTTCAGAGCATAAGTGCTATTCATATAAGTAAATAACCTGCCTTTGGCTAAGTTTTCCAGCACGATTTCTTTCCGGAAAGTTTATGTATTTCCTTTTCTTCAAAGGTTCGGAAGCAATCGCCGACGACAGGAACCTAATGGTGAATTTTTGTACCATTGCATTACGGAAACTTCTTTCCACATTATCGGCAGATAAAAACTAGATTTAAATTGCATACACCGAGGCTTCAACGGGTGGAAAGATAATCCATTAAAAACTGATTTAATTCATATAGAAAACTACCCACTAAAACTAATAATAATAATAATTTTTCTTTGTCGAACTTAGAAAATATGCTTATGTAAATTAGTTTATTATCGTTTATCATCGGTTGCTAATTTACATAAATGATCTGTATATTCTGTTGTCTATTTGTTTTTCTAATTGTTACAAAGAAGGCAGGAAGCCATCCCGACTTATGCAGAGCTCCCGGAGAGAAATACTTATAACGCAATATTTAAACAAATTCAAGCTGCCATTGTTAATCATCACGGACGACACTGTATACTAATTATTTACGGTTCTCCGATTAAAACATTATTTTTTCTAATAAAATGCCATCCTGAAACTTTCGCCAATTTAGTTATGACCGCTCCCTTGATAAACAAAACAATTTTTGACAGTCTACCCGCTTAAGCTTCTCAATTATTTAAAGTCTTCCCACAGTCACTGAATTTACAAACTGGGTAAGCCTAAGAATTTCAATCTTTCTGCTAGTTCTAATTACTCGGAACTTAAAAAAAAACACATTGCAGACTATCTATGGATAAACTAGGACACATGCGTTTTGTAAAGGGAATTACCTTATTGTATAGACAGTCATATTCATAGAGCAGCAGGAAACCTTTCAAAACGTCCATGCAATGTATTTTGAACGATACTAATTGTATTACGGTGAACAACAATCGCGATAAGCAGACTGTTCCTTGTATCCATTGTTCTATTATTAATCTCCAACTGTTTTAAAAATAATTAACGTCTACACTGTAATAATCCTAATAACTTATTAAGCTATTGTAATCCAAGACCCAGAAAAGCCTTGAAACTGAGACATGAAACATAACAAACATTCCCTTTCCTTTTAAACTACAAAATGTCTCAGTTAGATCCCTCGATATATGCCGGACGAAAATGTGCGTTATCGCGCATGCAAATCAATTTTAGATATGAACTGTAGTACTTAACGTTTGTTCTTTTTTTTAAAACTCATTTACCCTACTGTATAACCCGCAGGCTTAGAGTCTTACAGCCCACATCTTACCGTAGTAGTCCAGCTCCTTCCTGTGATCTGTGTATTAATATCAAGATTACCTCCCCCAAGGCACATCTGTGTGTCCTGTAACGAAAGTTATATCCGGTAGACTCTGCTTTTTTCTTTGTAGTCAGCGGTGCTCAGACGTTCCCCACTAGATTCGAAAGAATGCCTTGCCCGAGTTAACTTCAAAATAGAAAAAAAAATAATGAGAGAGAGAGAGATGACGTCAGTACAGAGAGAGATGACGTCAGTAGTACAGAGAGAGAGAGATGAAGAGAAAGAGAGAGAAGAGATGACGTCAGTAGTACAGAGAGAGAGATGAAGAGAGAGAGAGAGAGAGAGAGAGAGAGAGAGAGAGAGAGAGAGAGAAAGGGCTAAACAGATAAAATGGAATAATATATAGATTTCCGAGACTACGCTAATTGTTTAGTTCATTATCGACTTTTAAATAATTAAGGAATTCTAATTGCTATTGAGTATTTAAATGGTAGTTTAGACTGCTTATTATATCCTTTATTATGGTGCGCGCTAGAATAAAGACCGGCTGACTTGTTTATACGATCAGTGGGTAGGGGAGTAAACTCCATCTACCCATAACTCTATTGGACGCTACCGAAATCTCCTGGTAATATCGGGACGCAAAACCCTACGTAATATCGCGTTTCGCTCTCTCTTTCTTTTCTCTTACCCGTCGTTTTGCTTCTTTCCCTACGTCATATAATTATAACACACAAGGACTACAACGACGATCGGCCTGTCAGGGAAGGGGGTCTCTCCATGCAGGGTTTCTTGATTTTTTTGAAAAGACTGAGCAGGCGAAATAGTTGTAAATACTCAACTATGAAAGAAATTTTAGAATGTGCTTTGTTTTCCTTTTTTTCACTTTCACGATTCTTCCATCCCAAATATATTTTTGTTCAAACTAAAATCTCTTCTGTCGTATTACTTTAGTTCATATCCGCTACACCATAAAGCGGCCGGGATGGGTTAATCAGGTTTCGATTCAAGAGTGCCTGACGGCGTGGCGTGCGCACTTGGTAGCTTATTTATTTATTTTAAATATTCTTCTCGTGTTCGTGTACACCGAGTACGATGACTGATAATCTCTGTTCGGCCAGCAGAGATTAAAAATCTGAGTTACCTGGCTTCCATCATAAAAAAAAAAAAAATATCTATATATACCATTTAAAGCGCAGCAGTTGCGTTAACCCTTGGTTTCGGTATCAGTTTTACTTCTCGGGCTCATTGATGGTCTGTCTAATGAGACAGCGATCATTTGAACCTTTCGAACTTTACATATACCCTGACTCCAACAAGCGATCAAACCCCGTGATGGTCTCGGCACGAGCCATCCTGCGCTCTGAACGGCACCCGTCCCGTCGTGCTGTGAGACTATTCATTCTCCTGGCTGAGAAGTGGAGAGCATAAGCATAGCTCCACTTTGAACTCTAGAAGATAGCTGACGTGTTTCTTGTACTGGCTACCTGTATCTAACTGAAGTAGATCCTCCGCCGCCCCTTTCAGTCAATCCCCGCAAGACAGACGCCTGAGGCGCTTTCCGTCGCTAAGCTGTTTGTTTCTACCAACGCCCTGAACGTTCTCTCGAAACGTCTTTAAAGAGCATGTCCGGATAACCGTCATCTAGCGGGGTGGGGCGGCGAATGGAACCACCGCCTTATCAGACGTCGAGAAAGTTTTAAATACGAAAACTATTTATTCATTTATCCGTATTATTAATATCATTTTGCTGCTGCTAAGAATGAATGGGTGGAAATATCTAAGTAAATGAGTCACCGCACGTGATTTACAACTGCATCATAGATGTCACGTCAGGCCAAAAAAGAAAAAGGAAAGAAAAAAAAAAACAAATCAAAGATCCAAAGTAAAACGCCCCGAGAAGAGGAGATTGATTGTTCTAGCACAGAAGATGGCTGAGCTAACGTTGTTTCTGGCCTCGGATAAACTCTCTAAGAATGTAGAGCTTCTGAACTCTATCACATCATGTTTAAAAAATATAATATGTAGGTTTGCGTGTGTGTGTGTATGTGTGTTGCGTGCGTGTGTGTGGGTGCGTGTGTGTATGTGTGCGTGCGTGTGTGTGTGTGCGTGTGTGTATGTGCGTGTGTGTGTGTGCGTGCGTGCGTGTGTGTGCGCGTGTGTGTATGTGTGTGTGTATGTGTGGTGCGTGTGGTCTATGTGCGCGTGCGCGCGTGTGTGTGGCGTGTGTGTATGTATGTGTGCGTGCGTGTGTGTGTGTGTGCGTGTGTATGTGCGTGTGTGTGTGCGTGCGTGTGTGTGTGTGCGTGCGTGTGGTGCGTGTGTGTGTAGTGCGCGTGCGCGCGTGTGTTGCGTGTGTGTATGTGTGGCGTGTGTGGTGTGCGTGTGTGCAAAGAACTTAGTTAGTAATCGACTTATAAAAAAGCAGAGACCTATGTATTTAATGGCACATTCAAGACTTGTGTGCCCGTATTTTAACATCTGCCATAACTTATTTTTTAACAACAGGGTTTTCCAGGTGAAGCACCCTGGTTTTACAGATTTTTTTAAATACTAAGGTGCTGTTAATGACACAAACAAAACTGGTACGTACTAATATACAGAGAAAGGTGTAAAGGTGTGTTCCATGTAAGGATATGTTAGATATGACCATCATTCCGATTATGCATAGCACGTGTCCATATGCACGTGGTGTCTATAACTTTTCTAAAGTATCTCAGGTAACACCGTAAGCGCAATCACGAATCGCTGTTTTCAGGTCCTGGGTGGAGGGAGGGGAGGGGATCTCGTATATTTGATCCCTAAGGTATCCTACAAAAAGAAGTTGCGTCGATTATGGTCCGGGATTATCGGTGAAGCAAGCAAACCTCGGTCAAGGCGCGCAGGGGAAACGGTTTGAGATAACCCTGCCACTGAGTCGAGAATGGAGGAGGTAATCCAAGGTGTTTGTTTCGGTTTCTGTTGAAACCATCAACGTCTCATCAGAAAACGTCGACATCGCATTTACACAAAGAAGAAAGTCTGCGGCATCTCCGAGTAGCCATTCCCGACGACGTCACCACAACGAAGAAAGGCGACGTTCACCCAGTCCACGCTCCCTGCCTGTCCTCTGAAGTAGCTGAACAGATCGCTAAATGGACTTACAGTCTGAGGCCCGTCGGATCATAAATTCCTTCCTGAACTCCCTCTGTACTGTGACGACCAACTTTGTCTTGACGAACCACTCAACAAGTTTGCTTTTCTGCTGTACAGTCAGCCTGTTGTAGTCCGCCATGTGTTCCATCTGAACGCGCCACCTGTGGACAACAAATGGAGAACTACGTAACTTCAGATTTCCCTCTGTATAGCGGTAATAGTTCTATGCTCGTATCTTAGATAGCTGTTGGTCGTATAAGCGTTAAGTCATGGCCTTACACCTGGGGCATCCCTACGAAGTGAAAAGTTGAAGAATGCATTTATTTATTTATTTATTTAACAAATACTTGATTTTATATTCCCCCCCACAGGTAAATAACAAACAACTTCTTGCTACATTGTTTGAAAAGGTAAGGACATCCACAGGTAAGGGGGGAAGCAGGGATTACTTCTTCGCTCTGACATCATCCGCATAAACCGCTTGTTGAAGAGGGCACGGAACCCCGTTAACAAGACCCTCGATCGTACTAAAAGTGACGGCGGAGTGTCGCTTTCGAAAAGGATAACAATGCTCCATCGTGAGGATTCCCCATACCGAGGTGACCTAGAGCAGCTCTCAGACCTGAGCCGACGACCTTCACCCGGCCAAAGCGAGACCGCGCTGCCGGCGACCACCGATGTCTCTCGCTCGGCTCTGTCCGGAAGCGGGTTCCCCGTAAATTTTCAGTCGGCGAAAGCCACCCGAACGAAAAAAAAAAAAAAAAAGACTGCCGAGTCACGTGACCGCGGGCGGCCGGAACCACGCGCACACCCCCACACACCGACAAAAAAAAGGGGGGAGGTTGTTCGGCGGGCGAAGTTACACGAGATCCGCAGCGCTCCACGATTCCCACGAGGGAGAAGACAAAGACAGAATACACGGCCCAGCTATCTCTGGAGGGAGAGAGGGGGGGATGAGAGATTCTTACCCTAAAAAACAGCTCGATCAAAAGCCTCGCTCTTTAATAAAGACCGACTGAAGCGCGCGCTTTCCCTCGGTCCCGGGATGTTCCGGAGGTAAGCGCTAACATTCTGAAGTCCAGCAAAAGCATTGCACAAAGGCGAAGGGGCTGGCAATTGTTCACCGCCCACCCAGCACGGACGAGAAATGCCCAGTTTGCAATACTCGGCTCAGATCGAGAGTAAACGCAGCTTCCTTCTTCTCCCCCCCCACACACACAAAAAAGTGCGAAACTCAAACGAGAAAACGCGAAGAATTCAGGCAAAACCACTTCGGATCGCAGGGAAGTACGGGTTGCACTAAAAAAGTCGAAGCCCTATATATCGGCTTCACCTCTGCCCGTACAGCCAGGCGGAAGGGGACGTTGGGTGCGAGAGGCGAGAACTGGGCCTGAAGGGGCTCAAAAAAAAAAAAAAAAAAAAAAAACGGGTGCGTGGGACAGAGAGATTCCGGATCGCCGAGTTTTGTGCTTGTGATGGCGTACGCCGGAACCAGCTGACCTCGCAGCTACTTTCGTTTTTAATTTGTTTTATTTCAATACAACGTTGCTGTAATTCGATTAATAAAGAACTGAGCTGCAGATATCATTTGCCGTATTTTTATCTGATAACCGAATTCCACCACGAGGTAACGCTGATAAAAGATGTTAATGTTTGTCAATTGGTAACCAGTGGGCACATCTGGACGGCACAAACACGTGGGTGGCTCTGGCTTCCAGAATTTAACCAAAAAAGCGAAAATCAAAATTATTTGCAAAACAGTTCGAGTTCCTTTCAACACACAAGTTTTATCGAAGAAATATGTAAATTACAAATAATTTTTGGGGTGCGAAAGGAAGCAAGCAGGGCCGAATCAGAAAAGATAGAAACAATTTTCAAATATTAAACAAACATGAATAACAGATCGCCAATAGGAAATATGGTCATCTCCGCTATCTGGCGGCAACACACGACTCAGTAGCTTTGCTTGCTGCTTATAACCGTATTAATGAGAGCAGTGATTAGTAAATTCCATTGTTTTATCAAAGAAGTTTGTAGTTCTTTGAGTAAACTTGGAATGAAACGCGTCTTCACAGAGTTTGAGAGCGAACATAATGGTCATATCATAGGAATGGTGGTCTGATCTTAACGATATTGGTCGACCTTATGCGGATTTGCGCCATCGTTCGTTAAAATGAAGTTATCTCAAATTGTGCTTGCGTATGTCTGATGTAGAGATGCAGATTCTTGTCCTATACCTCGTTGCAGTCAGGTACCTCTATAAAACAAATGCAGATCTGCGTGTCGAAAACTCTTTTTACTGTGTTATCATTTTTTCAAAAAATCCCTGTCAATAAAATGTTGTTTTAATGATAACAAACTGTTTTTATTTACACGCACAAATGAACAACCTTTACTTACATATAATTCAAATGGTTTAGATCGACTGTTCAAATTTCACACGACTCAATTTTCAGTTTAGGAATGCCCAGACTCCATTTAACGCCAAATGAAGCAGCTCAGATCATCGGGATGGTTCAGGGAGGAATGATGCAGATTTCCGTTGTCTCATACTACAAGGTTCATCAATCGCGCCGTTATTTCTAGGGAACCAGCAAGGTACCGGAAGACTGGCCAGTTAATATGCAGAAACGTTGTTCAGGTCGTCCAACGACCCCTATGAGAATCGTTATCTCGCCAACCTGTCTACACCAGCGGCAGGCGGGTTAGAGTCTGGAGACGAGTTTGGGAACGATTTGCTAACTGTGCTATTACCCAGCATAATCGATTTGGCGGGAGAAGCATGACGACATGGGATGGCATTCAAGTTGGTTGGAGAACTAATTGTGCCATCATTGTAAGTAATATCATGACTGGTTTCAGATACAGGGATAAGGTCATTACGCCTGTAATCATCCCCACTGGCCCAACGACGAAGTTATAGCTTCATCATTAGAGATGACAACACCCGTCCGCTCCCCGCACGTGTTTCCGGTGCTGCATTCGGGTCAAGGCACCACGCACATGGCGCAGCCTGCAGGTCTCCGGAATCAAACCCGATTGAACGTGTTTGAGACACGATAGGAAACGCTTATTCGGGGTCGCCAAGTCCTCCCACAGTCACTCGATCAGCCGGAAGTAGCCCTGGTCGAAGAATGGCGCAACATCCCGCGACGGCAGCTGAATTGTCTGAATTGGTCAAAAACAAAGATGAAGCCCCCCCCAACCCCTAACCCTCCGACGTCAGGTTTTTCTCGTAGAGAGCTTAAAAGGTTCTCCAATGGACGCCCCTCGGATCGTCACGTGTCTGCCTCAACACCGACAGCTACGACAAAAAAAAAGGGGGGTTGGACCCCAGAAAGCTCCGTTTTGCGCGCCCTGCCTGATCTGGGGAAGAAAGCTGAGATGAAGCCGTTTCATATGCCCAAAGTATATTGTATTTAGGCCACAGGGGGCGCCACGCGTAATCGGGGCCACTCGGAGATTCATACACATTCCCGTGGCCGCAAAATTCAGTAAAAAAAATACGGTGATTTGGTCTACGAAAATGTATTTTGTCCACAAAATGGAATCCCACTAATGTGTGAGCATTCCGTTAACAACACAACTTTTTCGTGAAATCTCTACCCGCTTCAAAGTTTAATGATCCGACAGAGTTTAACCAGTAAATGGAGAGAAATATCAGGAAAGGTGGAATTGTTGGAGGAGTTTTGAAAAGCCTGGTCTCGAGCAGAGGTTCGCGATTACATGGAGGCGGCGGCCGGATTTCGTCTGATCAAACTGTCTGTTGTTTTTTTTTGATTGCGATTTTTCGAAAAACAGAAAACGCGATTGATTACTGTTATGGCACGTGACGAAACACGTGATTACACGTGAATAACGCCTCGTCAGTCACATACGCTACCATTAAAATTAAAAAAAAAATTCAATGTCATTTCATTGGTACATGAGAGGAGCATAAAGAGGGAAGCAAAACGACATTTTTTCATTGACTATTCATAAATTTACTAACTCTAGTGTGTTCGCGCACTCCCATACTGCACTGCGTCAACAGTGAATCAAAATGGCGGCTAGCAAAGTGTGAAAAACAGCAAATAGTCATACAATTTCTTGGGAAAGAAGCCAAAGAGAGAGCTTCGACATTCATAAGAGGCTAACCAACCGGCTTGAGCAAACATTGTGTCACAGTCGAAAATGCGCTTGCTTGCGAAAAGGATTGGAACAGGCCGAGTACAGCAGTTGCTAACAACGAACACATTTGTAGGATGGTGACCACTGTTCTGGAGGACAAACGAATTAGGCGAAATCGATGGTTATTAGGGAGGGTTAGGTGGGAACAGCAATACCAAACCATTTAAAGTTTAGCGAGGTGACTGCGGGACG